>WAAE01020629.1:1212779-1588533 GCA_013400495.1 Nicator chloris
GGGGGGGGGACGTGGGGGGATTATCAGGTTTTCCTCCTCATGCACAACATTTAGAAGGATTTTCACGTCCTTGAAGCACCACGGCTTGCGTGTTACTTCCCACCTGCGGGAAGACGCACCTGCGGGATGCAGGAACGGTCCAGCCCCATCCTTTCCCTCCTCGGGGTACCCCGCACCCCGGGGGCTGACAGCACCCGCACACACGGGGGGGGCACTGATGCCCCGCAGCCCCTGGGGCAGGACACCCCCCCCGCATCCCGGTTGTCCCCCCCATCCCGCCGGGGTCCCGCAGCTCTTACCGGGGCGGCGGTCGGGGCGGCCAGAGGCTGCCGGCTTGGGCTCCGCCGGCTTTATCTCCGCGGGAGGGGCCCACCTATCGACGGCGGCAGCGCAATGCAGCGGCCCCCCCGCACTACGGCAATGCGGTACCGGGCGGGGGAGGAGGAGGAGGAGGAGGAGGAGGCGCGGTGGGGGGCGGGGGGAGGAGGAGGACGACGAGGAGGAGGAGGAGGAGAAGAAGAAGGAGGGAGAGGCGGGAGAGACGGGGGCTGGGAGGGAATGTGTAAGGATGGGAAGGAGGTGGAAGGATGGGAGATAAAAGGATGGGAGGAAGATGGAGGGATGGGAAAAATGGAGAGATGGGGAGAGATGTAGGGGTGGGGGATAGAGGGATGGGAAGGTGAAAGGCTGGAAGGCTGAGGTCAGAGGGAGACAGCAAGATGGAGAGATGGGAGGAAGGTGGAAGGATAAAAGATGGAGAGACAGGAGACATGGAAGATGAAGGCATGAGAGGGAAGTGGAGAGGTTGGAGGCAGAAGGATGGAAAGATGGGGAAAATGGAGGAGAAATGGAGAGGTGGAGGGGTGGAAAATGAAGGGATGGGAAGATGGAGAAATGGAAGACTGAAATCAGAGGGAAACAGCAGGATGGAAGATAGAGAAATGGGGGAAAGATGGGAGGATAAAAGATGGAGAAACAGGAGAGATGGAAGATGAAGCCATGAGAGGGAGATGAAGGGATGAAGGGATGGAGAGACTAGAGATATAGGGATGGAAGACAGGTAGGTAGTGGGAAGGGCTTTTTGGAAGACAGGGGAAATTATGGAAGTGCTGGCCCAGGGGGACTTGGACTCCCTGTGGCAGCCTGGGAAAGAAGGGACAGGGCTGGGTTTGGAGGGGGCCACCAAGTCCCACATCCCTTGCTCTGCCCTCAGTGGTGCAGAAGCCCCCTGGGGGCTGGGAGGAGACAGGTCCCTGCAGGGCACAAACACGACCCTGGGCAGACCCTGGGGGTCTCTGCCTCGCTGGGAGTGCATCAGCCCAGGAGCAAGTGACAAAGCAAGGGATGAAGGGAGCAAAGCAGATTTCTGCACCTGCAACACGTATGGGGGCTGCTCAAGAATTTGTGATTTAACAACATCATCTCATTTTTAACAGGAAGTGGGGTTCAAGTCCCAGGAGAATAAGGAAACCATAAGTAATCTCCTTCAGTAATATAATGACATTTTCTTTGCATTAAAAAATAATATGTAGTGGTCAGAATATTTATGTCTGTGTCAGCCGTGCATTTCCAAGGCCAATCCAAAATTTTCTGTGTCCCACAGCCAAATATAGGTCGAAAGAAAGCTAATTTTGAATAAAGCTATGAAATAACCCAGAACAATTATATGGCCCAGACCATCCTTCCCATGAATTTAACTAAATTAGATACCCTTATGAAGATACTCTTACCTTCCTAGACTAATGGTTAAAAACGTACTCATCATGTGGATAAAAATGTTCCTAATTTCTCATTAGTGCTTAAAGGGAGGCCTTTTTAAATGAATATTATAACTCACTGCTATTTTCTTAGAAATATGATAGTCAAGCTATCTTTTGTTTTTATGAAGCATTCCTTGCACAACATAAAATACACTGAGTGCCAGGAAAAATAAAAAGAAACTTCCAAGGAGAAGGCTCTAAGGAGATTTAAAGAGATTACCCCAGCCTTGTTTTGGGACTGGGGTAGAAGCTTTACCACAAGTCTGGATGGGCTGGAGATGGACAGCAAGTGTGATAACATGGAAGAGAGAGAGGTTTATAAATCCCTTATTCTTCCTATCCATATTTTAGTGCTTTGCCCTTTTTTTTTTTACACAAGGGCTGAGGCAGCCTGGGAACTGCCCTCAATGGCTCAGCAATGGCTGAGTTTAATAATGAAGATGGGGATAGAGTAAATCCTGGTCACCTCTGCCAAGTGGGCATGGGATGGGCCTCTCCTGCCTCCTTTCCTTCTCCAGTAAAAAGAATTTCAGTTTCCACCCCTTTTCCCAGGCAGGAAGAAGGGAACTGGGCAGTGCCCTGTTCAGCACTGAAATAGAGCCTGACGGCCCATCAGCCTATAAATAGCCCAGGACCTGAGCAGGAGAGAGGGCTGTCAGACCTGGCTAATCCCGGCTCCCTTAAGCCACTTTGCCCCAGCCTGGAGAGGCTTAAAGCCACAGCTGTGTGCCCAGGTTTGGCTGGCACCGGGGGCAAAGGACTTCACAGAACACGTGTGATCCCGGGGACCATCAAGCTCAGCTGCCATGCCTGAGGGGAATCATTTTCCCTCACGAAAAACGGCTTAAATGTTCAGCCGTGTGCAGTAACAGACCCGAGCAAGGGAGATCCAAGGGCAGCTGAGGTTTAGAGCCTCGTGTCCCTCCATCTGGCGTCAGATCCACGTCCCTGCTGAAACAATTCCCCTACATCATCCTGAGGCTTGATTCACCCTCCTCATAAACCATCACCAAACGATTTAGGGTGACTCAAGAAACCCCCCTTTCCCTGGAAGGGATGGACAAGCTGCACAAAAACATGGCAGGGACCTCTTACTCCTTTCATCATCATCCCCTCCACCCCATCCAGCCCCACAGCCCCTGGGTTGAGATTTGGTGCTTCAAACTAGGCCAAAGTTTCCATTTGCCCAGACATAACAGCTGGAATTTATTTTTTTCCCCAAGAGGCCCTCACAGTGTGACATGGAGAGGGAATAATCCGCAGTGCCGGTAATTTGTATGGATCTGGGATGTGAACACCCCAGGCTGCCTGCCTGGATTTGCCTGGCTCTGGGGGTGTTTCTGCCTCTGAATGTTCAGCTCAGTGAGCAGTTGTGTGTTCGTGGCTATAAAATGCAGCAGGTCTCTGAAGGAAAGGGTTTGGGCAGGGCAGATGGCAGCCACGAGGAATGCCAGCCCGGATGTCGCTCCAGAAGCTCTGGTCTCACAAGGGAGAAGTTGGGGCTGGCTGTAAATTGCTATTTTCTTTCTGTGCAAAGAAATAGAGTCCTTGAAAGGAAGAAGTGCAGCCTGGCCTCATGCAAGAGCCATCGGAAAAGCAGATCAAAGGTGGGTAGGGCAGTGGTTGGCCTCTAAAAGGCAGTTTGTGGACAGAGTGGAGGCTGTTAGATTTCCTTCTTCCCATGTTCAGGGTTTCAGCTCCTTCCACACCAGCTTTGGGGGCTTTGCCAAGGCTTTGCACTCTGATATTTCAGCATTTACCATCTTCTGGAAATGGACAAGCTCAAAACACCAAGGCACTGACCATCCTCTGCTCATGTAAGCATCGTGCAGTCCTGACTGCTGGTGCACACAAAACAGGCATTCCCATTGCAGCTAAACCCCAGATTAACTGGTGTTAAAACAGGATGGAATTCCCTGCTGTACATCCCAGGGCATGTTTACCTGGGGCTGGCATTGAGGTCAAACTTTCCAGGTCCCTGTGTTTACATGCCATGACCCTCCCAGTGTGTTTGCCTGGCAGCACTCCTGGCCCAAGGTACCAAACAGGGAGAGATCATAGGATTATAGAATCCCAGACTGGTTTGGGTTGGAAGGGATCTTAAACATCATCCCATTCCAACCCCACTGCCATAGGCAGAGACACTTTCCACTAGACCAGTTTGTTCAAAGCCTCATCAAACTGGTCTTGAACCTTCCCAGGGATGGAGCAGATTTCATGGGCTTATAACATGAGTAGGTTTTTGAGCTCTGCCTCATGTTGTGGGCCTGGAGAAGAGAGATAAAGATGGGATTTATGGGACAGAAAGGCAGGGAAAGGAGGAGAAAGGGAGTATTTTCAGGTCCTGCAATCAGCGCATGCTGCTGATACCTTTAAATTGGAGCCAGAGATTTAAAAATAAACTTTGGAAGTGATAACAAGACATCCAAGTCCTCCAGCCACTTGGCCAGCTGGGGACAGAGTCTGGTGTCATCCCTGATGGGACAGAAGAGTACCTAGTGCAAGGTGGGCTGCTCCTTAGGACCTCCATGTGCTCACACCCTTGGGACCTGCCCAGTGGGGTTCAGTCACAGCCATTGGGGGTCCAGGGTGATCTGGGGTAGCAGTGCTGGAGGGACAATGCCTCAAGGCCTTGAAAACTGTCCCCATTCATCCTGGGTGTCAGTGGCAGCACATGGCTCCAGGAGACTCTCTTCCAGGAGCCCCTTCTCCACCAAATATCTGAGTTATGAGGTTGAGGCTGTGAAGGATAAAACTGTTCAGCCTGAGCTGCTGTCCATCTGGGAAGCAGCCAGGATGAACATTTCCATGCCCTGAAATGTCTTTTAGCACCAGGGAAGGAGACAAACACCATTTCATGCACATCTCATCAGGGACACTGTGACATTTCTGGCGCCTGGATGCAGCATCTGTGGGGGCTGCAAGACGCTGATCCCTTAAATCTCCCCTCGAGCCGAGGACGGGGCAGAGCCCAATCTAGGTCAGGCCCAAATGAGATAAGGCACCTCTGCCCTGTGGTTTAGTGCTGTTTGCAGGATGCTGCCTTGCCCCTGGATCATGCTGGGTTTTCAGCAAAGACGTCTGGTGCTGTGTCAAGCTACACCAGATTGAAGTGTTTGTTTTGGCAGCTGTGTGCATCTCCCAGTTAGGAAAAGCCTGATTAATCCCAGGGATGGCTTTTCCTATCAAACCACAGCCACTGAGTGAAAAGAGCCCTGGCTGCCCACATCTTCTGATGGCTTTAGTGGAAATGGAAAACAGCATAAGCTTTGGATGCATCCAGAGGTGAAAAGAGGATCTAGGAACTTAATGAGAATTTTTTTTTGCTGAAAAAAAACCCATCAAAGGGGGTTTTCTTGCTGAACCAGCTCCTAGGGTTTATATTGGTGAATAATTTTTTTTCATGTGGTGGTAGTGACTGGTAGTGGCATCTCCCCTGATCCCACAAAGGAGTTGCTGGTGTAGGAGTTTTCTGCAGACACGGATCCTGCTCAGTATTGCTGCTGGTTTCTGCAAGATGATTTCCCACTTTTTAGAGAGGAACAGATGAACCAAAAGTCAGGAACTTGTGGAACCAAGTTCAGCACAAGGCTCTGCATTACAGGAAGCAGCTGACATCTCTCTTCACTGGCTTTTCCAAATTGAAGGCATCTCTTTTGCACGGGCAAATCAGAGAGTTTGTGACTCTCTGTCTAACTCTCTCCACAATGTCAGTATTTTCAGATCTGACTCAGATTCTGGGGGTCCTGAAGCCAATTCCCTGTGCCCTTTGGGAAATCAGACTGCAGGTGAGGACAGCAGAGCTGCTCCCATCACCATGGGGACAGTGATCCATGCCCTGATCTGACTGGTTTGTCCTCCTGCCAAGGTGGCACTTGGGTCACTGCTGCACATGTCCCAGAAAGGCAGAGCACGATTTTCCAGGTAAAATATGCTGCTCAAGCACTGTGCTTAAGGAAAGTCTTTCCCTGCATTTCCAGCACATTCCCTTTTCCGATTTAAACCCGCATAGGCACGGGAAGATGTCCAGGCATTTCTATCAGGCCACAACCTGAGCATGGGCTTGGTGTCACAGCTGCTCTGGCTCTGCCCAGAGGTGACCCTAATTGTGGCATCTGGGATGAATATTTTGGGTATTTATTATCCATAGGTGGCAGCAGCTGCCTGTGCCGCGCGGCCGCTGCCCTAATCCCAAACCTGGCACTGAGTAACAGAGCCGGGAAAAGGCAGGGGAGGAGGAGGAGCGAGAGAGGGAGGAGGGGGAAAGGAGGACAAGCCTGAACACAGGTCCTGCCTGCTCACTGCTCTGCAGCAAGAGGTCCTCAACAGAGGGAGCATTAGGGAAACGCCTCCGTGGGGCAGGATCGGATGAGGAGGCTTCGTGGAGAGAACTCAAGTCTGTGTTACTGAGGGGGCTGCCCAGAGAAGCTGTGGCTGCCCCACCCCTGGAAGGGTTCAAGGCCAGGTTGGACAGGGCTTGCAGCCCTCTGGATTAGTGGAAGGTGTCCCTGCCCATGGCAGGCAGTTGGAATGAGATGAGCTTTAAGGTGCCTTCCAAGCCAAGCCAGTCTGTGATTCTGCTGCTGTGCCAGGACTAACTGCTGCCTTCTTACCCAGGAAGAAAATTGCTGCATACTCTGGTGGGGAAGGGGCTGCTGGGCAACCTTTTCTTGACCAAATTCCTGGAGCCACTGGGATGTCACATCCCGAGAAGGAATGTGGTAGCAGTACCCCGAACACCCACGAGTGCTGGTGGAGTTCAGAGGCAGCAGCTCCTTCAGCTCTGCAGCTTTTGCTGGCTTCCAGAAATTTCTGCCAAGTTCAAAATGACACAAAAGGCTCTTCCTCCACTGCCCACACAAATGGCAGATAACAAAAGCCAGTTGCCAGAAGATAAAAGCCAGATTAAAAAAAAAAAAAGAAAGAAAAAAAAAAAGAAAAAAGGAAAACACAGAAACCTTGCTGAAAAGCAAACTGGGCAGACTTGCAGTCCTAGGCTCTAGCCTAGAGAGTCTAATGAGAGGAAAACCAAAGAGAAAAATCTATCCAAATCTTGTCATCTGCTCACTTTAAAACTACCATTTCTTGATCAATATAAATGAAATGTATCTTCCTCTTTTCAACGTGCCTGATCTGAACAGTCTTTGTCCTGGGAAACCAGACTGGCTGCTCTATCAATCTCCCCTGGCTGCTCTGTCCTACCCATGCTGCTCCTGCTGCATCCTTCAGGCCAAATGGAATTGATTTTGAGAGGAAAAGCAGAACAAGGCACGATTTTCTGGAGATTAATCCCCCTGAAGTAGCAAAGCCCCAGTTCAGCCCTCTTGGCTGTGGGTGCAGCATCACACCCCCGGTGTTATCTGCTTAATGAGGTGATCCTTTAAAAGCAGCCCCAAACGTGGGTGTAAGGGGTGTCATTGCACAAAGGGACTGGGGCAGGTTTGTTCATTTCTGCTCCAGCATTAATTAAAGCAATCAGGCTGCTCAGGCTCAGTGGGGTGCACAGCCATCCTGTACCTGCTGGGGAGAATATTACCCATTATAGAATATAATCTTTATATCGATACACTTTAATTGCTCTGTACATTATTGGGGGATGGAGGATGCAGGAATACATCTTTAGGGAGCTGAGGAGGAACCTGAGAGATGACACAGGCTACACTAAAAGGAAAGTGACTTTTCATGTCTGAAGCACTGAATTTTTAGCCTTCTATCATTCCCTTCCAGGCCAGAAAAATCCCCTAAGCCTGTTCCCTGGAACTCTCCGTGCTGTGTAGCTGGGCAGGGCTGGCAGCAAATAGGCTGGGAGTGTCAGGACCCTGAAATCAAAGCAATGATCAAACCCAGTCACGAAGCACGAAAGCAAAGCCTAATGCTGGGCATGAAAGCAACCACGTGGCTGTTTAAACTGCCTGTTGGAATTTGTGTATTCAAAGTCCATCACAACCTTTAGCCAAATCTTTCCCTGGAAAGCGCTGAGTCAATATTATCAGTGGGGAAACTGAGACACGGCTGGAGGAACTCGGTCCCCAGCTGGACCACACACGTGCTTGCGTTGGCCCTTAAACCTCTGGGGTAAATTTTGGAAATAATCTGTTTATTTACAGGCCTGTGGTGCCAAGACTTTCCCTGAAAGCTGTCCTGGCTGCTTTCCTGGGAGGGTGCGTACAGTGTCCACGCCAGCGGCCATGGCAGTGGTCAGTGTGGCCTTCTTCTTGGGTCAGCTGGGGACATGGCTCACATGGAGTGTCCCCATGCTGGGGTGGTCATACCCCACTGAGAAACACACCCCTGAGGGCAGCTCAGCCCTTTTACTGCCCCATGAGCTGTGCAGGGAGATTGATGTCCTGCAGCAACCCAGGGCAGCCTCCCCTGGCACTGGTTCCTCTGGTGATTAAAGAATAACACCAGATTAAAAAGGAAAAAAAAAAAAAACAGGCTGGGGAAGAATGAACCTCGTTGCTTGGGGAGTTTGTGATGGAATTACCCCATGCTGGGATGTGGGCTCCCTTCTGCCTTCAATCCCTAAAACAGTTAAAGCATCACCCCCCAAAAATGTTCTTTCCCACAGCTGCACCTGAACTGCAAAATTTTACTGCAGCCCTCAGCATGCTGGGCTGAAAAGTTTTGCTTAGGAGCATTACTGAATTTTAGGGGAGAAAAAATGAGCAACATTTCAGGTATACCAAGTACCAAACTGCCTTTGTGGAGATACCTTAAGGCTCCGGCATCTCTTTGAGTGTTTTGTTCTCAACCCCATTTCCATTCCAAACACAAAGAAATTTTCTGTGAAGTTTCTGTTCCTCTTAGACAGATCTGCTTCCTCGTACACACATCCATTGTCTTGGCTCTCCCAGACTCACATCCCACAAAACCAGTGTTTTATGGAGCAGCACCTGGACAGGATGCTACCCTGGTACCCAAACACGGAGGAGCTGGTCTGTGGTGTGGGTTGTACTTTGGCCTCGCTGCAAGCTTTTCCTCCGAAATAAAGCGTTCTCTCCCAAAACTGATAAAACACAGCCAGCTCAGAATCCCTCAAATCCGCATTTATTCATTTTTCATGTTTCCCCTCATTTTAAACGCAGCATTGCTTGGAAGGAGAAAGAAACTTCTCCGGTTCAGAACCGGAGCTGAACCACCTCAGAGGTGACGGGCGGCCGGGATTTTCCATCCCCTCTCTGCGGGCTCTGGGCGCTGTCGGGCCGTTCCGCGGCGGCCCCGCGTGGCCTCGGGGGGTGTCCCCTCTCCCCGCCGCGACAATCGCGACCGCTGGCAGGGGCGTGTCCGGGCACGCCTCCGCTGCCATTGGCGCTCCCGCGGCAGGGCGTGCCCGCAGCGGATAAAGCCGCGGCGCGGGGGCGGCTCGGCAGCGCCGCGGCTCAGGCCGTGCGGTGCGAGCGATCCGCGGCCCCCGTGCCGGACCCCCCTGCCCTGCCCTGCCCGGCCCGCCGGACCCCCCGGACCCCGCACACGGCCCAGGTGCGCTACTGGGGGGGAGCGGGGCCGCCCCGATTTGCGAGGGGGCTGCGCGGTCGGGAGGAACTGCCCCGTGCCTCGGTTTCCCCGCTGAGGAAAGGGTGATTCTCGCGGATGGCGCTCGGTGTCCGCCAGCTGTTGGCAGCTGGCGCGTTTGACGCCCTGAGCCTTTTTTAGCGCTTTCTTGGAGAATAAAGGGTCAGACTGTGGCAAGAGTCAGCTGCTGGTAGGAGGGTGCTTTGTACCCGGGAGAGGGAAAGAACTTCTCCGGTTCAGAACTGGAGCTGAACCACATCAAAGGTGAAGGGCGGGCAGGTTTGTCCCGGCTCTGAGTGATGGGGAGGCTGCCGAGAACAGGCTGGGGCTGAAACTTCTTGCAGGAACAGCCTCGGTGTGTGCCCCAGCTCAACGTTTCTTTGCTCCTTATGCAACATCCGCCTGGGATTTTGTAACTCCAGATGTTGATCCAAGGAGGGGAGCTGGATTCCTGCAAGAAAAACACCCGGGGAGGAGGGGTCGGGAAGGGGCTGTGCCAGGCTGTGCTCTGGGCAGGCAGTTGTGTATGACGGAATTATTTTGGCTTTGCACGTAGCTCCTGGAGCTCTGTGGATTTAATCCATGTGCAGCGAGCACGAGTGCAGGGTTGCACGTTCCTTTTCTCCGTTAGTCACGCCGGTTCCGTTTACACCCCTGCAGCTCTCGGGGGTGCAGGGGTGGGTCAGGGCGGGTTCTAACAGCTGCCTCTGTGCTCCCAGGTTTAGATCTGCACAAGAACCAAGATCAGGAACCATGGCATCCATCCCATCCAGCGGCTCACTCATGGCCACGCACAACTATCGCAGAAGTAAGGGCAGGCTGGGGGGCAGGGTGGGCTTGGGGTGGTGGGTGAGCACATGGGGGTCTCTGCCAGGTGTGGGGGGATGTGGCTGGAGCAGAGATGGAGCTGAGCTCAGATCTGTGCTTTCAGCTGCAGCCCCACGTGAGCGTTTGGTGAGGAAAGGGGACAGCCAACAGTGTCCCTGCTGCTGCCCAGACCCTTCTTTGTGCCCCCCAGCCCAGCTGTACTGGCTGGTGAGGGGGCTCAAATGTCCTTCACTTGTTACTAAGGTTGTAGGGGGATGCAGTGGACAGATTCACCTTGCACTGTTGCTTCAGAGATGAGCTGCAAAACCAGTCCAATGCAATGGTTGCCCCTGGTACCTCACCCCGGAGAGAGTTTCTGGTTTAATGGATTGCTTAAAGCACAGGGAATTAAAGGATTCCCCTGACATGAAACAAGCAGCAGACTTGTAGCTGTTGTCCTAAAATCGCATGGATTATACACAGGAGTTTGCATCCCCTTGGCCTCAAGTCACATACAGAGACCTCTCAAAGGCACTAAATTTTGTCCTTAGGGTTGCAGTTTTTTTCCTACAGTGGTGTTCAGGTGTTTTTCTGCTCCCTGCAGTTGGAATCTCCCCAGTATTCCCTTCCTAGTGGTTTTTACTGGCCTGGCACTAAACTGGGCAAGTAGTGGAGTGAGTTAGTGATGAGGCTGAGCCGTATCACCAGGCACAGCCTCACCAAGGCTGCGTTTTCCTTCTCGTGGCATGACCATGGGTGAGCAGTGGCTCTGATGGCCATGATTTTTCCATAGGGCGCCTGAGCTCCACATCCAGCACCAGCTCCTGCAGCTCGGAGTACTCTGGGGAGGTCATCCCCCATGGCCCAGGTAAGTGTCACCTGTCCTGGCTCATGGAGACTCTGCTCCCAGCCCCTCCTTGGGAAATCTTGCTGGAGGTGACCCAGCCTCTCCAGTGAGATGAAGGTGGGGTGGCCATGGGACTGCCCAGGTTGCACTGACCTGAACTCTCGCTGTCACACACCGTTCCTCAGATCTGCCCAAGTCTGACCCCGGCCAGTGGTGGGCCAGCTTCTTCTTTGGGAAGACGACTCACCCAGCCATGAGAACGGTGTCGGAGTCCCAGGAGAAGTGAGTGCTTTGAGGTGACACCAGGGGAGCACCAAGGCAGCACCCAGGGCACTTGGGGATATCCCTGCTGCATCCCCCAGGGTGCATTCTGACCCGGTGGGCCATGTGCATGCCCAGGGCTCCCACGCCTTTGCTGCAGCAATAAACGCAGGGCAGCAGTGCCACATTCGGGGGTTGGCATGATTGCTGACCCTCTCTCTCTCTCTCTGCTATGTGTTGCAGCTTGGGAGCTCTGCGGGCGGCCACAGGACCGGTGGCCTGTGGGCTGGTGGCAGCCCCGGGCGCAGGACGGAGGCGCCACTTCAGCGAGTCCAGCGCGGGGCCCTCGGTGTGAGCGGGTCGGCGGCCGCTCCCTCCCACCCCGGCGGGCACAGCCCCTCCCCTGTAGAGTAGTGGCTGCTCCCAGCAAAAGGTGCTGCTCTCTGATGGAAAAGTGCAGCAACCCCGGTGATTCCACTCCAGCCTTTTTTTTTACTCTCTCCCGGTGTAACTGAGCCCTCTCAAAGCAGACTTGGTAACACGTTTTGATTACCTTAAACCCGCACAATGGCAACGAATAAACTGGAGCAGCCTTTTGAAACGCTGTGGGTTGTTCTTTGTCCATGGAGGGGGGAGCAGAGCGGTGCTGGGGGTGCTGGTGGGGCTGGACCAGGGCACAGCACAGCTCGTGACCGCAGCAGCAGGATGTGCTGGTGCCAGATATCACGTGCTAGCCTGACTCACTGGGCCCTGTGTGTTTTGCACGTGAGCAGGATCTGGCTGGGCTGTGGTGGTGTTCAAATGCCTTCCCTCAACCTCTTCTCTCCTTACTTGGATACACAGACAGTCCCTGCTGACACTGGACTTGTTTTGCTCCCCAAACACACGGCTGCCCTGCACTGCTTTGGTAGCTCGAGGGGTAGGGCCGAGTGCCAGGGCCTGAGCAGGTGTGGCTGGGGCTGGGGGAAGGATGTGGGTGCACAGTGACCCCTCCATAATGAGGAGAGAGATAAGGCTTGCTCAAGACATGCGTTTTGTGGGTTGGGATATCAGGCTGGAGCTCATGGTCTGGATGGCAGCTCAGAGGCTGCACTGGGTTTGCAGCCCTGGATCCCAGCTGGCCCATGTGCTGCACTGCCCCAAGTGCTGTTGTGCCTGGTTTTTGCCTTCAATTAGTCACTTTGGCTGTTTGATCCTTCTGTGACCAGCCCGATAGCTGGGAAAACAAGAGCCTGCAGGTGCCTGCATGAAGGGAGCGCCTTTGTTCCTGCTGGAGGCAAAAAAAAACCTTCCAGAGGTTGACTTAAAGGTGCCAAATGATCCTGCTCTGCTTCCAGCCACAGCATGAGGTGTGGGGCTGTCCCTGTGTGCACCAGGGCCTGCAGCCCCGATGGCAGCCGAGGCCATGGGACCCCTGAGCTGTGACTTTGCCTCCTGGTGTCCCGTGCTGGCAGGGCAAAGGGCAGGGAGCAGCTGGGGGCAAGTGGCTGCTCTGCTTTCTGTCTGCTCTGCAGGGGTATCCAGGGTCACTTCCAGCTCTGTTGTTTCCACAGTGGAAAGTGTTGAGTAAGCTTTTCACTGAGCTCTGCTTCCCCAGGCACTGGTCCTTGTCTTTGGGGCAGAGTCTGTGTCCCTGTCCCTCCGAGGGGCCAGGGCAGCACTGGCACCTCTGCTCCCCCTGTGTCAGTGTGTGCATCCAAAGGGAGTGGCTTCAGGGCATTCCAGCAGTCTGGGCACGCAGTTTGGACCCCAGAGGCTGCCAGCACCCTGCAGGTGACCCCCACATCCATGGCAGCAACTGATCTGATGTGACTTCCAGTCAGGCAGCAAACTGCTGTTGTTGTGGGGCTGCACATCCCAGAAAGCACATGGCAGCCTTTCAACTTCCCTGAACACAGAAAGTCAAGATCAAATAAACCCTTCCTGAGTAAGACAAGGCAAGGTGGGCTGGCTGGCTGGGGTGTGTGGTTGTGGCACTGCTCCAGGGTCTTCCCAGGCCCCAGCAAAACCCTTTGGGTGCTGCTCAACCCCAGGGTGCCTCAGGGAGCTCCTCTGCTGCTGGCTGCCAGCAAAAGCCACATGTTTGGGAGAGACAAATATTTTTTTCCAAGCCTGGAAATCAGTGTGGACACACAAAGGTAAAGTCAATATTACTGTATTTGGTTGTTAGTCTTGTGATCATGGAGGGACAAACCCAGCAACTGTCCCCAGGCACCCAGGGGAGACAATGACGGAGCAAAGGCACCAATCCTGTATCTCTGGCTTTCTATCTGGACACATTCCCCAGCCTGATCCAGCTCTAAGTGAGCTGCTCTGTGATGCTATGAGCACATGGATGCTTCCCTAGCCAGCTTTTGGATGCTGGATGGAGGTTAAATTCATTCCCACATTGCTCCAAGGTGGGTTGGATTTACAGCAGGGACTGCAACACCTGTCAGTGGCTGCCCTTACGCCCATGGTTCTCTGTCCAGTGAAGCAAAACTGCCTGGAAAAACCCTGCTGAATTAAAGGCTGTTTTTCTGAATGTCTGTGAAGTGTCACAGACTCAGACTGCTTCTCTGCTGGGAGTAAAGACACAGGGAGGGTCCACATCCCCCCAGATGTGCTCCTGGGCAGCTTCATGGCATTTCTGAGAGCAAAGCCCTTGGCATTGCCTTTTTTGCTTGGGATTCAAAAGCTTCTAGGGCCTTTCTTGCCCTCTCACAGCCTTCAGACATATTTTGGAAAAGCATCTGACAGCCAAGTGAATTTATTTTTGTTCTGTTTCCATATCCACTGCAGTGGGTGTCTCTCTTCTCAAGTAACAAGTGATGAGAGAAAAGTCTCATTCCACAATTGTATGGAACAGCCTCAAATTGTGCCAGGAGAGGTGTAGGTTGGATATCAGGACAAATTTCCTCACTGAAAGAGTTACCAAGCATGGGAACAGGCTGTCCAGGGCAGTGGAGGCACCATCCCTGAAGGGCTTTAACTGTGGATGTGACACCTGGGGACATGGGTTAGTGGTGGGCCCAGCAGTGCTGGGGGAATGACTGGACTCAATGATCTTAGAGAGCTTTTCCAACCTAAGTAATTTTATGACTCCAGCTGATTTCTTGTGTCCTGTGTCTTCATGTTGCTGCTGTGGTGGGATAGCAAGGGAAACGTGCACTTAGAAGCAAGATAATGAAAGGGTGGCAGCATACACTGCACACCTCCCTAATCAATGCCCTTCTCCCTGTAGGGCTTGATATTGGAGAGGCAGCACCCACCTCCCATGGCATTCACCCCACAGGGACTGATGTCCCCCCTCTGCTCCCTCCATGGTGTTTTAACTCTTGATTAATTCACATATTTGCTAAGAACTCGCTGGTGTTTTCTGCTCACTCGTCCCTTGCAGCAGCCCTGGTGCCACCCCGCCGCCTCCAGTGAGAAGTATTTCTTTACATTCCCTGCCTCTTGCTGCTGGGGGTTGTTTTGGTTTGGTTTATTTCCCTCCGGCAGCTTTGCTTCCCCCTCACCCTTCAAAAGCTGATGTGAGACCTTAAAAATAGAAATGAGCTGCGCAGCTGAAATACATCGCATTAGCCTGAGGCTGCTTCCAAATGCCACTGGGTCAAGGCTCCCATCCTTCAAACAGGCACATGCCAGGCTGCAAATGGAGCAGGAGATACCTGAAACAACAGGATTTGCAATGCCCTCTAGCAACAGGACTTGCCATGCCCTCTGCAGAGCGGCTCCGGAGGGACTGGGACCCCAGCATTCCTGCCTTTGTGGAGTGGATTTAAGGAAAAGCCTGGTCCAGTTTTTAGGGGAGGGCTGCAGTGGTCAGCTCAGGCTGAGATCCTGGGAGCAGATAGGAAAATCTGGGTTCCTCTCCTCACCACCCCAAGTTTATGTACTTTTAGAAAACTAGTAATGACTCTGAGAAATGCCAAAACCCAGAAGACGGTGCTGGAGGGCAAACCCCGGCTGTGGATTGGCTTTTCGTGCGGAGGAGGAAGGAAAACTGCTGTGGGCTGCACCGTGTCATCACGTCCCCATATTCCCCCTCCACATCGCCAAGAGGTCACTGTGACTGCCGAGTCAGCTGGTTTTGGGCCATGTGTCTGACGGGCTGGTGCCCTGCCAGCCCTCCTGGCATCTTCAGGTACCCCACCATGGATGGCTGTGCCCCACACCAGCCCCATCGCCCCACGCACACCCTTCTCCTCCTGCTTATTTTTGAGCTCCATCTGGTGGCAGCCGGACCTGCAAATTTACTGTCGTTATTGCTATTTGAGCAGTCTAGTGTCGTGGAAAGTGCCCCTGCCCGTGGCAGGGGGCTGGAAAGAGGTGATCTTGAAGGTCTCTTCCAACCCAAGGCGTTCTGTGATTCTATGGTGCAGCAGCCCCTCCGTGCCTGCACCAGGCGTGTCCCTGCCCTTCCTCAGTGTGCCATAACCCTTCACCTGCTGCATGTGGCTTCAGTCCTTACTTTCCTGCAGGAGGGGACCTGGGCTGTACCTAGGTGTGCTCTCTGCTCAGGTGTGTGATCAGGCTGCAAAATGCTTGTGCAAGGAGAGGATTTCCTCTTGCAACCGTGTCCAAACCCAGCCTGTTGCTTTTTCCATGCAGGAACACTCTAACCAGGAGCTGCTGCCCTCCCAGGACAGGGCTGCAGCGCTGTGGACGTAAACAGAGCAGGCTTCATCCCACCCCTAAACCACATTCCTGCCTCCCCTTTCCAGGCCCCTCCTGCTTGGAGACTTGCTCAGCCAACAGCCAGACTTGTTTCTGCTGTTCTGCACAGCACGGACACTGCCCAGGCATGGGGAGTGTTGCATAAACTTTATTAACTTTATAAATTCCAACGTTGCTGTTGGCTCAGTCCCACTGGTCACCTGCAAAGGGGAAAAATGGGCTTGTCAGGAGGAATTCTAAACCTCTGCCAGTTGCCTTTCACCCACAGCCTGTCTGCTCCTGTCACCAATGCCACAATTGTGTTAGGGCTCCAACAGCCCCACGCAGCCTGGCCCTGCTTGCACCAGCCTGGAGCCTTGGCATTGCAGTAATTCCTGCTTTTCCATGTGTCCTTCCACTGCTGCCAAGGACAGTCCAGCCTCTGGGATTGTTTATGGGCAGGGGGCAACATGGACTTGGCTGGAGAAAACTCTGCTGTGGCTTGGGAGGGACCAGAGGCTCCAGGTCCCCCTGCAACGCCATATCCTGGGATTAGGGCGGAGCTGGGGCTGGTGGGAGTAACTCTTGGCTTGCCCCATGGGTGGGATAAAGAGCAAAGCAGGGTGATGCAGGGTTTTAGCTTTGCTGCCTACACCTGGGATAAGGAGGCATTCAGTATTAGAACAGAGATATCAATTTTTCTTGGAATAACCACACGATGGTGAGTGAGACAAGGATCCAGAGCGGAGCAGCCCGGTCAGGAGCTGACTGTGCAGAGCCCTCAGGGCATGTGGGGCTGCTGCCTGGGAAAGGGGTGGCAGAGGCACACAGGGGTACTTGGGTGAATAGAGTCCAAAGAGACACAAGAATAGTTTTGTCTGTGGTTTCAAAAGTGGGACTGGTTGCAAATCAGTGCTTACTTGAACTTATCCTTGGTGGGTTCCTTGAACCCATCCCTGGAAGTGTTCACATCCAGGTTGGACAGGGCTTGGAGCAACCTCCTCTAGTGGAAGGTGTCCCTGTCCATGCCAGGGGGGTTGGAACAGGATGAGCTTTAGGCCCCTTCCAGCCCAAGCCATTCCACGATTCCTGGGAGGGAGTGGAGCAGTGTGCTGAGGGAGGAGCATCCAGCAACGCCCTGCAAGGACTCCTGCAGGTGGATGCACACACATTTATTGATAAATACACCGAACACACACTACAAGATAAAACAAGCAGAGCCACAACTGAACATAAACTGCAAACCTTCATGTTTGTGTGGGGAGCAGCAGGGACCTCCCACCCTACTGAGTGAACAAAGCTGTAAACTTTGAGTGATGCCTCCATGGGGCTTCTCCAAACTGTCACACAGCCAAGCGCTGGCAACGACTTCTCCACAACTTGTTGCTTTCTCCCTTGGCCACCTCCCTGCACCCTGACCATGAGGGACCACAGGCTGTTTTCTGGGGGGGTGTGCTTTCCTTGTAGCCCTGTCAGAGGGCAAACCAGAAGGAAGGAACTTCTTGGCAAGAGCTGGCCTGGAGGGGCTTGTGCGGGAAGGATGGTGGGAAGGGGTCCCTCAGGAGAGGGAGCTGAGCAGCCGCCTGTAGATGAAGCCCAGCTTCTCCCGCAGGGCCAGGAAGGTGGGACGCTCCTCCGTGTTGCCACTCCAGCACTCCAGCATGATGCTGTAGATCTCGGGAGGGCAGGGGCTGGGCCGGGGGAGGCGGTAGCCCCTGGTGATTTGCCGTACGGTTTCTTGGTTTGTCATTCCTGCAAGGAAGGAGGAGATGCCCCTGAGTCTGATGTCCCCAAAGGATGCCCTGTACACCTGCAGTGGCCAAGATGTCACTGGTGATGCTGTGAAATGGTGTCTCTCTGCCAGAGGGAGGGTAGAAAAGAGCATCTGGGAGATCCAGACCAACTTCCTGCCCCCACTCTGCAACCACTGAATATCCCTCTAAGCCATCCCCTAGGTGGACAATAACCTGCTTATGCTCCAGGAGCTGCTTCTGTATCCCATGGGGACGGGACAATATAACAATTCATGACCCTCTGGCTTTTGGGGGCCCTGGGCAAGCTGCCCATCAGGTGGATGGAGGGCACAGGAGTGGGGCAGCAGCCCTACCTTCATACGGGATCTGTCCATACGTGAAGACCTCGTAGAGCAGAATCCCATAGGACCAGACGTCGGACTTGAGGGAGTAGGTGCGGTAGTTGGCTGCCTCCGGGGCCGTCCACTTCACCGGAATTTTAGTGCTGCTGCTGGTGGAGTAAATGTCATCCTGCAAAGCAATGGGAGACAGGGCATGAGGGAGGGGGTGATCAACACAGACACAGCTTTTGGGAGAAGTGGACAGCAGGGACTGGCTCCAGCTTGGGACAGCTTTTTGAGGTGGTGGTGGGAGGGAGGGAACACAGCATCCCCTGAACTGACCTTGAGGAGCCGGGCAAGCCCAAAATCAGCAATTTTGCAGGTGAGTTCCTCTCCAACCAGGATGTTTCTGGCTGCCAGATCTCGGTGGACAATGTGCTTCTCCTCCAGGTACCTCATCCCATCCGCCACTTGGCAGGCGATGTTGAGCAGGTGGGAGGTGCCCAGGGACTTCCCTTCAGGACCTGTTAATCCAGACAATTCAAGCATTGGGGGCAATCCTCCGACATCTATTTTGGTTGTTCTGGTTTGGAAGGAGACCCTGTGCTGGCAGTGTGAGACGTGGGGAACATGTAAAAACTCAAATTTGTGCTCCTGCCTAACTGTCCTAGTTATGCTGTGTGGAAAGTTCAGCACAGCCATGTGCTCCTCAGGCATGGGACAGGGGTGGGCTCTGAAGAGCACCAAGGTCACAGATATCCATGGCTTGTTCAAAGCCAAAGGTGACCTTCTGCCATGCACTGCAGGCCTCTCAGCCTGTTGAACCTGTGAGCTCCAGCTCCTCAGGCACCGAATGCTGCTGGAGCCCCAATCAGAAACAAGGTCAGTGTGGGTGGGAGGGGAAGTAGCCTGTAGAAAAACAGGTCTTGGTGGGAGCAGTTTGTTTTGTTTCCTTTCAAGAGCAATTGTGCTGGGTCAGGAAAAGAAAGGCCAAGAAAATTAAACTGGGTGATGAGTGGTCCACGGCATGTTATGAGCTCTGCACACAAACAAACCCATGGGGAGGTTTGGCTGTTTCATGCCTAAAGAAGGTGGAGTTGCCCAAGCGTGGCAGTGAAATTCTGTGCACTGGTGGGAGCTGGCAGACCGTGGGTAGGTGGGGAAGGGGTGAGGGTCCCTACCAACAGGCTTGGGCTCCCAGGGGTTGATACAGACCCAGCCCACATGGACACCCAAAGGATCATGCCAGACTTTGTGATCCCAAGAGCAACTCCACCAACTGCCCATGGATACCTCTGCACTACCACTGATCAAACAGGACACAAACCAGGCTGGCACTCTCTTAGGGTCCCCATTCAGATTCACAGGGCCACTCTGAGGCACAGGAAGCAGTGACCCAGGATCCCCATCCCATGAGGCCAGAGCAGCACTCACTGTTGAGGTAGCTGTGGAGGTTGCCTTTGCGCATGAGCTCGGTGATGATGTACACGGGCTCCTCCAGGGAGCACACGGCGTGCAGCTGGATCAGCTTCTCATGCCTCAGGCGCTTCAGGTTCTGAATCTCCTTGGTGAAGTCTTCTGCTTTCATGTCAGCTGTGGGAGAAAGCCACAGCCCTTGTGAGCCACTTTCTCATGTAGACGTTGGGACCTCAGTGCCTCCAGCTGGGATGAGGACCTTTTTTACCTCCTCACAGCCCATCCCTGCTCTCAAAGCTCAGGTCTGCACAACCTGTGTCTTAGAGCCAAAGAGATGTTTTCCATGGGGCTTTGGATCTCATTTTCAGGATCATAGACCCATCAGGACCTGATGTATCACAAACCCGTTTGATTTGATGTGATGTCACTTGTCACACACCCACTGGCTGGAGCCATTTTATGGGGATGCTGCCCCAGCTTAGGTTTGTGGACAGAAATATTCCAGTGGCTCCTCACCAGGTTCTACTGCAGTTTGCCTGGTAAAACAGTCACAGTGGCCAAGAGGATGAGGAAATAAAGGAGGGTCAATGATAATGGCAGTGAACGAGAGACTCAGTTGGCTGCTGTTAACACCTGATTCTCCACGTACCTTTAATGATCTTGATGGCCACTGGCACCGTGTTCCTCCACAGCCCTTCCCACACCTCTCCGAAGTAGCCCTCTCCCAGCTTCCTCCGCAGGGTGAACTCCCAGCGCGGGCGCTCCCAGCCGTCCCTCTCGGGGGGAGTCTGCCAGATGGACATGGAAGGGCACACTCGGACCAGCCAGCCAGGCAGGACCTGCTGGTGGAGCCTGAGCCAGCCCTTGCTGCCCACAGAGGAGCAGGGCATGGTGCTCCACCAGCCAGGGGCTGAGCCTGAGCACTGCCCTTCTCTCAGTGTTCACTGCGGGCACAAAACACATGGGGCATCCTCTGCACGAGCCCTGCTGGCACCCCAGGTGTGCAAGGGGGAGAGTTTGGAGATTACATGAAATACCAGCAGTTCAAGTCATCATTCACTCCTCATCAGACCTCAAAAGGGGCTTTTCTCCATCTCAACCAATAAATAAAAATGCGTGAATTAATATTATTGCGTATTATGGCTGATTTAGACTTCGGCTCATTAAGCATTTCTTTTATCCCACACCTTTCAATTTCACTCTTGGATTATTCACATGGTTAATTGCTGCTTCCAAGTCATCATCAGTGGATGGAACTCTAATCAGGAAATGAGTTGGCAATTTGGGATTAATATTGTAATTAGACTTACGAGTGCTGCACTAATTAGTATGAAAACTTTATAAAAGCCATGTGTTTTGTCTTATATTCTCAGGAAAAAAAATTGCAAGTGCAGGTATTTCCAGAATCTGTATTGAAAGGGATTGTAACAACTTGGTTTCCAGTCTTTGAGATGGACAACACATTTCAGAAAAATCTGTGCATTTAGGCTGGTCAAAAATATCTATAAATGCCATGCCCAGCCTTAATGTGGGATCAACGGTGATGCTGGCAGCTATACTAGCGGTGGGCTTTAAATTTAGTTTGATAAAGCTCAAAACCCAAATGGACAGACTATTTCTAGTTTCCCTCGTTTCCCTTTCGTTTTCCCCATCCTTTTCCCCATCGCGGCAGGGCTGGGCTGTGCCCGGCGTACGCACCGCAGGGCTGCAGGGCTGCAGCAGCGGGCTCTGGATGACCGTCCAGTGCTCCGTGTAGAAGGCCAGCAGCTCCTCCATGTTGGGAAAGGGGTGTCCCCTCTGGATGTAGAGGCTGCCCCTGGGGCTCTTGCAGATTCGGAAGTGGCTGACCTTGGCGTGGTTGCGCACTGTGGGAAGCCCAGGTTGGGGAAAACTCAACTCGCGCGAAGATCAGTCCCTCCCCACCTCCCTGCTGACTCCACCCTCTCTCCTTTAAAGATTCCGAGTCTTTAGTAGAGCTAAAGCAACACGCCTCTCCCCCGGACTGCTCTATCCCACCCCCCACCTCCCTTCTGCCCCCACCTCCTGGCCCAGGGGACTCCTGGCCATTGGGAGCCAGGCTCCTTTGGACCACAGAGGTGATGCTTTATTATCAGGGATAATTAATAAGCTTTATTGTCAGGCATAATTCCACCATGGACTGCTCAGAGAGCAGTGGAACTGCTCAAATCATAAACCAGGGGCATCTGTGACTCCCACAGAAGCTGATGGTGGGATGCCAAGCTTGCCATGAATTTTCCTAGGATTACTTTTATGAGGATAAAACCAGATTGTAATGGCATTGTCTGGTCCAAAACCCCGTGAATTCAGATTTCAGTATGTGGGGGCAGCCCAGGCCCTGGTAATCTGGAGTGGCAGCATGTTTAAACAACCCTCGGATGACAAAAGCTGCTGGAATGAAATCTTGGGAGTTAGTGCCACGAAACCATCATTAAGCTGCAGTGAAATGTTTATGGCTTTCATACCCCAGACAGGAGCCACACACTTTCCTTTGCAACAGTGATTCAACAATCCATCCCTGCTCTGTAAACTTTCCCCTTGCCCTTAGAAAGCAGCCCATTCCCTTCAACAAGGTGCTGAAAAGTGCTTTAAACTTATTCCTGTTTTTCAGCCCGTGCTAAGCAAGCCAGGAGCTGCCCCTAAGGAACAGCCTGCTTCCTTTCCCTGTGCTAATTTTATCTGGATAATTGCCACAAGGTCACCTGAGAGAGAGTATTCGCCCTTGCTGCTCTCGCTGTCCCGGACGAGGAAGGAGCCGTGCTGGTTGGGAGGCGAGAGGAGGAGCTGCTCCGCTTCGTTTCGGCTGATCTTGCTGAAGTACCAGCTGGGGAGCAGAGCAGAGGGGTCAGAGCAGGGCAAGGGGATGCTGCACAGCTGTGTCTGCATCCCTTTCAGGGGATCCTGCACCTCCTGAGCCAGAGAGGGGGAGCAGCTGCTGGGATCCCACTCTTTGCTCATTCCTACAGCCACAAAGTGGCATGGTGGCTAGAATATTTCTCAAAACCTATAGATGTGGCTGCCTGCACCAGGGCTGTTCTATTGGGTGGGCTTTACAGGCACTTGCTGTAAACTGCAGGCAGTTTATTGCAGCTCACTGCCTGCAGACCACTGCACAGAATCAGAGAATCCCAGAATGGTTTGGGTTGGGAGGGACCCTAAAACTCATCTCATTCAACCCCTCCTGCCATGGGCAAGTGACACCTTCCAGTAGCCCAGGCTGCTCAAAGCCCATCCAGCCTGGTACTGAACACTGCTAGGGATGGGGCATTTCCTCCAGCAGTGTCTGGACACTGCTGTGTCAAGCTGTCCAGGTCTGAGCTCCACCCCAAACCTGTGAGGTTTATACTCTTGGGCTAACAGCCTGTGGCAAATAAAGCACCAACCACCTGGTGCTGTGTGGAAGGTGGTCTGGTGAGGTTGTCCCTGTGTCCTGCCATGAGAGCAACATCTGCAGGCACAGGATTCCTTTGCAGTTCTTGACCTGCAGCTCGCGGGCAGAACCATCTCTGAGCCCACGAGCAAATGGCATCAATGAAAACATCTCTTGCTTTTTGCTGCTCCAGCTGTGGTAGTGCTGGTTGGGGACTTCACAGCACCAAGCAGGGGGGAGGACCCAGCCAAACCCCTTTTCAGTGTCACATCACTGAGATTCATCACTGAATTTCTGTAAGGAAAGGCAGGTTGGCTGGCTGGGTCCCGACACAGCGGGATGCACAGGAAGACGCAGCTCCATCCAGCCTAAGGCAGCCAGGACGTGAGAAGCCAAGAGTTTCGTCATTAGCTGGGATCTCCAGCGTCTGAGAAGCCGCGCAGGAAATTATATGTGATGGGGTGAACAAATTAGCATCCGGCCCCGACCTGCGGCTCCGCGGAGTCGGTGTGCTCACGGCTTGCTCCGGCTGGGAAGCCGGGCACGTTCCTGCCCTCTGCCCTCCCACGCCGTGCCATCGCCCTTGTCCCTGTCCTCAGGGTGCGGCTGGGCACCAGCTGCACTCGGCACATGTACATACACATGTACACACACACGTACACACACACACATACACACACGTACAGACACACATGCATGTACACACACACACTTGTACACACACATACACACACGTACAGACACACATGCATGTACACACACACACTTGTACACACACATACACACACACATACACACACACATACACACACACACACACACCCCTGTGTGTGTGCTACACGCTCTGCTGTAGCCTGTCCAGCTGTCGCATCCCATGGGAATAAGGCAGGGAGCCGACCCCACGGTCAGCACCGCTGCGGTCCCAGCACAGCCCAGCCGGACAGGATTTGCCTTCCCCAAAGCACGGGCAGGGAGGGTCTCTCCCATCCCACTGCACATCGGGGACCCTTCCCGGGCTCCCCCCGCGCCTCTCCTGTACCCCACTCGGCACAGGGCGGGAGCGGGGGGGTCTCCAGGGTGGCACGCCCGCCCCAGCCCCGCGCTGCCCGCGCTCGGGGTGACTCAGGGCCGGGTACAGAGGGAACAGCAGTGTCTCGGGCGCGCTTTGCCCGACGTGTCGGGACCAGGCTGCCTTATGCAACGAGGAGCCTGGGCTTTCCCCGGCTGCCAAAGGGCTGAGACATGCCCCGAGCTCCCTGTCGGCTGGGAGAGGCACCGACCGGGAGGGAGCCCCCAGCCCTGGATAAGCAGGATGTCAGCAGCAGCAACAGCTGGCCTTACAGAGCTCTGGGCTTCCCGGCAGGTACCAACCCAAAATGCTTCTTGCCGTGTTCCCAAGCCCTTTGAAACTGGCAGGGCTCAGGTACAAATTCCACACCTCCCTCCCTTCCTGCTGGCTCCCCTTCAACAAGAGGGAGAGCAGCGGGAACAAGCAGGAGCCATTGCACCCCTGCCCACCATCACACCGCACCCCAGCCCAGAGCCACCCCATCCCGTGAGCAAGGGATGCAGTCGGGAAGGGGCACCGGCATCTCTCCCCGCTGGCGCGTCCCCCAAATCTCGCTTCCTCTGCCGAACACCTCCATCCCGCTGCCGAGAGCTGTGGGAGCTGCTGGGGCTGCAGGAAAGGGATGCTCTGAGGAGGCAGATCCCCGCTCAGCCCGAGCGCCGCTGATGCCCAAAGCAGGGGACGAGGGTGCCGTGCTCCCCGCCGCTGCGGAGGGTGAGCACTGCCTTTCCCTGCGCGGGGATGTGCCACCCTCGCCCAGCCTCCATCCCCCTGTGGATCCAGAGCAGGGGATACTTACGGGCGGTGGGCGGAGGTGCCCTGGCTGAGGTTGGCCACGTAGGCAGCAGGGACGTAGCCCATGGCCGGCTCCCCCAGCAGCCGCCGGGCTAAGACATACTCGCCCTCTTCTCTGAGGACACGCAGTTTGTCCCCTGCGCTTATGCTCAGCTCCTCGGCGCTGCGGGCTGTGAAAGCGTACAAAGCGATACAGAGAGAGGACTTGGGGATGAAGGAAATGGAAGTCGCCTCCGAGTTCAGCGAAACGGAATCAGAGCCAAGATACCCCAGCGAGCAGCTCTCCGTCACGGAGCGCGGACGGAGCTTGTTCCAGAAGGATGTCAGGAAGGTCAAGCGCTTCCTGACGAACTGCTCCATGGCCGGCGATGCGGTGGATGCGGTGGGCTACGCCACCGCGCTCCGGGAGGCCGGGGCAACGGGGGATGCGGCGCTCCTGCCGCCGGCCGGGAAGCTCATCCTGCCGGCCCGCGTTACCCGCACGCGTCTGGGCGCTCGCCGGCCCTTCCCGGAGAACTTCCTATTTCTGAAAGTGAAACTGGTTCATCTGGTGAGACGAGTCTGCAGGCGGGATGAGTCTGCAGGCAGGAGTCCCACGCTCAGACCCACGGGCACATCTGGGAGACAGGCACAGCTGGGGCCAGGCTTGCTGCTCTCGAAGAAGAAGGAGAACGGCTGTTGTTTTATTGAATCATTATTTTAAAGTGTGCTCTTTGCTTCTTACCAGAGCACCATAAACACAGCTCTCTGTTCTTCAAGCAGCTCTTGTCACAAGTGGCTGACTCCAGTTAATAGTCTTCATCTCACTTGTGTGGGAGGATATTTTTTTTTCCATGGGACAATAATTGCATCCACTAATGTGGGAGAGTTAAAACAGTATTAAGGAAATAACCTTAGAAGAGATCTGAAGTGTTTGGGTATTTCCTGGGTGGATTTTGTGGGGTTTATAGCACAAGATCCTTTTTTCCTTCAGTCCACAATGACCTCCCAGAGTTACCCCACTAAAGAATTTGCCTCCTCACACTAATTCCCGCTTGCAGAGGATTGTTAGGGAATTCACATCCCAGATCCACCAGGATCTCGTGGATCAGTCAGCTTCCCCCAGAGATGGGTCCCCCTCAGAACCAGGAGATCTTTGCCTGATGCAGGGCCTGAATCAGCCTCAGGTGTTGCATGGCATCCACAGGCAAGCTCTGGAATGCAACCCCCAGCTCTCACTCTGTCAGCCCAGCCACACTTCCCCAGGCCTGGTCACACTCAGACACTGACACGCTCCAACCCCCCTCCCAAATCCCACCACCCACAGCCATCAGCCAAAGGACAGAGGTTACCCCCTCACATCTTCCATGTGCACCTTAAGCCACCTGAAAACCACTGCTCTACTGAGAAATCCCAACTCTAAACCCCCAGCCCCCACCTGGACTTTGCCATTTAACTGTTCCATCTAATTAGTGGGAGTTTTGTGCTTGGCAACTCCACTCCTGGCCTTAAGCTCACTATTTTGATTCTCCTCTGCTTGCAGTTGGTCAGTGTAGCTCATTTTGGGTGTGTAGCTGGGATTTGAAGGAGGCTGTTTAAAAAGAAATATGAAAAATTAATTGTAGGAGCCTGGGCTGCAGACTGCAACCGTGTGGGGTATGAGGAACAAGCTGGACCCACCCATGGGTCAACAGCTCTAGACATGCTGTGTCCTGCATCCTGGGTGTCCCATGATGGCCAAAAAAAAAAACAAAAAACCCAAATTGCAAAAGGATTTCCCCTTCTGGGTTTTGGACTCAGCAATTTCCTCACCCTCTCCCAGGCAGAGATGCCCAGGGCAGAGGGCAGGAGTACAGAGTGCTCCTCAGCATGGCCTGTGCATTCCTGAACTGATGAGAACTGGGAAGAAAGGGAGACCTTAATAAAATATTCTGCCCCCTCCTTACCCAAGTAGCACCTGAATATATGGCTAAGGCCCCCAAGGTCTGCCCCCTGCCCAGCTCACAGCCTCGCCCCCACTGCCACACAGGGATGTGCAAAGTCTCCGTGCATTTTTCCCACTCTGTAATGTCTCCATGCATTTTTCCCATTGTGTAATGCCTCTGTGCAGTTTTCTCACTTCAGCATGAGGAGGGGAACTCTGGATGGGGCACAGAAGGGTTTACAAACCAAAGGGAAAGGACGGTCCCTCTGCTGTCCCTCTGCAGCCCTTGTGACAAGTGTGCTCCTCACGTCACACTCCATCAGGAGCAAAAGGGGCTGCCTGGATATGCCCTGAAAAAAGATCTGATCAGATCCAGCAGGGAACGTCTGTGCCTCACAATGAATGAGGTCTCACTGAACTTCTGGTCTGCAGAAGGAGACTGTGAACTGATTTACCTTTATTGACCTTTGCCAGATTAGATTCTCCAGAGGTACTGGCGATAGATGAGTGCAGCTGATCTCTAACACAAAAGGCTTTGGGTCTTGATTTGCACCTAAATGAAAGAGTACTTCCAAATGACAAACATCCCTGAGGACTAAATACTGCCTCTGAGCTGAGCCTACCAGACATGCAGAGCACAGACTCATCCCTGCAAACCTCTGTCTGCACAGGACCCACACACACAGCTCAGCCCCGTGCCAGGAAAGAGATGAAAAATCACAACCTTTTTCTAGTATCTTTTTTTTATTATTATTTTCCTATTCAGTTCCAGGAGCATCCCTGCTGGATGCTCCTGGAATCCCTTGAATCCCTTTTGGTACTATAAAACCCCTAAAAAGAAAAAAAAAAAAAAGAAAAAAACAGAAAGAAAAAGAAGAAGAAAAAACATGTTCACAGAGGTTTCTTGTCCTTGTGCTGTGGGAAAGAAAGTGGGAGGGTGCAGGAAAAGTGGTAAAGATAAGGAAGGCACAGACATCTGATGGATCAAGTATTTTCTCTTCAGTCCCTGTGACCAGCTTACAAGGATGTATTAAAAACCAATCTGTCCACAGATTTGGAGTTGTGGTGGGTACACAGGGACTTCAGTTCTAGCACCACTAAAGAGCACCTCCAAAGAGCACCGAAACCAGCAGAGCCGAGCAGCAGAGCTGCCTGCACAGCCCTGGTTTGGCTGCAGAGCAACAGAGAGCCATAAACACAAACAGCACTTTGCATCCACCCGCGTGTCAAACAGCACAGCGTGGCCTCCCAGCCTAATTGACAGAAACCAGCAGCTCCCCTCCACTAATGAGAGCGCCCATTATGCCTAATTAGCTGAGGTTCTGTTCCAGGTCCTGTTACGTTTGCACTCGAAATACGTCTTCCAGCAAAGAGCCTTTTTGGAGGGAAAAAAAAGGAAGAGGAGCATAATTCCAATTAAGCCCCTAAAGGGGAAGAAAGTTGGAGAATGCAGATCAAGCTGAGGAAAATGGTTTTGAGGAATGGGAGGTGACTCTGGGGTCATGGGATTTGCCACTTGGCACCAACGACTGGCAAAGCACATCTGGGGATTGAGGGTGGCCATGCCATGCCTGGCACCCCATCCTGAAACACCTGAGGTTCCTCGTGGTCTTTTTGATGGCTGGGGCTTCTTCTGGGCTTCCTGTCTCTTTGTTTTTTGTGTTTTTTTAGCAATTTCTCCAGATGTTTCCTGGCACCACAGCTCATTTGAGAAAGGTTTAGTCTGTTAATGAATTGTTTCGGGTGGGTGTCCACGGGACAGTTCAGACAAGGGCTGGTGGGTGATGACAGCAGCACATGGGAAGAGGAGCAGAGCAGAATGGTGGCATTAAAGCAGCTTCAATTTGTCTCTGTTTCCTGGGGGCTGTGGAAGAAAGAGGCACCTTGGCAGACTCTGGGCTGTCACCATCGAGGGCAGAGCCCATCCCCAGGAGGCTGACAAGGGTGGGAAGGGTCCAGGGGCTGAGGGGCTCATAGAGGGTCAGTCAGTGCAGAGGGCTCAATACAGGCAAAAGTACAGTGGTCCTGGGACAGGGAGTGGTACAGGAGGTGTGAGAGCAGGCACAGCATCGGGGGGTCTCATGGTGGCTCTCTGAGCCCTGTAGGGCTGGGTTGGACTGGCTGGTGGAGAGCAGGAGTGCAGGTCACAGGGCACCTGAAATGGCACAAGAAAAGCAGAAAAGCTCTGTAGGAGCAGCTGGAGGCAGAGTGAGCTGTTTGTACAGTGCCTGGCAGGAAAACCTTTAAACCCACAGTAATACTTTTCAGGGACCCTGTAAACCCAGGCCTCATCAAGGATCTGAAACAATGGCAAGGAAAAGCCAATTCATAAATCACACTGCACTCTGTCTCATTTCTGAAGCAGAGTCACTGTTTGAGTGGAAGATCTGTAAAGACTGAAACACCAATCATGCTGATAAACAGCCTGGCCAGCCTCCAGGCTTTCCCTTTCTGCTTTTTGCTGTGTTTATCAGCACAGACCAGCCTTCGCTTGCCCCATCCTTTAATCTAACTTCCAAAGAATGAATGCTCCTCCTAGTACTGACGTCCTGGCAGAACTGCTCTTCTCAAAACTCCTCTGCTCCTGTCCCTGAAGTAATGATTTGTAACACATAAAACCCATTCGCCACCTTCTCCAAACTGGCAGGTGCCAGGGTGCTGTTCAGCCTCTCTGTCAAGGCTGCAGGGATGTCCATGGGAAGTGGGAGAAGGGAGCTCAGGCTTCCCTGTCCCCATGAGCACCTGGACTGGAGTTCTGGGCAGGCTGTGTCACTGCTGAGAAGCAGTGGGAGTCCCCAGGCTGGCAGGGGCTGACAGGGACTTTCCAAAGGCACCTCACAGCTGTGCTGCCCTGGCTTGGGCTCAGCAAAGAGAGGACTGGTGCCTTCAGGAGTGGGGAGCACAGTGACTCAGATGGGCAGGGGGAAATCTCTGCCAGTTTGTAAGCAAATGATGGATTGCTCCATCTGCCCAGATGTCCTTGTTCCCCTGGGGAGGAACCAGTCCATCCACTCCATCACCGAGCTTTGTGATATCTCTCCCCTCAAAGGTCCTTCCGAGGCTGTTGGATTTGGGGTTATGACATTAAATGTTGTTAGAATAAACCTACCCAGAGCCCAGGAGAATAGGCCCAAGAGACCTCACCCAGTCCACCTGATCCATCCTATACTTATGTCTTTCCCCATCTTTGCCAAACCAGTTCTTAAAGGACCTCCAGGAATGGATACGCCACCACCACGTCCCCAGACAGCCTGTTCCAGTGAGTCACTAATCATCACCAGCAGAAATGAGTGTCTAACCTGCTGCGTTTAAGTCTATTACCTCATGTCCCATTCATCACCTCATTGCTCCATCCCTTCCTGCATGGGAACACTGCTGAGGTGTCCCCCCACACCGACCCTGTGGGGCCCCAGCCCAGAATAAACACACTGACCTATATGAGGAGGCAGCATGGTCATCTTTTTCTCCATTTGTCCCCACTCTTCTTGCCCTGTTCACGAGTGCTGGTGTTCCTGTGGTGCCACCTCAGCTGGCTCTCCAGTGCATTCACCTGGGGGTGAGAAAGCAGCAGCTCTGAGAGGAGTCTGCACCACTGCACAGGTAATCTTTAACCTGGCCCAAATACAAGGAGGCTGCACCACTGCACAGATAATCTTTAACCTGTCCCAAATACAAGGAGTCTGCACCACTGCACAGATAATCTTTAACCTGTCCCAAATAAAAGAAGAAAATGCTGGCTCAAGTTTTCTTTGCTGAGGTTCATGACTCCATGAAAGGCAAACATTGGGGTACCAAGTTTTACCTGTTTCCTTAGGGAAGTGACTGTCTTCTCCAGTTCAGCCACAAGGGACTCAAGACTCTCTCGGGAGGAAGAGCTTGAAGAAGGTGCCTCGTCTCTGGGGTCAGGGATAAAAAGTGAAAGGGGTTATGCAAACAGCAGCTTCCCAGGTGAGGGAATCATTTTGCCTTCTCCAGCATCAGCCTCCCAGTGAGCTCGAAGGGAAGGGCCCAACTGCCAGATTCACCTGCCAAGAGATGCCAGCCAAAGAGCTCCTCAGCCCAGGTATTTACACATCAGAGTTGGGCTCTGCACTGGAGTGTGGGGGACTGGCTGAACTCAGCATGTCTCTACTGATCCACCCCTGACCCCAGACCTCGGCAAAGCACCAGATTCAGAGGCCTGAGTGGACTGAGTTATTAAAACTTCTTTTTCATAAAATGGAGGTAGAAGGGGTGATACTACACCTGGGCAAGGCAGGCTTGTGCTTTGCAGGGTTTTCCTCTGGGTAGCTGAAGCCAGGAGACCTCTTGCTTCGGAACCGCTGCGAAAGAGCCCTGAATTGCCCTCGTGTCCGGCAGTCTTGGGAAGGAAGGGAAAGTCTGCAGTGAGCACTGGTGTTTAAAGCAGGACTGTGTGAATTGCAGCAGCACAAGGCAGCGCTGCCCTCCTGCACCATCCACCCTGGACACATCTCTTGGGCCAGAGGGAAGGAGGCAGCAAAGGTGTGGAAAAGGATGTGCATCCCTCATGGATTACCACGTCTCAAATGGACATCTCAACCAGAATACAGCCCAAAGAGACCATGGCAGGATCTGAGGTTTATTGGTAGAGATGTAGTCTCCCAAATGAATCTGTGAAGTGGCATATGGTGGGGGATCATGTCCTGTTTCAATCTCTCCCTCAGCCAGAGACCAAAGCCCTCAGTGACGTGGACTTTCAGACAGACTAAATGAAGGTAACAGGCTTCCTAGAGAGGTGGCCAATGTCCCAAACCTCTAGGGGTTTAAGAAGCATTTGGATATCATAATTATTAAGACATAATTAATAATTTGCTTTAACATATGATCAGCCCTGAGTTGGTCAGGAGGTTGGACAGGATGATTGCTGCAGGTCCTTTAGAACTGAAATATTCTATTCTATTCTATTCTATTCTATTCTATTCTATTCTATTCTATTCTATTCTATTCTATTCTATTCTATTCTATTCTATTCTATTCTATTCTATTCTATTCTATTCTATTCTATTCCAATCCTATTCTATTCTATATTCAGTTCTCTTTGCACCGATTTGCTGACACAAGGGTCTCATGGTGCAGCCAGAAATCAGCTACAATTTCATAAAAGCTGCTGTGGCATGTGACAAATGCCACCCAGAGTGATGCCCACGTCAGCCAGTGCCAGAGCATCCCTCTCCTTACCCTCACAACAGTCCTGCCACAGGCGGAGGTCCAAGGCAGGAATCTCCTCACAGCTGACCATGCCCTGCAGGTATGATGCCACCCGGAACACATCTCTCTGCAGCTGCTGGATGTGGTCACTGTTGTCACAGATGACACGAGCCAGGGATGCCTGTCTGATCTGAGTCAGCTGCGCCGGCGTGAAGACTCCGGGGTTCTCATACCAAAATCTGCAGTGGGGTGTAATCACAGCATGACTCAGGAGTGGGAGAGGAGGGAGGGAGGGAGGGAGTGAGTAAGTGAGTGAGTGAGTGAGTGAGTGAGACTGGGAGAGGAAGAAGAGTTCCCTGAAATCTGTGTGGCAGCACGCACACCCCTCAAAATGAGTGTCTGCCCTGGTCTCGGGTGGCTGCAAACACAGATGGCTTTTTCTGAACCCATAAACCCCCGTGCTCCTGCCCGAAGTGCTTCACCAGGCAAAGGCATCTCGTTTACATAAGCAGCAAACAGGGATTAGAAAGAAACTCTCGTGGGAATTTTCTAGGATTTTCGTGAGATATTGGGAACATCCTCAATGATTCCCAGTGTTCTGCAGTGAAATGAGAATCATTAAATCAAGAAAGGACGCCTTGACAGTAACTATGACAAGTGTTGTTGCAAATACACTAGACAGAGAACACTGTTCCCCATATCATAAGACAATAAAGAATAAAAAATTACAGATTCTGTTTCTTCCTCTAAGGCAAAAAACCTCCCAAAGAGAATACCAAAGGATTTGGGATGATTCCAATGGCAATACCTGTCTCCATCCCTCAGCCTTCTGAACTGAGTCGTTAACAGGCACATCAGTGTTGGTCCCACTCTGGTCCCAGGGACAAGATCCTCCACCATAAGAGCTGGAAACAGGTCGATATTTTTGGTAGTTCCATATAAACTGCAGGATAACAGATATATATTAAAAAAAAAAAAGTTAAAAGGCTCTCAGAATGGTGATATTAATCTGATACTGACAGGATGACAGGAAGTCATCTGGACAATATTTTTAATGGTTTTATCTAAAAGACAATAGGATAAAGACCTGCCTTGGAAGAGGCAGCCAGGGCAGATAGGACGCAGTTTAGTCTGACTGGAAAATAGCTCCAAGGCTCAATCTGCTCCCAAACTACACCACAGCAGCGCCTGACAACATTCCACTCAGAACCAGACTGATCACTTGGAGAAACCTCATTTGTCTTACCCCATTGTTAAACCACAGTTATTACCCTATCTTAACATCTGTGGGGGGGCAATATCTGAGAAGGTTATTCCATGGGTGTACTGGAAGAAGCAGGAACTTTTCACTGACTGGTCTCCAGTAATTTTGATCCTTCCACATCCAGGCTACAGTACCTCCTGAGCTTTTCTCTGATCTCCAAATTCTTTATCTCATTTCGGAGGTCCTCAAACTCCTGCGCAGAGGAGAGGTTGCAGAAGACCCTGAAGTCGTTGTAGGGTGGGATGCCGTGGTCTCGCCCTCTCTGGATGTTGATAGCAGCCAAGTCCAGTGACACAGAATGTGCCATGGAGAAGAGTTTCTCCGTCAGCTCCATGTTGAGGAGTTCAGAGGGCACCCGCATTTTCCCAGGAACCCCAAACAGCCCACGGAGGAGGGGGTCGATCCCCCCTTCCTGCATGATCCTGAAAGGGGAGAAGAAGGCCTTGTGCAGGGGGATGTGTCCTTGTCGGATGGGCTGGAAGGTCTCATTCAGCCGGTACAGGATGGGGTTGATCAAGGTGTGCCCGAAGCGGAAAGCGGCCGTGGCAAAGGCGTTGAGAATCCCCGCATTGACGTTGGGGTTGTAGCCCTTGTACTCACCCAGCATCTTCATCCCAGCCTCCCCGAGGACCTTGGGCAGCCACTGGGCATAGGTGATGTGCTGCATCTGGGCACCCACAATTTTCCGTGCCTCGTGGTACAGGAGGTCCCCATCCCAGTGAGGGTTGAGGGCAGCCAGCTCAGTGGCAACGCGGTTGTGCTCCCTGAACCACAGCGTGTGCATGGCCGTGAGCGCCAGCTGCTCGTTGGCGCGGTGGTCTCCTGCCAGGAAGCACGGCACGGGGCTCTCATTCTCATCCCTCATGCACTCCGTTGGTGGCCCCACGGCAAAGGGAAGGAGATGCTTCCCCGAGCTGGGTACGACTTGCCCTCGCTTCAGCAGCCCTTTCTGGCCGCTCAGATCTCGCAGCTCCCGCGATTCCTGCTCTGTGCTGCCATAAACATTGGAGGCGTCGATGTAGGAGGTCAGGTGGTTGATCTGCTCCCTGGCATAGACAGAGTTCATCAGCAGGGAGGTCATCCCGCTGCCGCACACGGGGCTCGAGCGCACGAAGAACATGCAGCGCCCGTTCCGCACGCGGGGGTCGTTGGCAGGGACAGTGATGGAGAAGCAGGGAGGGTCGTTGCTGCACACCTCGCTGCAAGGGGCTCCGTCTGAGAAACGGGACATGCTGATGGCTGCCACTGTCTGGTCCATGTCATGGTCCAGGAACTGGCCCCACTGCATGAGCATGTGCGTGAACTGGTCATCGGGGGTGACGGTCTCAGTCCCGATCATGGCAGTGGAGACAAGGCGAGGTAGAGGAAGGGGCAGATCCCTGGCATCTTCTGCCAAGGAAAACCCTCGGGGGAGGTTAAATCCGTTCTGGTAGGCGGGTTTGAGGAGCCTCTGGAAGGCTGTGAGGGACGCACCCCACATGGGGTGCTGGAGGTTGTTACAAGAGCCGTCGTGGGTCCTGTAGTTCCTGTGGAAGCAGATGTCAGAGCAGTTGGGCGTGCGGCGGTGGGCGGAGCAGCCCGACAGGTTGGCGATCATGGCCAGGTAGTGAGGGGACACCAGGTCATTGTAGCGATAGCCTGCAGAGGGAAGGGCAGAGCACCAGGTCAGGCTTCGACTGCAGCCTCCTGATTCCCACTGTCCCATGGAATGGCTCAGTGTGAAAACCCCTGTCAGGATGGGCACGGGATGGCCGGGTCTCTGAGCCTGGTGTCGCTGTGGAATTTATGGGAAGCAAAGGAAGCACAGGATCACATCAGGCCCACAATGCAAAAAGGAAAGGGAAAAAGAGCTGAACTGCACAGAGCTGGAAACCAGAAATGTTGTGACAGGCAGAGCAAACTGTGGGGGTGGTCTTGGTCCCTATTCTAGGCTTATTTTACGGCTCCCTGGGTTATTGCTGCCACCGCGAGCTCCATCACCCACCCAAGCTCTACGTGACCAGCAGCAGGAAGCCGTGGGTGACTGCCAGGGAGCTGCTGCGCCGTGTGAAAGCGCTGAATGAAGCTGCATTGTGTGGATGCTGACAGGGCAATGAGGAGGAGAGGCTGGCAGTCCAACCAGCCCAGACCAGACCTGCCGCCTGGAGAGAGACTCCTCGCACCCTGGAATACATCCAGCCAGGAAAAATTATTTACAGGCCCCAAACTCACATGCCTGCTACATGATGAATCACACGTATAGGTAGAAGCACACAGTGTACGGGAATGTTTGCTGTATATCAAGGAAGTGCCAGGCAGGAAGTTTTGGGGTCCAGCTGCTGCATAATTGGACCTCATAAGGCATTTTTGGTGTTGCATTGCTTTGTTGTTTGCTATCTTACCTCAACAGAAGGAACCTGAGTTGCTGGGACTTACCTGAGTTTGTAGCTAAGAGGTCAAAGTAGTAGAGACAGAAAAGAGATATCCCACTTCAGCTGTAAAAGCACCCAGATACCTCAGAGTTCACAGCACTGCTCTCGTTGCCATTTGGAGGGCAGGAAACATCTCAGAACATGTGGTTGAGAATCTGAACTTCAGACCCATATGGATACTCCATCACTTAGATGGTTAATATTTTTTTAAGGGATAGGGCTTTTATAGCCATCTAAGAAACCTTTACCAAAACAGGGAATTAAAACATTTTCCTGGGTATCAACTTGGTTCAGTGAACACAAGACCAGCCCTTCAGCTGTTAAAAAACCCATAAGATATAGAAAGAATTGCCACCCAGACAACACATTGCTTGACATACTGAACATTCATCTGGATTTTTTGATACATCACTGCACATTTTAAACTTCCTGGATGTCTACACATCGTTTTCATTTCATCCTGTGCACAAAATTAAGAAGGGAAATGAAGTCTCTCCTACCTGTGACATTCATGTCCACAATCAGCCCTTGCTGCACGTGTTCCTGAATCAGCTGCAGGGTCCTTTCAAAGATCTCCCCTGCCCTGGCTGTCTCGATGGTGTAGGGGTCCCTCGGGTAGCGGAACAGAGCCAGGAGGTCATTGGGAGTCTTGGGGCGCCTATTTCCAGGAATTAAAAGTGATGCAGGATCATTAAAATTAATCAACTCTGCTCAGGGCAGTGAGAGTCTACAAGCAGCCAAAGTCAGGCTTTAAGCTGGTTGAGTGCTTGGTCCCCAGATTAGTGCATAAGACCAATGTGGCTTGCCTGCACATTGCAGATGATTAAAGAAAGGATATTTTTCCCCAGGAAAATGCACATATTTAATTCCCTCAGTTTCTCTGGGTTTTTTCTGTGATAGCAATTTATTTTTTCGCTTTTCAACAGCTGAAACCCAGAGGGTTTCTGGCTTAATACAAACTATCCATCCTTCCAATAAAAACATATATTGGGGTAGAAAAGGAGGGAATCAAGTTCACTTGAGAATTTCTTTTTTATTGAGGAAATGGTTGGAATTTTTATATTATTATTTCCGCTCACCCTCCACAAAGTCAATTGCATTCATAAAATGACTACTCTGATTATTTTTCTTTTTATTCACTATCTCCAGAACCAAATCCAGCTGACAAAATGCAGATGGAAGTGACATAAGAGATGATGCTCGTGCATCTCATTTTTCCAGAATCCCAATTCTGTTGGGAAGCTCTATCACATCCCACATGGTGCAGCTCCAACCTCCAGCACTCGAAACAATCCCGTAGCTTTACTTTGCGGGTTGCCAGTGATAAAATGAGCTTTGAGAAAGCTTCATTTCTCGTGGGGTTTTTTAATCACTTTTCTGCTTCAGGCCCCAGCTCGAGGCACTTCCCACCCTTACTTGCTGAAGAGCTCGGTGCGCGTGGAGTTGATGGCGTGGTCCACGCTGCTGATGGCCTCGCGCAGCGACGTGGCCACAAACGTGTCCCCGCTCCGACCCACGTCCGTGGCTGCACAAGGCACAAAGAAACAACAAAACACCCTCAGTTTTTCGATATTAATTGGCCCTCCCAGCTCAGGAAAATCTGTGCTCCAGAGTGACCTCACTGCAGAACAAACCGCGTTTCCGTTTGTGATACAAGCACCATGATTTTTTAGAACAGATATTCTGAAAAATGTAAACTGCACAAAGAAGAAGGTGACTTTTTCAGGAGATGTCTGTGGACACACATTCAGAGTTTTCTCCTGTATGGCTTTGCAAAAAAAAAAAAAGTCTGTTTTGGTTAGCGGTTAAATTGCAAAAAGAAAATATAAAAATCACAGTGAGTTAATCCAAAATAATGTATTTGCTTCCCACAGAGGTACTTCTCAAATTTCTCAAATTCATGAAATTAATTTAAATATATTGCTTATACATTAATTTTTTGTTTGTGGAACACTTTACTTATTAATTATTGGTAGTAATTAATAGATATTTATGATAATAATAGTTCAAACTTAGTGTTAACACATCTGCTACATCATTTTAAATGAAAAATACCAAAGCTGTTGTTGGAATACTTTCAGAAGTAAAGACATCACTTTTTTTAAGTTGCTACAGGATTCATTTTTTAAGCCAGGGCCTTCATCACAGCTGAACAAACCAGTTCCCAGTTGGCTACTGGTGTATGCTACAGCCAGCTGGTGAATGAGGCACCAATCAAGAATAAACCACAGAAGTTATCTCAGGAATTATTTCAAATAACAAAGACATTTCTGATCATTTTCAGCTCCTTGCTTAAGACCCCTGTATGGAAAATGTTATTAAACTCATCTAATAAGCAACTCACTATCCACTATGGCTATTGCTGGAACAGCTCTTTATTTATATTTTAAACTTTTTTGTTTGCTTTTGATTACTTTTTTTCCTTTGCTGGTTTTCTTACCCTTTAAGAGATACAATTTCCACTCCTGACCTCTGGTTTGACCAGCAGAGGAGAGCTACTCCTCCTTGTTCATTACAGCTTCCCTAACACACAGAGCAGGAGACTGAAAACCAGACTTAGTTCCCATTCCCAGGAGCGGTAATGGGAAGGTTGGACTAAGGTTGGACTCGATGATCTTGGAGGTCTTTTCCAGCCTTACTGATTCTGTGATTCTGTGATGCTGTGACTGAGCAGACATTTAAACCCTGTATTTGCAGTGACAGTGTTGTTCTGCTCCTCCCTTCCCCGGCATGCAAGGTTTCGGTCAGATGATGATTTGTGAGCACGTTGGCACATTTTAATAAGTTTCTCCCTCCCAGCAGAGGCAATAACTACATGGACACTGACAGCTGGGCTCGCAGGAGGAGGTTTCAGACAACACCTTTGGCTTTGCAGGGAGCAACTGCAGCTCAGCTGAGCAAACAGCGAGGGGCAGCGGGGAGGTGTGTGGGCTTTCACAACGAGGAGACTCCAATCCAAAGCACCTGTCTGCAAAGAAGCTGAAGAAATCATTTCTTACATAATGATCTGCTCAAAGTGTAGCTGTCAACAGAGCACACGGGAGCCAGAGAAGGCCTGGGGGGAGATACGGTACCGGTGATGGTGAGCTGCATGGCACTCGAGGTGAAGCCAAAGGGGTTCCTTGCTATGCACTCGTATCTGCCCTGGTCAGCCACACCCAGGTCCTGAATGGAGAGGGTCCCATCCTGGCTGATGTGGAACTTGCCACTCTCTGTGATCTGGATGCCCTCCTGTTGCACCATCAAAAGACAGAAGCTGTGTCAGAGCACAGAAAACTCCCCACCAGCCTAGCCTTAGGCCTGTTCAGCAAACCCAGGGATGGATGTGATGAGCAAATGTGGCCACCAGATGTTAGCATTGCTCTTCCAGAGAAACCAGAGAGAAGTCCAAGGACACCTGTTCCTGATGGGACCCACGGTGAGGAGGTCCCTGCTCAGCTCCTTCCCCTGGCCCAGCCCACAGGGTCACCCTGGTCACCCCCACAGGACACCCCACACAGACACCCCACACAGACAGGCTGGCTGGAACAAGTCCCAGGTCCTGATGCCCACACAGAAGTTTCATGGCACAGAATTAAGCTGAAATGTTTTCAGTTTTAGGACAACCTGAAACTGATGGATTTTTGCGGGCCTTGACCTGCAGATCCCAGCTTTTGCTGGCTCTGACAGCATCGCTCAAACCCAACGTCTGAGCCTGGCTGGTGGCAGAAGTGACTTTAGGTTTTACTTTTTAACTTCTCCTGCTTCTTTCTAGTGCCCTGCCACAACCTAAAGCGTGCTCTGCTGCCCTCTCAGGCCCTTTCCTTCTGCTCCCACTGCTGGTTGAGCCCACAGAATGCTGCAAAGAAAGAAAGCTGGTTCACCTCTCACCAGACTTCTGTGGGGTAAGTGTGGCTTAAGCATTTCCTATGCCTGACTGTGCTCAAAGGCAGGGCAGGTAACAAGGAAGGTCCTAAGTGTTGTGCTATGAAACAGCAGGAAAAAAGTCAAGAGAACTTCATCTAATGAATTCTTGGAAAGAACAGCCAGGCTGCCATGTGATTTTGAGGGATCGTGGCTTTGCCCCATCAAAGCTGGAGCCAACAAGCAACATCCAATACCATCAGCAGGAATCCTGGATATAAAGACAAACTACTTAGAAAAGAAATCAATTTTCAGTTGTTGTTTTTTTGTTGGTCAATCAAGTATTTATAACAGCCTGGAATGTCACTGGCTTGAAGTGACTCTTTTGGAAGGAAGAACAGCAGAATATTTGCTGCAAGGCTTTGAGCCTGAGAAACTGCAATGTTCCCTTAAAAACCCCAAATCAGTGGAAATGTTGGTCTTTATCCACGTGTATTGCAAAACTCCTGAAGCTGGGAGAGGTGTTGAAGGAGAGAGTTGTTTAATTCTCCCCCAGAGGAGCTGTCCCTCTCCCCAGTGATGTGCAATCACCACGTACCTTGACCCAGGTTATGGTGGGCCGAGGGTCTCCCTGGGCAGTGCAGGAAATGGCAACGTCCTGGCCTGTCTCTGCCACCAGGTCTTGGGGGGGATGAAGGAACACCGGGATCACTGTGTAACACAGGGAAAAAAGTCACTGGGGTGAAAAATGCATCAAGGAAAATAGAGAAATCTGCGTGTAAGAAAGCATCTCAGCATGGGAAAAGCAGAGCTGCTGAGCTGCTGCTCCTGCAAGGGCTCTGCAGACGGGCAGCAGCTCACCCTGTGCTCTCTGTCTTGCTACCAAGGTCTCTGATCATAAATTTATGTTATTTATGTTCATTATTTTCTGTTCCTCTGCGTCTCTACTTGGGGCAATTACACAGGAATGTGCTGCATCATTTAAAATCCTTAATTCGAAGGCTTTCTAGAAAAGATGCTCCAGCTGAAACAGGGATCATGACTTGCTTTAGGAATTATTGGATGAGGCTATCTCGAAGGGTTAGTCAGGCCAGATTAAGTAATTATATTGATCTTGCTGGTCTTAAAACATTCTGTGATTTCTGTGATTTCTGTGCTTGAGGTTGCACTAATTTCATGCTTCTAGAGAGTTTCCTTCCCTTCAGTTTGACACTAGTAAAACCCTGCCCTGTTTGTGAACAAGAAGGGAAGTTTGCTTATTTAGAAGAATAATTTATAAGGAAAAAAGAAGAAAATTAAGCAAAAGCTTTTAAAAAATAAGAAAAAAAGAAAATAAATTAAGCTTTAATTAAGTAAAAGCATTCCTGTCTGATTTGTGTTTTACAGAGTCTTGATTTTAGAAAACCTAAATTTAGATTGAACCTATGACTTGGTAGGGAATGTTTAAGACAAATGGATCAAGAGTCAGAGTTAAATGTTTGCTAGAAGGAAACATTACGTTTTGCTGAATGTTTTGTTTGAAAAAGAATTTTGCAATTAATTCTATAGGAAAACACAAAATTTTAAAGTTGAAAAATATACATGTATAACTAAGAATGTAATTAATGCACTTTTTTTTTTTGCAAATGATCCAGTTTTTCCTTTACCAAAGCAATTTTCTCAATGACAATTCCCAGACTGCAGCAGCTTATTCCACTTCACAAACCTCGGCACTCGGGAAACCTCTCTAACATTTCCCACCAGCTGATGGAGCCCTCACAGCTGGGTGTCTGTTCCCAGGGGAGAGTGAAATCCCACCCCGTAGGAAAGGGGACAGTGCCCTGCCTGCTCAGATGGTTATTTACCATAAAACCAAATTACTGTCACACCTCTGGCAGCGCTTTGTGCCCAGCTCACCTCGCGGGGTCACCAAGAGCTGCACCGGGAGGGCCACGACGCTGATGGCGCTGATGGCGTGGCACTCACATCGCCCCTGAATGGGGAGAGCAAAATCCCACCCCATAGGAAAGGGGACAGTGCCCTGCCTGCTCAGATGGCTATTTACCATAAAACCACATTAATGTCACACCTCTGGCAGCGCCTCGTGCCCAGCTCACCTCGTGGCGTCACCGAGAGCTGCACCGGGAGGGTGGCGACGCCGATGGCGCTGATGGCGTGGCACTCGTACTGCCCGTGGTCGTGCAGGGCCACCCGGCCCAGCCGCAGGGTGCCCGTGGACAGGACGCTGTGCCGCCGGTCGCTGGGCAAGGGCCCACCTGGGCGAAGGAGCAGCTCGTTAATTCCCTGCGGCAGCCCTCGTCCTGTCGGTGCCGAAATGATTTTTGCTTTTGTGCGTTCTCCCTGTCTGTTCACGGCCCTGGAGGCTGTGGCTGTGTCGTTATGTCGTTTCCTAACCGCAGCACTTTTCCTGTTAGACAATTCCTGAGGGCCAGTTCTGATCTTGCTTCTTATGGGAGTCAAGGACAAGACACTGCCCCAAAGGAAGAGGCTCATGAAGGGGTGGAACCAAGAGGGGAAATTGCTTCATTACCTGTGTTTCTAACTGGGGATTCTTGTCAATTATGCTAATTTGCTGAATTTATAAAACTGTACTTGGCCTATGTCACATGTGCTTCCACACGTGCATTTTTGGCACATTTTCACGGTGCAATTTGCCATATTTGCACCTGGACACCTCCATTTAAAGACCTGCTTTTATATTACTTCCTATATTAATATTGTCTCAAAAGTGTTTTTTGTTGTTTATAGATTTTGAAGGCTTCACCATCACTGGAGGGGTCTGTGTGATAGCCACACATTTCATTTCCTTTCCAGCATCAAAACTACCCTGAAATACCACATTTACACACCGAGTTGTCTTCTCTAATCAGATAGGAAGAGCTGGAACCTTTTTTCTTTCCTCCTAAGTATTTTATTAGTGCAACCTGCAAGTTTTTGATCCTTGATGGATAGCAAATTACTCTTCAAATTATCCAAACTCTCTGTTTCATCAAATAAATGGGAACATTTGGCATTGCCTTTCTAAATTTGTTGATCTGATTTTTTTGTTTGGAAACAGTTGTTTCAATATTTTCTCTATTTCAGGAGAAAAGCTGAAAATGAAACTGCTTTAACAAACCCAGAAAAAATTATCAAACTTTTTGCAACTTTTGCAACAAAGGTTAGCAATTTTTTTTTCATGTACTCCATTTTCCTCCATTTATTCATCCTTTATTTATTCATCCTTTATTTATTCATCCCAAATACCAAAACCCCCCCTGCTCTCAAAAGTAGCTTTGAGATGAGCAGTGCTGCACCAGTTCCCCTCCTCTCATCTTGTTTTTAGCATGTGAAGGCACTATAAAGCCTGCCTGATTTTTTATTTATGAAGTGCTGAGTGCAAACCTGGTTACAAAGCAGTTATGAACCTTACTTCTTGTCACTGTGCTCCTTTCCACGTGCCTAAGATATATTTTCTGGGAAGTGGAGGAAAACAGGTTAAAGGAGATGGAGGACATGCTGGCAGAGCAGAATTTCAGCTGGTCCTTCTTAACTCTGCATCAGGGCCATTGCTGTGGAAGCTGGAACACAATACCCACAAACTCTCCACAGCCCTAAACCATTAATTATGGCTTGTGAAGCATAAGGAAAAGCTGGAGGACCTCTAGGCCAAGCATTACTGGCTTCTGTCCCAGAAAGTGTTGGATGAGATCAGTTCAGTGGAGCCAGCATTAACAATTATTTGAGACTTTAATAGTTCAGCACCACCTGTTGTCCCAAAATCTTTTTTCCTAAGCTAAGAGAAAACTCTGAGGTGTGTCAGTGAATGGTGCCCTTCTGCAACGTGCTCCCCAAGGGCAGCAAATCAAGGACAATGGCACAGACTTGGCACATGGTGGTACTGCAAAAGGAAATGGTGGAATCACCATCCCCAGGAGTGTTCCAAAAACGTGAAAATTTGGCATTTAGGGACACGGCAGCGAACACGGCAGTGTCGGGTTAAAGGCTGGAATTCATGATCTTAGAAGTCTTACCCCACTCAAACAATTCTGTGATTGATATCCACTGACTTGGAGTGTCCAGACCCTGTCTTTTCAGAGGAGGTGGGAAGCCACTGCAGGAAGAAGTGTGAGGCTTTCCATGGGTTTCACGCTGATGAAAACCATCACACTCCTTCCTTGTGACAGAGACCCAAGATGCTCCCTCCTCGGTGCTTAACATCTCCTTGGTGATCTGCAACACACCTCCCAGAGGGACAGGGTCTGTGCTGGTCACAATTTGTCCTGTGCCAGCACTGCAAGCCACCATCCTGGACCAGCAGCTCAGCTGTGCCCACACACACCCCATGGATGATGGCATGGGAGAGAGAAACCACAAGTCAAGTGAGGCAGTACCTGCCCTTGTCCAGGTAATCACTGGGGGAGGGTGACCCTCAGCAGAGCAGGGGAAATCCACACTTTGTCCCTCAGTTACTGTCTGATCCGTGGGAATGATGAGAAACTTGGGAGAATCTGGAAGGGAAAGCAATGACTGAGCAGCAGGAAACACTCAGGCAGCAAACTCAGGGAGTTGATGGGAGCAGAACCAGTCACAAGACTCAAATACACCCTGCTGACCAAACACTGTGCCCCAGAAATGTCACAGAATGTCCACAGGATCAGCCTGGGAGCCCTCACCTTGCACTATGATCCTTGCTGTGGCCTGGATGGATCCCTCAGAGTTGCTGGCATTGCAGTTGTACTGCCCCTGGTCTGAGAAGGTGACGTTCTGAATGAAGAGTCCTCCAGAGCTGGTGATGGTGAAACGGGAATCTTGTGGCAAAGGAGAGCCCGTGCCAAGGGTCCAGCTGATGCGAGGGTGGGGGTGCCCAGAGACCCCACACTCCAGGGTGACACTTTCCCCAACCAGTACTTCAGTGTTCTGTGGCTGGATCACAAAAGTGGGCTTGGCTGGAAGGAAAGGAGAGCTTTAGGAACCAGCTCTGCTGCCTGCTCATTGATGGGCAGAAGTTGCTTGGACTCCTCTGGAACTCAGCAATTCACCCTGGTTCTTCCCCACCATCCAAATCCTCACTGTGAGCAATGCCCCCAGCATCTTCCTACTACCTCCTCACACCCACTCACTCAGTGCTGGAGCTTCCTCACACCCGTGTCCCCTTCACCCTTGTGCTGCAGAATCCATCCCAGACTCCAAACTCCCTCCCCAGTCCCAAATTACCTTCAATCCCCAAGTACCCCTTTCCCCACTCGTGGGAACCCTTAAGCTCGGGCCTCGCTTGGCTGTCGCCACTCTCTCCCCCAGCACACCGAGAACATCTTGGCACATACAAAGCTGGGAATGACTCTGATTTAGAGTCACTCCCACCCCAATCCCTGCTGGCTCGTAAAGGGGTGCACAAAGCTCAGTTACACGGGGTGCCAAAGTAGCGCAGCACGACTTCCTGTGTCTTGACCTCCCCGGCAATGTTCTTGGCCATGCACTGGTAGACGCCTTTGTCAGACTCCTTGGTGTTCTGGATCATCAAGGTTCCATCTTGCAACAGGTTCAGGCGGTTGTCATCTTTCATGTCAATCTTATTACTGAAAAAACAGCCACAAACAGGCAAAATCTGAAAGGAATAAGGATTGATGGTTCCCCCTGGGGGGATATGGGGGCTTTGCCTTGCAGTTAGTTGGTGTTTCTTGGAGCTATTCTGAGACTTCATGAAATTTGCAGCAAGAGTTCTGATTCACAGCACTGAACTGCAGCTCCAGCTCTGCTTTGCTCCCTGGGTGAGCTGCTTTTTCTTTCCCCACTGATTACACAGGACATTTACGGCCCATCAGGAGAGCACTCTGTTCCCATGTCACAGCATCCATGCCATTGTCAGGGCACCCTGGCTGGAAAGCCTGTTCTCCTTACTCACTAAGTGCAAATTTAACAATGACTTAATATTCTTCTTGTGTGCAGCCATTGCTATTCAAACTCGAGGCTCAAAGGCCTCAGAGGAGCAAAAAGTTCTGAGAAGTCACCACGGGACCCCAATACAGCTTGGACTCCAACCCAGCCCAAGAGCTGTGAAACATCTTCCTTCTTTCTGCAACGTCCTGAGACACCTGGATCCCAGCCCGTGGCAGAAGGTCCCAGTGCTGCATCCCATTCGTCCCAGCATGAAGGAATCTTGGATGGCTGCAAATGATGGAGAGGGAAGAAGGGACCTCTCTCCCCCTAGGACAAAGGCTGAACCCACTATGAAATCTAATCTGCTTGCTGGGCATTTACTTAATTCCCCTGGTGTCTCCTCACTCCAGCCATATCTCGTTTGTTGAACATTTATTATCATTACCCTTTTTACAATGCTGTCTTTGGGAGCCTGCCAGCATTTCCCTAACAAAACCTTCCTTCCAAAGGGACTTAACTCAGCCATAAACTTTTGCTCTGGGCTGAAACTCTGCCTGGTGTGGGGTTTGCTGAAGAAGCACACATTGATCATTTTTTATTAATAACTGAACCCTGCTCAGGCTTCACCAGACAAGAAGCTCATAAAGCAGCAAAGCAGCTTCACTTCCAAAGTGGAACAGAATATTTTATGGTATAGCATTTCCCAGAACACTCTGGCATCTAGCACATAACCTATACACAAATTTGCAAATTCTGTCCTTCAGTGGAGCACAGCAATTTTTCCCTTTGGAAAGAAACCTCATACCTAGCATGATCAGCCTTAGTGAGAAATATTTCAGCAGTTAACAAAGGGCAAGCATGGTGGCTGAGAGGAACATGAAACACTAATTCTATTTTTTTCCTGATCAAAAGACAATTGCTCTCAGCCTGCAGAGTATGTTTATAGGAAAGTTATAAGCTCTTGGAATCCATTACAAACACAGAGGAAATATTTCAGATGCAGATGAAAACACCACTTGGATTACATGGTCACCAGAGAATGCTGTGAAAAGGAAGGTAAATATAACCCATGAAATAACCATTTCTTTTTTCTCCTTTTTTTTTTTTTTTAACATTGTGTGAAACAACTTTTGTAATTACAGACAGGCACTGAAGAGCTCAATGCCTGAAAATCTTTGCCACCCCAGGGCTCCTTGCATGTGACTTACTTGTTGTGCAGCCAAATAATGGCAGGCTTTGGGTTGCCTTCTGCCCTGCAGGTGAAATAAACTGTGTTTCCCAAGAGCACATCAACGTCGTGAGGTTCTGAGGTTATTCGAGGCCTCTCTGCAAAACATCATTTGAACACAACCCAGTCCAAAGCTGCACAAAACTACCTGCAGCCCAGCTGGGGTGTGGTGGGGCACAACACCCATCCTGCAATGCCTCAAGAAACAGGCACCAGGCACAGCAGCATCCACTCAGAGGCACCCCAAACCTCAGTAACACCTGCAAATATCATGAAGGAATGGCATCATTCACCTGTAAAGGCCCTGGGGAATTGTTGCTGTTCCTATTCCCAGTATGTTGGGGAATGGATCCGTTCCCACAGAGCTGACTGTGCAGTGGTTATTATAGAGCTGGTCCCCCCAAATAAGTCAGTAGCATCCTCACTTGGGTTGTTTTTCTGCCCTTGGCAGCCTGCAGCTTCCTGCTCCACCTGAACACAGAGCCAGCTCCCTGCAAACCACAGTACTTCCTTGCCAGCAGGATTTCATTCATTATGGCCCTAATTCATCATCCTACCCCTGTCCAGCCAAGCCTTTCACTGTGTGCTTCACTTTGGGATGTACTCAAGCACCAAGCACGTTAAACACTGAAAGGGTGTGCTAAAATAGGGAGGAATTTATGGACAAGCCTTGGAGTGCTTGATCTTGATTTAGCAAAAATCTTACCCATTTCACAACCTGCATGCTCGCCAGTAATCCAGGAAAACCAGCTGGATTATTCCTAAAACTGAGAACCTGTCACCTCTTCCAGTGGAAGCTCAGTGTCCTCACTCCTCAGACTGCAAGTTAATAGCCCAGAAAAAGTCCCCAAAGGCAAACTCAGCACAGCTCAAACCCAGCACAACCCCACAGTACAAAACTCTGACACAGGGCAGATTTGCCCCTGTGGCTCACAGCTGCTCTAAGCCATGGGTTAATGGTACCAGCAGCTTTCAGACTGACTCAAATATCAGCCACCTGCACGGGTAGAGCTCTGTGCTGAATTCTGTATCATTTGTCTTCCCAGATGGCACACCACCAAATGCCAGCAAAATCTTCCCACCAGGTGCTCTGGCTAATTTGACAGACACCCCACTGTGTCTAATGCCTAAACCAGAACAAATTTGCACTAACAGCTGTACTGTGGCACTGGGAGTGTGTTAGGGACAGCTTGTTGTATGGCAGAGCCACTCCATGTGTCCCCAGCTGCTTTCCCTACGCCCTTTCTGTCCCCCCATCCCTTGAGGTCACAGACCCATTTGTGCCAGCTCAACCCTTTGCATGGCTGTGCCCTAAATTAAGCTGTGTAATGGTCAAAATTTTTCAAAAAATAAAAAAATCGTAAGAGAAAAGCTGAATTCAATGAAGAGCTCTTCAAAATCCAGCTGAGCTCACACATTTGGCTCACAGCAGGGCCATGCACAGCTGGACTGGCATATCCAGGAGGGATGCTAACAGCCAGCCCATGTGGGTGGGAATTTCTCAAACTGACTCTGCCAGCAGCAAAGCACCATGGAACTACAGCCAATGTTTGTGCCAACCTCTGCTTAAAAATCAGAGATTTGTCTTACCTCCACTTAAAAATCAGAGATTGGTCTTTTTCTATATGAAACAACTAACTTTAAGATTTTTCAGAACAAAACCTAGTTTGACATTCTAAATTTAAAGAATAACACCCTAACAAAAGCTATTGGTTACACCCCAGTCAGACACAGCATTCAGCTCTGTATCTGCTATGCTCTCCCTCAGGTTTCCAGTTGTTTCCAGCCACTGCAGCTCTCCTGGTGTTCCCCTCCTGTTCAGTCTAATGTGGGCTATTTCCTCTGGTTCCTGGTTTAGCCACGGTTGCACAGACCCTGTACCAGCCCTACTCTGTGCAAAAAGCCAAGACAACATCCACCAGCCAAAACAGAGCTGCCTCCAACCCCTCTGGGAATGTCATCTTCCTCCTGCAGCCCCACCGGGATTTTCCCATTTCAGCAGTGAAGCGGGGAGAAATCAGGAAATCGGGATGCCGGCACAGGCAAGAGGGAGGCAAAGGGCTGGAGGAAGCAATTCCCAGCCCAAAGCACATCTCCAGGGGCTGGGGGCGGCCGGCGGAGGGGTTGGATCTCGCTCACCGCAGTTGAAGTCCTGGGCGGTCAGGGTGACGATGGAGCGGCCGTGCAGGCCCCGCGGGGCCTCGCAGGTGGCCGCGGTCTGGATGCTGCCCTGCTCCGCGTATTTCTTCAGCAGCTCTGCCAGCCACAGCAGGTCACAGTCACAGAGCAGCGAGTTGGAGTCCAGCCGCCTGCAGCAGCCAGGAAAAGGCAGCTGAGTGCCCAGCCTCCAGCTGCCGTGCTGGCTCCAGGGAGCAGGAGGGGAGCAGCCCCCCGGAGTGAAGGGTCACTCGGGTGGGGTGCCCTGCATTTGGTTACATCCCAAGTGAAAATTTGAGATCTCTCATTGCCACGATGGTTAATTAGGATGCTTAACCAATTTTAAGGTTTGATTGAAAAACTAGCATCAGCCATTGCAGTTTCAGATAGAAATGGTTCCGTTAATCTGGATTGCGTATTTTTGGACTACTTGAGACACTGAAATATTGGGCTTTACCCTGGGATGGAGATTTCAACCTTTACTGAATTCTCTAAGAACTGCCTCTGTTACAGCTTTTCTCTTTTAGCTGCAAGAAAACCTCCCCCTTTATTTATGTGTGGGTGGGATCAGACCCTTTCTGTAACCAGCTGTGAGGGGTTGCAGCATTTCTGCACAACTGGAAGAATTTTTATTGCTGCAACACAAGCCTGAACCACAGCAAATGGAGCTCCAGTGACCTCCCAGTGCCCCCAGCCTCTTCCCTGCACTGACCTGATTCCTACGAGCAGTGCTATCCATGAGGATAAATAAGGACTACAGGGGGATTAGTTTGTGTCTCCTTCCCCACTGACAGTTTTATAGTCCATGGGTCTGGGCCATTGTGATGGTTTACAAAACCAGCACAGCCATCCAAACAAAAAACAAAAAAAACCAAAAAAACAAAACCAAACAAAAAAAACAAACAAAACCAACCAACCAACCAACCAACCAAACAAAAAACTCACAAAAAAAAAAAAGGAAAGAAAGAAAAATCTAACACTTTCAGGGTCTCATATTTGAGAATGTGAGATTTCACACAGGGCCATGGCCAAGTATTTTATAGACACCCCAGCTTTTTCTCTGGCACCTACAGACAGCATTTCACAAGATATTCCCTGTTAAAGAGAAGCGAAGCATTTTACCTGCTTGCAGAAATCACTGAGGGCTACAGTGAGAAATACATTATTTTATTGTACTTGAAAATCATGACAGAACACCAAAATTCTTTACCTTTTGCATTTTTTTCCCTCTCAAACACTTAATAGAACTTATTTCCAGAGGTCATAAAACCAAAGCAAGAAAGAAGTAAGCTTAAGAGACAGACAGGTTCTGTGGGAATGGCACCCTGGGGAATTCCTGCATGGAAAGAGAATCATGCCCCTTGGCACCCCTGTGACTAATTTCAATCTAGGAAACAAGCCTTTTCTTTTATGACTACGATTTTTCTTTCCATGTTAGATACTGATCTACAGACATGTTCAAGGTCATATCCATGACCTGGACTTTCTACATTTTTCAAGGATGTTTTATGGGTTCAAACTGTTGTGAAGACTTTCCAGGAATGTTCATTCCTGTGGCATTATTAAGCTGTAAGCTGATTATAATTAGACACTAGCATAAAGAAACTTCTAACTGCTTAAATAAGCTTTCAGGTCCAATCAAAACTGTTTTATAAACTTAGCAGTGGCCTTAGAAGTGCAACAACTAAAAGCTTTGCCAACCAGGCACATTCTTCCTCAGGTCCTGCCCATCTGATTGAAGATAAACAAGTCCTTTTTGCAGGCAATGTTTCTTACTTACAGCCGTTTGAGGGATTCCAGTTGAGAGAATGTCCCTGGATGAATCCTGGAAATCTTGTTGTTGTGCAAGAATCTGCAGGGGGAGAAGCCATGCCAAAACGTTATTCAGTATTTGCACTGTGAGGATGATAACACCCCAGGCCACAACTCAGTTTAAATGCAAAAGCTGGTCATCAATATGGAGCTCAGTTTTTAAATTCCACGTTTGTTTCCATGAGCTGGAGGGATTTCATCCCTTGGTGGGTGTGATGTAATATGCCAAAGCCGAGAGCGGGTGTGGGCTGGAAACAGTGACTCAGGATGTGATGGAACAGGTTTAAACTGCACCCTTCCAGTTTCTCTGCAAAGGGAGGAGAAAGGGCACTAAATCCCCTCAGACTGGACCCACCCTCTGTTTTCTGGGCCTGGGTCAGCCCCAGTTTAGAAGGGACCTTTTCCTTCCCCTGTGCAGATGACGTGACAATTTTACAAGGGCAGCCAGTGGTGTTAGACAGCTCCTGCCTTAGACTCCATGTAGGTATTAACCCAAACCCATGAGCAAATCTAATTCAGACAACAGCCACCTGAACTGGGCTTATCTCTGAACAAAACTCAGGCAAATTCTCACTTCCAGAATCTTAGCACACACATAAACTACCTAAGCAGTTCTTAGGGAGAAACCCTGATTGCGCTAGAATGCAGAATCTTGGTGGGGACCAAGAGGGGATAATTAACCCCCCATTCCCATAATGGTGGGGGAATTTACTTGTGTTGGTTACTTCTAAGACTCATAAGAGACCGTTGATAAAAGAGATGAAGCAATTTTAGTAGGTGGTGCAACAGGAGAGAACACAAAAGCAGCACAGCTCAAGTGCAAATGTCTGCACACACACGTGTGCACCAGAGTTCAGCCTGGTTGCCCAGCTTGGAGGCTGAAAAACCTTCCTTTAAAATTTAAATCCAGAATTTTTGTTGGATCCAATACAGTGACTGAGATCAGCCGTGTAGTGATCCAGGTCTGAATTTTCCTAAGGGTGTGGGATCCCACAATTTTATTTCTTTGGCATGTATGGGTATAAAGCACATTTCCACACAGCCCAGAAAAGTCTGCTGGTTTCTCCACGGAGTGGGAACCACACATGGACTGTTGTGCTGGTGGCTCCATTACTGCTAGAAGCAATCCTGGGGAGCAGGAGACTCCATTTCCTTACTGCTTTCAAGAAGGATGTGTGTTTTTCTTGTTAGACTTTCTTCTGACTTTATCCCTCTTCCACCCCCTTTTTTTTGCTCACTCTGCCCAACAGTGACTAATGTTGCTGACCTTATGGTCAGAGTAAAATTTCACTTGGCTTGACCAGCTGTAGGACTTTCTGCAGATTTACTCCTATTTAGATGGAAACCTGAACATAACATAAAATGGGAAATTCCCTTCACATCCTCAGTCACCCTCCTACTCGGCAATTATGTAAAATCTCTTTCTGTAAAGAAGTTTCTTTTTGCATTTTGGAGATCACACTCCATGCTACCAAAACTGCTACACTAAATAAAGGGGTTTTCCCCCTTCTCCTCACCCTCTCAGTCCCAAGAACTATTCCATTTTTACTCACAGCCTTTCAAGTTTAGGCAGGTCACTAAAAGTCTCCAGCTCCAGACTTTCCAGGTTGTTGAAATGCAGGTACCTGTGACACAGAAATCACACACAGATTGCAATTTAAGAGACAGAAGATCTTCCCAGACCAATCCACCAGTGCCCCCCAGCTGGTCACCACTCATCTCAGGGCAGGCGTTGAGAAACCAGAACCCGTGTTAGTGTCTCCAGTTTCCACATGCAAACACAGCAGCCAATGTGGTTTTTCTGCTAATACAGACTAATATTTTTAGCTTCACTAAAATCCAAAACGTGACCTGCCACTCCAGAGGCCTAGGGGACCTCCTGCCTGTCCCAGGCCACCCCTTGCCATCCAGAGAAGATATGTGGTGCCTGCAGAGCAGCTCACCACAATGCCTGAGCCTCCCTGTTGCCATGAGCTGTGACATTCACCAGCACAACTGACACATCCCTGACACTTAGGATTTTGTACAGTCCCCAAATTGCCTAAACTGTTCCCTTCTATTTTACACAGACATAAATTTCACAGCAGAGACAGATTAATCACAGATCTACAAATACTCATTCTGCTATTGTAGCTAACTGCATTGAGAAATAATTGCCTAAGCCTCCACATGGCTGTTTGATTTGTAATGGAAGGATTCATGATGAATGGTCCAGTATCAGAGCACAAACTGGGAGAGGGTGACTCAGATTCTGCACTGCAGGGTCACAGTGGGGAAGGCAGGGATGTGCTCTAATCAGTCTCAGATGTCTGCTGAGATTGCTTTGGACCTTGAGGAAAGCATCTGATCCTGTCCATCAATGGGGTTATACTTTTTCCTGAAAAGCTGGCTTGTGGGGGACAGGAAAACGGGGTAGGATTTGAGCAAAGCTATTTCTTCTGGAGCTAAGCCTGCCTGGGATTGAAAACAGATGGGACTTTCAGCGGGTCGTTTGTTGGTTTTGTGGGTTTGTTGGTTTTGTTTTTTTCTTTTATTCGTGACATCAAGTCTGGAACGCTCACTGCTGAAATATCCCTGTGGGCAGCATCAGCCCTCTGAGCTCAGCTTAGAGCCAGTTTCAGCTTCCTAAATTTTCTCCCAGGCATCCTTGCTGAGCTGGCTGTTGAAAAAACACATTGTACACGAGCTTGGTGGCACACCTATTGTTAGGATTGCCTGAAACTTCCAATTATGCTCTGTCCTCTTTTGCTGTCAACCTTGAGAACAAGCTGGCTCCTATTCCTTTTACAGAAAAATCTTTGGTTACGTTCCAGCCCTGTAAATGCTGTGGCTGGGAACAATTCAGGAATTAGACCAGTTTCACCTGTGGTCCCTGTTCTCCAATGATACAAGTAATTCCTATATTTCAATTATTTATAGGACAAATAAATCATTCAGAAGAAATTCTTCCCTGTGAGGGTGGGGAGGCCCTGGCACAGTGTGCCCAGAGAAGCTGTAGCTGCTCCATCCCTGGAGGTGTCCAAGGCCAGGTTGGATGGGGCTGGGAGCAACCTGGGGTAGTGGAAGGTGTCCCTGCCCATGGCAGGGTATGGAATGAGATGAGCTCTAAGATCCCTTCCAAGCCAAACCACTGAATGTATCTATGTTCAAATATCCAAGCTCACACTCTCTCCATCAGTCCCAAGTAAGAAAAATCCAGCCCCAGTTTAGGAGGGCACTTCAGAAGAGTCAGACCTCAGTCTGCCCATCTCACCTCCAGAGTGGTGCACTAAGAGTCAAAAACCAAAACTTCTCTGAATGAACAGCAGAGTTTTGCCATACACAGACGGGGAGCAAATGGGGACTGTTGGAGTGTCACTGTGATGGACTCCAGCTGCCAGGAAAACACACGAGGCTCTCTCCATCCCAGATTCAGCAGAGAATGCCACGCAGCTTGAGGGAAGGTCATTACTGTGTTTGTTTGGAGCCATCATCTTCCCCCACTGGAATTTCCAGATGCTTTGCAGCATGGGAGCACCACCATCCTGGGAGCTCCCAGGAATAGTCAGCTGCTCCAGCTCTCAGCTTGCACTTCATCCATTCACTCCCAGCAGAGCTTTGGATGAGAGAGAAACTCAACCAGCACCCTCAGTTTAAGCAAAGAACCAGATCTGACTCTCTGCTCAAGGAACCCCTGGACACAAACCCAGCAGAGCAGCTGCCTTCTGCTTCCAGCCCTCCTGCAGCCCCTTCTCTCCTCCCATCATAAGGTCCTTGGACATAAATGCCACCAGAAGCACAGCTGGGTTCTTCCTATGCTCCAGAGGTTTGGGGGCAGGAGAAAACATATGGAACACCAGTAGGAAGAGACCTCAGCAGTAACTAACCAAAACCAATACTCAGAACAGCTGTTTTCAAATGAACCCAGTGTAGTCTGGCAAATCTGGATGATAAAAGAGCAGAGGCTTCATCCTACCCCTCGCTAGGAGCCTGCTGCTCTCCAAGCCTGGGAACACAGCATGCAAGCAAGGCTCATCTGTACTTACAGCTGCTCCAGGGAATGGAGCCCGAGGAAGGCATGTTGCTGGATGCTCTGAATTTCATTTTTATAAAGGTAGCTTTCAAAAGGAGAGAAAGGAAACAGCATTAGGCCAACTGATCAGTGTTTGTGTCCTAAAACGTCACAGGAAACAGCAACGACCCTCAACCCAAAGCAGAATTTGCTGCCTGGGTTCAAGGGCAATGTTTTATACCTCTGGCACTGAACTCCAAACACACACAGTACGTCCTTGACGGGCAAATATTAAAAGTGGGTTGTTGGATTTTAAAGAGGTTAAGAAATTACTGAGCTACCAACTCACAGGTATTTCAGGTTCTCCAGATCTTCAAAGGATCTTCTCACAATTTGTTTTATCTGGTTATTGTTCAGCAGCCTGTTCAAATCAAGAAAGAAAAACACAGCTGGTAAAGTCAGCACACGTGAGATTTGTGGCATTTCTGTTCTTGGATGCCCACTGAAAAATTCTGAGCCCAGGTGTCACAGTATTGAGGATTTAATGGGGTTAGCAAGTCAAATTTTGGGTACTCACACCAGCCAAGGCAGTGAGAAGGTTTCTCACCCAGAGGGGCCAAGTACTTCCAATATTGCAGTATCCAAAGTATTTTCCTCACCTTTTGCCACAGTTTTCACCCCAAAGTGACAATTTTGTCCAGGAAAGGGATGAGGGGATGGGAGATAGGCAGAAAGAAGCAGTGAGGAGTGAGATATTAAATCATTCCTGCCACCCCTGTACAACCATGATGGGTTTAGGAGGTTCCTGGTAGTGTTCAACAAGTGAGCAGGGGAGTGCAGAGCCAGTTTTTAAAAGTCTAAAACACCAGTTCCCAGTGGAGTTATAGGAGCCATGAAATGCTGATAGCTTTGCTCTAATCATTTTGTAACTGATACCCGCAACTGAGAAAGAAATAAATTCAACTTTGACTCCCGAGGCTGCTCAGAGACAACCTCTTTCGACCTCAGGAGCCTTGTGCCAGATGTTAACACAGAACCTCTGGATCACCTGGCACTGAGAGCTGTGTGTGACTTGTGTGTGCCGTTGCCACGACTGCGTGTGCAACCCACGGCCGCTGCCAGCGAGCAGAAACAGCCCAGCTCTGCAAGAGCCACGCTGTGCAGCAGCACAGCCACATGGCTGAGCCCTGCAGAACCCCCCTGCAGCCCCTGCCAAGCCCAACACCAAGAAAAGACAATGAATCACTCATAAATAGCTCCCTAAGACTCCCTAAGAGCTAAACCGCTCTTCATCGCGGCCGAACAAACGCGGGGCTCTCGCTGTGGTGTCCCACTGGTGTTCAGGTCTGGCAAAGCTCAGAGCTGGTGGAGCCTTTAGAGCTGAATAGCCCAGAGCAAGGGTTTCACCAGCCACCACTAATTTTTAAAATTCCTAAATGGAGTTGTGGGCAGAGAGGGAATCTGTGACTGTGTACTGCAAAGATTTCTTTTTCGGGTGTCGTAGGAAAAACAGCAATTCCCTGTGCAAGCAGCCAGGTCTTGCTACGTTGGGTCACATTCAATACATGCACTGCATGTACATTTTATGAGGTGATTTTTGCCATAGCTCTGCTCCTCAGGAATGATCTGCCACCAGGCAGCAGGTGAGAAGACAGTTCAGCACTTTCCCAGCAGTAAAACCCTTCTGCCCTGCTTTTCTGGAGAAAAAAGAGCAGCTAGCCTCTGTCATTACAAGCCAAGGTCTTTTCCCGGCCAAAAGCAGTGTGGGCAGGTAAAGGATGGAGAGAAAAGACAAAGAGAAGGGGAGAAATGGTAAAAAACTTGTGGGAAAAGAAGGTAATGACAGAAGAGATAAAATATGTCAGAAGCACACATGTGTGATGGCAGCTTCACAAGTTCTCTTCAGGCACCTGAGCCACACCAGCTTTCCACCAGCTTTTTCTCAGGTGGAGAATTACACTGAGTCAAAAAAACAAACAAACAAACAAACAAAAGCATGTGAGAAACTCAAGAGCAAACACCTTTGGACGTCAGGTAATGAGGGGTTGAGAAAAACCTCTGTGTCCTGGATTTGACTGTCCTCCCTGGATTAGCTGCCCTGATGCCATGGGGGTGGGTGCCACTGCCAGACTGCACATGCCAGGGCTGGGCACAGGCAGCCTGAAGAGGTTAAGGCAGAGAAAGCTGGAGAGCTCCTGCACAGCTGGAAGTGATGGCTCCACACACAGGGCTGAGGCCAAACAGCCCGGGCTCACTCATAAGGATGCAAAAATGATGTCAACTCCTTGGAACACACGATCCCTCTTTGACAGCCAGCTATGCTGAGTGGAAATACAGTCCCTGAGCATCAACCCAAAAGTTTATTTGATGACTGAACACCCAAAGGCTGGAAATAACTGCCTGAGAGCACTGTGGGAGAGGGCTTTTGTCTATTTGCCCACAGGACAAAGACAACACAGGCAGTGCTTCCCTCCCTGCCCCTACCAGCTTTCATCTCTGGCCAGAGCAGGACGAAGGCAGCTCCTTCTCTGCTATCTGATCCTTGGCCCCACTTCTGAGCACACAGTGGGCTGACACAGGGGTGCCAGCACCTGTCACACAACTGGCATTGGCCATTTGCCTCCCAGGGGACAGGTGGCAGTGACCAGGTGGGCAGGGTCACACCGACAGCCTGAGCAGCAGCAAGGTCTGGAGCCCTTCACTGATTGTTACCTTCAGTGCTCACAGTTCAGACCAGGACTGATCCCCACTGGGATTTCAAATTGCATTATGTTGTCTGGCTGTGTTTTGGGGCTATTTACAAGCATTATCCCAGTCTGTTTTGTTGTCTTGGCTATTTTGTAGAGTTCAAGGGAGTGTAATCACTGACCCAGCCAAATAAGATGAATCCTGGAAGTTCAGATGGCAAGCAGCACACAGGGCTCTTATCTCATCGTCTGACACTTAAAAATTTGTTCGTTGCCTGATTTAAGAATAAAAAGTGCATGGAAGAAGCCATGTCTGCTTCCTGTCTCAGGATTCCCCATTGTAAAGGAAGGATAAGTCCTGGAAAACATTTGAAAGTGAGATAATGATGAAGTCCATAATAGCACATTTATTCCAAAATGCTGCTTTCAGAGAAATCCATGGACAAGGCAGCACATCTGGCTCCTAGAAAGACTTTGGATGGCTCCTGCCCAGCTGTCTGCTCCTTGACTCCTCTGCATTTCACCCAGGCAGAGAAGTGTGCAAAATCCTGGCACGGCCTGGCTATCGGCCCCAGCTGCCATCCATAGCAAAAGTGCCCAAATTCCTGCTGCCCTGAGAGGGCTGAAAGCTGAGATCCCAGATTTGCTGGGAATAAATGCTCTGGCAGACAGAGGCTGGGAAGATCATTATCACTATCATTATCTTAAGCACACCCTGTAGCAAAACAGGCTAAATTGAAAGTATCAGAAGCACCTTTCCTAGCAATAGGATGGGGCATTCCCCTTCATGCCCCATGAACTGGGCTCCACATGAGTAGGGGAACTCAATCACACAGGTTTTATTCCTGCAAAACTCTTCTGGGACGTTTGAGATGTACAAGTGCCATGAGATCTGGCCCAGATTCACCAAGAGAACATTTTACATTCAGTTTCCTCTGGGTTTTATGTCCTGAATGCCTCTCCTTTCTCCTTCCCCACCCTCTCTCCAGGTTGCCAGGCACAGGCTTAAGTTGCATTAAATGAGTGGTTTTCTGTTTTGAAGAACGTATTAAATGATGTGACAGGACACAATTCAGACTCAAACCATGTTCTCTTTCCTCTTTACATTTGACAAACCACATGCTGCAGTCATTGTGAGAAAACAGCTATTTTTTTCCTCACACCAGTAATAGAAATCATCATGTAGTGCGTTTAGAGGGGGAGAAAAAGTGAGTTTTATGTTCAACCACACATTCCCCCTTGTTGACAGAATGATCTGGAATAGCCATTTCCCATATTTAAGGGAGAAACTTTTATTCTGAGATCCAAGCAGGCCGTGACATCTCTCCTTGCTGGCAGGAACACATTCTCTCAGGAGTTACTAGAGGGTAAAGACAGAAACTCCACATTACTGCTCTGTCCACCCTGAGACTCTTCACCAGCAGTGCCTAGAGCAGAGCTGCAGGGCTCACCAGAAGGGTTTTGCTCTCACCTGAGCAGAAAGAGAAATATGGTGTGAGCAGTGAGAGGAAAAAGGGCCAGGCAGAGGCACAAGCAAGGTGGTCTCCACAGAGTCCCTGTTCTCTAGGGTGCTCTTGCCTCAGGAAGAACAAAATACACTCTGGGGAGGTTAAGAAACTTTGATCCCTGGCTTGGACGTTTCTGTGGATGGTGCTGGAGAGACCCAAGAGCTGCAGCCCTTTGGCTGTGGTTTGAAAATACAGCAATGAACCAAAGGGGTTAACACGTAAGGAGAAGCCTCACAGGGGTGTCATCATCCATCCCCACCCAAAAATGACCTAAGGGAGCAAAAACTGGAAAGCAGTGAGAGGCTGTGCCTCACCATGGGCTCACAGTGTTTCCTCTGTCCCCCACAGCCCAGCACCTGCTCTGAGCTAGCCTTGGCCTCAGCCCTGCAGCAAGTGATGGCAAACTGCAGCACAACAGCTGTCCTGGAGCTGGGGGGGTTGTGGGTGGCACACAAGGGGGTTTCGTACCTCACTCTACCTGCCACCCTATTTTTTTGTTGTGGGGGGTTTTTTGTTTGGTTGGTGTTTTTTTGGTTTTTTTTTGTTGTTGTTGTTGTTGTTTTTGGTTTTGGTTTTGGTTTTTTGTTGTTGTTTGTGGGGTTTTTTGTTTGTTTTTGGTTTTGGTTTTTTGTTGGTTTTTTTGTTTGTGGGGTTTTTTGGTTTGGTTTGGTTTTGTTTTGGGGGTTTTTTTTTGGTTTTTTGGGGGGTTTTTTTGGTTTTTTTGTTGTTGGGTTTTTTGGGTTTTTTCTGTTGTTGTTGTTGTGGTGGGTTTTTTTGTTTTGTTTTGTTGTTGGGTTTTTTTTGTTGTTTTTGGTACCAAGACATATTAAGAGTTTAAAAATTCACAGCACCATCTGCACAAATGGGAACAGAGCAGAGCCAACAGGAGGGGATGAGGAAATCTTACACCTCTCTGAGATGTTCAGCCCAAGAGAACTTCTCCACCTGCACACAGCCAGCAAGGAAGTTCCCAGTGGGGCAGGATTTAGGATAACTGCTCATTACCTGTGGTGCTGGGCCAGGAGCCCCCAGCTGGAAGCAAACAGTGACTGTGTCTCTTCCACAAACAGGGCTCCTGTTTTTAATGCTAAAGAAGTGCTCTGTGATTTACCAAGTCTCCCACACCAGAAGAAAGCAGAGAGGAGCCAGGGGAGGGTTTGAACTGTTGAATAGCCCCACTGGACACCCACACAGGCTCCTCTCCTGCCAGCCTCTCAACCCATTTCCTTGCATCCAATGCAGGCTACAAAGGTTTCCTTTTCAGGGTGGTTTATAAACTGTCAAACTTGGACACAGCACAGCCACCCTGCCCTAAAGAAGATGGAGAACAGAAGCTTCACCAGAATCTGTTGCTCTTCCTCTGCCATTAGTGGAAAAAGCTCTTTTAAAAAAACATTTATTTGCTTATGGAAGATTTATTTAAATTCAATGGCAGCAAGCTGCAAGCTCAGTGCTCTGCACATGGAACCTGAGCTATTCTAGCCTCCAAAACTCTCACTCCAAATTTTCTAGACAAATTTTCCCAGGAATTCTCTCAGGGATTTTAAAGGATTTATTCTCTTTATCGCTTGAAAAGCTAAGTCCTCAGGCAAAATTTACCATCTAAGAAACATCAGCAAATTCTTCAGGTCTTGTCACTTTTGATGTGGGAATTGGACAAACCAAAGTTCCTGGAGAGAAATTTGCTTCAGGAGTGTGGGGTCCAATGTTCTCTCAGTCAGTTATCAAGCTCCTCAGCCGTGGGAGTTAAATCCTACAAGTGTGAGAATAACTGAGTGTTCCAGTCTGCTGGCCAGCCCAGGAAACACAACTAAGCATAGTAAGGACTATCTAAATGGACAGGTTTCCTTGGCAAATCAGGTTGATTTTCAGAAACCAAAAACGCAGCATTTTGTTAGAGCAGTGTTTCCCCTGGTCCAGCATTCCAGCTCTGACAGTGGCCATAGCACATTGCTGAGGGAAAGCTGGGGTGTCTGACTGTCACCTGTGAAAACACATTGTTCTTACTACCCTGCCATCCCAATTCATCAGATCAGGAGTGCCAGGGGAGCAATTCCTGCCTATTCCCTCTGATATCTGTTCATGGACTTGCTGTCCTTGAGGTCTCTTGAGGAGAGTGTGGGGACAGGTCCTTCCCCCTCAGTCAGGCTCTATCTGTATCTACCTCCACGCAGAGTGCAGGAGTCAGAAGACAGGAGCACAAGTCCTGCACAGGTCAGAGACCCGCCCAGTCCAAGGTGATGGCAGGGCAGGGTTTGGGACCCCTTAGAAAGCTGGGCAGGTTGGGTGGAGCATCTCTCCCAGTGAAGCCCTGCCAGCATCCTCGTTTTCCCCAGGGCTCTGCTGAAACTCGCCTGGTGGTCCTGGCAGCAGCTGCCAAACATCTGCCTGCATCACACTGAGATGACATCATCTGGAAACCTTTGTTTCCTCGACCCAGGAGAGCTCCAGGGCTGGAAGAGCAGGGCTGGAGATCAAGAGGCCTCAGCAGAGCTTTGTGATAAGACAAAACCCTACAGACTTGAACCCTATAATCTCTCTAGATACCTTTTTTCTCATTTCTCACTGTATCTGACCCTATCTCAAATGACAGAAATCCATCCAAAGCATCCTTTCTTCCTTGTTATTTTTGGCAGTTAAGTACCACACAGTGCTGTTTGAGAGATTGACCTGGGCTGTTCTGCATGAACAGCATCAGTGGCAATAAAGTTTTTGACCAGCACACTTGGTGACCACCTGTCCTGGGCCACAGCCAGGGTACTCTGGAGCATCCTGCAGTCATGGCTTGGCCACTCAGTCCCACACACAGAGTGGACCAATCTTTGCCAAATGCTGATTTTTCAAAGATAACACTTCAGCAGGTCTCAATAATAAAGTCTTGCTGTAATCCCACTTTTCCAACAACTACTTAGAGTTGACTGAATGCCTTATTGCCCAGGTTTGCCTTCCTTTAGCTCTGCCGCCTTCACAGGATCAGGGACTTCAGACCACTCAAGGCCAGACAGAAAAAAACAACCTGAACTTTCTGTTACCCTTTGGGATCATGAATGTATGAACATCTGTCAGGTTCCCAAAGGAGCTGCTTTGCCTCACTGAGGAATTCCAGCCTGGACCTGGAAATCCTATGGCTGTTAGCACCATGTAACAGCTCGAGTAATTAGATCTGAGTCTGCACAGCCCAACTGCATCCAGCACCGTGCTGTGCTGACACAGCTTCTGGTTCTGATTTGGGAGCTGGTGTGTTTGCAGCTCCTTGGCTACAGGGTGCAGATGCACTCAGATCTGCCTCCAAACCCTCAGCCCTGCAGCAGCCAGGAGGAGCAGAGGCTCCCAGGATTTCCTCTGGGAAGAGTGAGAAGATGGTTAGGGGAGCAGTGTGTAGAGTGATGTGAGAGTGGGATACAAGGTGGAGGGGCAGCTTTCTACCCCCATTCCTGCCTGGAGTAGGGTAGATGTAGGCACCTCTTTTAGGGCAAGGCATAGAGAAAGATGGCATTTGAAGGATGCTCAGTCAAACTCACACAGAGCAACTGATGTGGTTCATGCATTAGAGGAGACCATGGAAAGGAAGATTTTAATCCATCCCTCCTCTCTCTTGATCCGAGGTGAGAACTTCTTTCATGGGCTGCTCTAAGGCCATACCTGCTCAAACATCCTCAGTCACTGCTAGAGCTCATTATATTTTATTTTTAAACAGAGAGGTTAACTGTGAAAAATGAAAGTTATCAAACACCACATTTAAATAAAAAAAAAAGGAAAGAAACATGATGCAGGGTGGGACAGAGGGAATTTTAAAGCTTTGGCTGGATATGCACAACTTGACTGAAATAAATAAAAGCCCAAGGCCACCTTTAAGCTATTTTAGGGGGCAGTACTAACACAAGTAATAAATGGATACCCTTGGAGTGCAACTCACAGTGTATTGAGGTTCTTCAGTCTCCTGAAGGCTCCAGGCTGTATCTCCTTGATGCGGTTGAAGCGTAAATCTCTAAAAGCAGAGGATGTAAACAAGTCATTAGATCACTGAAGGGAGTGGAGAAGGAGTGGGGACAATGCTTGGGGTCTGCTCGTGTCTGAAAATTCAGCCAGTAGCTGGGACAAGCCTACATTCAGAAAATTCTTTATTCTAATTTCATAGAAAAACAGACAGTAAAAGGTCTCAAGGGATCACTCCCATGAGCACCAGAAAAAAGTCTGCAGCAGAACACCCCAAGTTCACATCCAATTACTCTTGCATCTCATCCTGATTTGTGGAGGAACACACATCATGTGGACCCATAATTTAGCTGCCTACTAAAACTATCTTTGCCCTAAAATGGTTAAATCTGCTCAAATCACCTCATCTAATAAGAATTTCCCATTTTGCTCTGCAATGCTCCAAGACTTACAACAGCTTATCGCTGCCTGCATTTCAAATCTGTGCCAACTTCAATTAGAATTACTGGAGTCCAGGGGATTCTGGCAAATATCAAGGGCTGCCCATGGAACTACATCAGCCTGGAACCCAAAAACATGGGGTTTGGATTGCTAATGGGATAATGAAATAGGAGCTAAGTGGTTTAACCTGGTTAACCAAGGAGAAACACTTCTATAGGGAACGTGCATTGATTTGGCACCTTGCATGGCCCAGTGTGTTATAACAAATCACAAAAGCTGACAAACAGGGATTGCTGCAAGTTTCTGTCCAAAGCACACAATGAAGTGGATTTTTTTTCTCCTGCACCACTTGATCTATCACATTTAGGGAATACACAGCTATTTTTTCAGTTTAAGGCAGCCTTTTAAGGGCATTTGCTTTAAGAGGAAAAAAGCACGAGTTGCCCATTCTGGTGGTAAAGTCACACTTGGAGGCAGAGTTTAAAACGAGGGTTCTACAAATAGCTGCAAATTCAACAACTGATTTGAGGCAGGCAGCAACAAGAATTGTGGCATTTATAAAATTCAAATTAGAAAGAGGTGCAGTCATTGCAGGTAACCCCAAACTGACAGCGAGGATCCAAGGGGGCTGAAACAGCCTGGAGCAAGTGCACAGGAAGAGGCTGCACAATGAGTAAAGCTGATTTTATTTGAAGATCATGGAATCATAGATTGGTTTGGGTTGGAAGGGACCTTAAAGTTATCTCATTCCACCCCCTGCCATGAGCAGGGACACCTTCCACTATCCCGGGTTACTCCAAGCCCTGTCCAACCTGACTTTGGACAATTCCATGGATGGAGCAGCCACAGCTTCTCTGGGCACCCTGTGCCAGGGCCTGAACACCTTCTGAGTAAAGAATTTCTGCCTAATATCTAATGTAAACCTGACATTTCAGTTTAAAACCGTTGCTCTAAGATGTAACATTTCTTTAGTTTAACAGTTTGCAAAATGTAGTCATTCTATGCTAAAAAATTCATAGTAAATTTTCTTACTTTTTAGGCAGAAAATGCAAGGCAGTTTTCCTTAAATTATACTGAAATATCAAATCTCTGCCTTGTTACCCCTTTGTTATCACTGGATGCAACAGCACGTGGGCCAGTGGAAGTTGTTCTTTCTGTTGTGTCTTTTTAATTCAACTTTTCCATTTTGACCAAAGGATTCAAAAGTCTAATACAGAAAGAAATCTTTCACCTGTCTTAGTGGTAAATACTGCACAGAGAAGAATTAGAGGGCAGAAAGAAACACTTCAGCTTCACAGTATTTAAAACCCCCAATATTTCTAACTGCAATTCACCTTCTCTGTTTGTCCACTGCAAGCTGCAGTCCCAAAGGATCACCTCTGACATTCTCAGGTGTGTTTGGCTTAGCCTGCACTGCTTCCAATGTGCATTTCTTGCCCTGCTTCTCAGAGGGAGTTCCATGTCTTTCTTCCCTGACAATGTGAATTTGAGGGTATCTTTGTGGATTTTTCAAGGCAATGGCTGCCACCACAAAGCCAAACACAATTAAACTTTGGCAGCAGTGACAGCACAGTGTGCTGCCCCTTCTCCACAGCCTCGTTAAAAGGCAAGGAAGAAAGACTGGACATGGGGAAAAGGTGAAGAAGTGCAAACTGGATTTATGCCCTGCAATGCACAAGCACCAACCCCAGGGGCTGTGAAGGGCCCTGTAATTAGTCCAGGCAGCTGGCTGCAGGTCACAGGGAACATCACAAATACATGGGAGGAACACACAGGGGTCAGGCCTGGAGCTGCTGATGCTCAGGGAAGGCAGCAGGGAGCAAATATAAAATCCAGCTTCAGGTCACAGGCTGCAGGTGGGGACAAAAAGCCTCTGAGTATTTTAATGACCCAGGACAACTGCAGTCCTTTAAGCTACACAGAACCATAGTTCTTTTTAAACTACACCACCCCCAAGGGTCATGTAATAAAGCTTAGCTCATTATTTTAATGAAACATTTTAATTTTTCTTCTGTTTTCTGTTCCAGATAAGGTCTTTAGATGATTCTCTGGACCCCAGCTATCTTTCAGTGCTTTGGAAAGTTCTTTTTGGTTTGCTCTCCATCAAAAAGGCAACAGCTTTCCCCACAGACAAACAGGGAACAGGAACACTGCATCTCTTCTCTGAGCACTTCATTTCAAGAAATGATGTGAAATAACTGGAGAGAATCCAAAAGAAAGCAATGGGAATGATATGAAGTCTAGAAAACATGACAATGAAAAGAATTGAAATTGCTTATTTAGCCATAGATATAATAACAATGGCAGGAAATTGCTACAAATAGGAAGGGCAAATAGTCACTGACTGAAACTGCAGATTCAGGGGTTTTTTAAAAAATATCTCAATTAGCAAGGCTCATAAAACACCCAGTGGATTTCAGGTGAGACAGGCATTAGCCACACATGGTTCAGGTGGATCCTGCCCTGGAGGATGGACCAGGCTATTCTGCTCCCTGTACCCCAGACAGCATTAAAAGGTACCAGTGCTGATGTCCCTGCACAGCAAAGAAAGTCCCTGGCCACGCAGAGGAACCTACATATTCCTCTTTACCATATAAAAACCCCAAAACTTTGGCTCATCCTTGGCATTTTTACTTCAGTCCTTGCCGCAGCCTAAAGCATGGCCAGCGGTGAAGGGCTGCACTGGGAATTCCCTGGCTTCCATGTGTTTGCCTGAGAACATTCCCTGCAGAGTTTGTCTCCTCTCACACAGAAACACCTGTTCCTCTCTATTCCCAGGACACTCACTCTGGAAATTCCCGTTTCTTTTCAGGAACAAATGTGCTTTTTCCAGGGACCCAGCACGGAGCCTCTGCCAGGGCAGCCACCCCAGCTGCCCCAAGCCCCAGCAGCTGGGCTCCCTCCCTCCTGCCCGCTTCTTTCCACCTGGGAATTTGAAAAATGGGGGGGAAAAATGATCCCTTGTGATTTAACGCTCCCCCACGATTTCAAGGATGGCAGTCTGGGTTTACAAATGCCCTTCCCACAAGGAACAGCTGCTGCTGAAGGATTCTGGATCCTCTTCTTTTGCACAGAGCAGAGGCCTGGGACAGCAGCATCACCCAACACAAATCCCTCTGGGCAACACCAGCTTGACTGGCTCAGCTTAAAATCTCACCAAACCCTCATGCTGTGACAGGAAAGTGACCTGGAATACGTGGATAATCCAGGATTTGCTGTAGAAATCAGTCACCTTTCCTGAATTTGGGAATTATTAACAGAGGTTACAAAGAATGCCAGAATTTGCACATGGATGGGAAAATGGGCCTTTACAGAATGGCTCTCGAATCTGTCTGAGCCTCTCAGCTGCTATCAGAACAATCATCCCTGCAAGCCTTGTGTTAAATAATTATCAGTGATTAGGATATAAAGCAATCAATGGCTTTTACAAGAAACTTCCACTTCTGTTTAATCTATTTAGGCTTTCACAGACTCATGTATTACTATGTTAACTAAGCAGATAATTAGCTACAAGAGGCGTTTTACTGCAGTTCCATGGAAATTACTGGGTTTGTTTCATTGAAGAATCCTTTGTGTTCACAAGGCTGTGCACAGCAGTGATGCTGACAGTTCTGCCCACAAAGTGGCAGCCACACAATCACTACCAACAATGACACTGGGGGTAAAGGTGCTTTTACAGAGATAAGATGCTGAAGTTCCTCCCAGTGTTTCCTGAGGAAGGGAGGGCATGAAAGACATCCTAAACACATCCTAAAAATATCCTCTAAGTCAAGTTTCCAATATACAAGAAGAGCCAGGACATTTATCAGGAAGATGCTCGTTCCTCACATTGATCAGAGTCAGCTCTGCAGGTTCTCTAGTCCTGCCAAACCACGCCAGTCCTGGCAGGAGGGGAAAGCTGCCTTGCTGAGATGGAAATGAAGTCTTCCAGACTCACTGTCATCAGCTCCCCAACTCAGGAATGTCCCTGTCCCACACCAGTCCCCAAATGGATTTAATAAATGACAGCCTTCATCCCAGAAGCCCTTACATGGACAGCTGAGCCCTGCCAGCCCCGCGAGGCAGATGAGGAGACCATGGGGAGGCTCAGGATTTTCCAAGCCCTGGCTATTTTGGGCCTTACCAGCTTAAGACATCAAGATTTGATTGTTCAAAGAGTGAAAAGGAAGGAAAATATGTTGAGCATGGAGATACAAGGAAATGAAATGATGGGATCATGGCTGAAACAGCGAGCAGCTGCAGGGAGCCTCGCTCTGCAGAACAGGCTGTGGTTCCCTGCTGCACTGCCACACCACTTAGTTTGAAGATTCAGGAACACTAGATTTTAATTAAGAAATTACCACAGGCATTCCTGAACCCAGCTTTTTAAGATTTCAGCTCCCACAAACAGGAGTCAGATTTTCAAAAGGGCTCCCTCTGCGTCAGCTGGGGCAGGAACTTGACCATAATCAAGCAGCCAGTGCACCAAGCTGGTCTGATCTCACTTTGTCTGCCCGTGTAAGCTGGTGGGAATGCAATGCCTGAAAGGCACTGCCAGGGCAGGAGGGATCTGCTGCTGCCTCATTGCTGGTGGAATCATCTCAAATGCCACCTGGCATCCCTTTAGCTCTTTCCAGGAAGGGTAGGAACAAGGAATACCTCCAAAACATAATTTTGGTCCTGAACGCATATGCAAGTAGGAAGATTACATTAAAAGATGCTGAATTCATCAATGTTAGATAATTTGAGCTATTACTTATTAGCAGTGGGATGAAGATTAGGGTCTGATCCTACCCAAAGCAGCTGAGTCTATTCTTGGGCATTCATGGCAGCATGACTCACTTAAGCTAATGCATAATTCCTTTGCACCATCTATCCAAGACATTGCCTATATCAAAGGAAGAAAACTTTCCCTCCTCCTGAAGTGGGTTCTGAACCTGATTCAGAGGAAGTAAAGTAAACACTTAGAATTGGGTCTTGTGTAGCTTAAGTGTCAGTCTTCCACTTTTTTAAGAGCATGATCATTAAAGTTTTTACCCAGAATACACACACATATTCTTTCACCAAAAAATACTGACTTCTCCTTAAAGAGCACAGGAAAGTGCCCTGGTGTCCCTACGGGGAGAGGACTGTGATGAGGGCAACAAAAATACAAATACTCAAATGGGAACCAGATGCTGAAGCACTGGGAAGTTCAGGGAAAGCAGGATTTTAAACACCTAAGGTAGCTACGATCACAAGACTTAGGATGCTTCCATCCATAGATGCTGGAATGTTTCTAAATGAAAAATATACTTGAAATACCTTCCCTCCCCATTTTCCTATCAATGAAGAGACTTCTAAAAATAGAACATAAAGTTCTTGGTCACCTCTACAAGGTCTAATAAGGATTAAATTCTACAGTGAAAGAAGTCAGAAAGAGATTCTACCTGGCACATGCAGAATGTGTGGGTGTGCATTTAATGGCTGCATATAAGATTATCACACACAGAGGAAATGAGTAATCCCTTCTTCAACCCAAAACACATGACAGAGGCCACAAATGGAGCAGCATTTCCAAGAACTCATTTGCTCAGTAAACCTTTCCCCAACAAATGTATAAAATTCCTTCTCAAAATGTGCTCACTGATAGACTAAGAGAGCTACACCCTGCCCAACTCCAGCCTTCCTCCTGCAGGAGGAAGAGAGGAACTGGGCAGGCACCAAAAGCAGCACAACGAGGAAGAGAAACTCGTCAAACTGGCCATGCTTACACTGCCCAATTAGCAACCAGGTCTGTGAACAACTGGGTCACCTTCAGTTCATGCCAGCGATGTGCTCAGATCCCAGATCCTGCCCTGTGCCCTCAGCTATGTTTCTCCAGCAGTACTCATTCATTATGTGCCCTGCATAATGTAGAAAGAAGAATAACCCATGGATAATTGGATTGCAATCCATTAGCTGCCAGCCAGAGGGGAACTTCTTTCCATGGATTTCTTCTACTCATGCCCACACGTTTCGAAGTTTATTGTTTTAAATGTCACACTGCAGAACAAATGGCTGCGAAGGTTAAAGACCTATTGAAATTTTCGGAGTGTATGTTCCACAGCTGTTCCCTTCCTTGGGCTGCTGGCTGGAAGAACTGCCTGAATCCCAGCGGTAACCAGCAGATCACATCTGGATAATCGTGTTCCAACTGAACAGACACCAGCCAAAATACGTTTGCAGTTCTACACCATGAATTTTTATGGCTTCTCTGTACATGTGTAGTCGTCCCTGCCATCCCATTCTCTGCTCCGGATAAAGCGAGCAGACTCCATTCCCAAAGATAAATAGTCTACTGCTAAAACCAGACTTTGGGCCAGATCCTCAGCTGTACCCAGCTGGGATTGGGAAGGGAGGAGGGAAATGGCGACCCAAGAGGAGCCAGTAACAGCTCATCAATCCTGGAGCTGGTCTCATGCCAATCCCAGCATCGCTCAGAGAAGGCGATGGGCGGCTCCGAGTGCCGCCAGCTGGCTGCAGCCCCAGGGGCCAGCTGCCAAGGGTGAAGCACAGCCTGTGCCAGCTAGGAGACTTCCCCACTCTTCCAGGATGCTTAGAGAGGGTGGCACGGAGTCACGGAGGTCAGAAAGTCCCAAACTCCCAACTTCAAAGCAAACTCCATCTGGAAACTGCAGCTGTTCTTCGAGGGAACCAAGCTGGAGCCTGGGATCGATGTTTGGAGCTGCAGTCACAGACTCAGTCCTGTTCACACCAAAGATTAACTGTGGAAAACATCCCAACCCCACATTTTCTGCTCAGAATAACTCCGTGATCAAGACTATTCTTGCTATAGTTCCAAATGTTCAGTCTGACACAAGGGTTCTCCCAGGAGAAACACTAACATACCGAAAAGCTGGAGGAGTCAGGCCTTGGTTAAGAAGCATTCCTTGATCTTCCACAATTCAAAAAAAGTTTAATTACTCAAATGCTATTTATAACAGATATAAATGGGATGCCAGCTGGGAAATGCATTTGCACACATTAGATCTTCAAGATAGCCAGACAGTTGGGATTTTTCCTTGCCACACAAAGGCCCATGATCTGCCAACAGAGAGCACTCACCAGGCTCATCTGTTTTTATGTCTATGAGGATCTCTGGTCACCAATGTGTGGTTTGCTTATAATTATGCAGACAGTAGAAAAAGAGGATAAAATGGATAAATAACCTTAAAAAATATTGGTTCACGAAGAATCATCTTCCTTTGCAAAATTGCAATTTTTGTATCTCACACCTAAACTATTTCTTTAACATTTTAAAAACCAGTTTCCCATTCAAGGTGGAGCAGAGAATGAAGTGTGCTGCTGCCAGAGGGGGCTTGGAACCACACTATTCCAGAACTGGGGAAGAGTTAGTGACACAGTAAACTTCCCTCCCTCTGCACTCAAAGAATCTCTAGCAGAAACACACTCAGGCTCCACTGTGACAGCAAATGTTGCCTCATTTCAAACACAGAACAGGAATTAAGCTTCAATGATCTCAGAAATACCATAGTTCAGCCAATGGAACAAACCTTTCCCTCAATAAAATCTAGGTTTATACAAGAAGGGACAAGTTACTCTGCTAAAATCAGTGTCAGGGTATTTTAAATGTTTTAATATATCAAGATGCAGGGGAATAAAGGGGAGAAAAAGGTTGGTAAGGGTGTGAAGAGTCAGGTGCTGCAAGTTACTGTAAGAGCACATAAGCACTGCCCAGTGAGCAAGTACTGAGCAGGGTCACACTGAAAATAATTTCAGCATCAGCCCAGGCACTGAGAAAGCTTTGGCAGCTGTAGCAAGTGTAGATCTTATCCTGTGGGCCACCAATGCAAGAACCTCAGTGGTCTCCAGCCACAAAAGCAGACCTGGATGGCAGCAGTCCAATGCCAGCATCCTGCCCACAGCAGGTTCCTCTGGCTGCCAGCAGAGAAAGTGTATTAGCAATATTAGTGAGATGTTCATGGGAGAAATGCTGCTATGGATGTGTCAGCTGAGATAAAATTGAGTTTGTTATAACCAAAGGGAAAAGCTGCTCAAACTCTTGTTGGAAAAGTTTTGCAACTGGCAGCAGTTCAAGGAGGATGAGTATGAAGATTCATTTTGATCAAGTCTTTCCAACCAGTTACAAAAAAAGGGTCATCCAAGACAAGGGATCTGATAAGAGTAGCATGAAGGGAAGGATTTTGTCATGTGTCACTGCATCTTAAAGCCACCTTTAAACTCAGGATTAGTTTAGAATCACAGGGAAGTGCTCTTCTGCACCTATCAGTAAGAGCTCTTTAGGAGTCTCCAAGCACTCAATGTCCTTTTCTTCCTCATTTCCTGTTTGAATGGACTCAGCCACCAGCTCCCTCACCTTATTTCTCAAGGAATCTCTGAGTTACCACAGTTGTTACTTTCCAAATAAGCCTGAACTTTGGTTTGAACAGTTCAAGTAGAAACTGGAAAACCAGTACTTAAAAATTCAGTACTGAAATGGTGTTGTATATATAAGGAAAGTGTTCATGTCACTGGAGACAAAAGCCTGAGCTGCTCTATTTCCTCTCTCCCCTACACCCATATACAAAGCCTTCCAAAATGCAAACTGTGTTCCTTTCCATAAGCTCAGTTTAACATTTTTGACCTTTGATTCCCCAAAACCGTCTTCCAGCGCTTGCCCTGGAATTACTCTCATTAAATTTTTCAATTCCCTTGATTGTCCCATTAGCAATTAACTGATGCCAAAAGAAGCAGTTTCTGTTTCGTGTTTTAAAAGAACCAAACAGTTCTCGAGGCAGATAATTCTGCGGGGAAAAAAAGAGGATAAAAGTATGCCTTTGGCCTTGACTTTTTTTTTTCCCCCCTTCTTTCTAAAGACCATGGAGGTAAGAAAGGCAGGAAAATGAAGTGGTTACTCACAGAATGTTTGTCTGGGGCGGGATCTCGGGGATGGTTTCCAACATCAGATGCATGCATCTCACTGTAGTCCTGAAGCACAGGCAGCGGCTGGGGCAGGAGCAGGAGAAACCAGGCAGGAGGAGAAAACACAAAAAGCCTCCAAGAGCTGCAGGTTTGATCAGCATGGTGTTTGCTGGAGCGTATTTGCCTCAATTCTGAGCTGCAGGGAGCTGACAAAAAAAAGTTTCCCAGCCCCGAGGTCCAGGAGGAGGGGACTCATCAGCATGTGTTTGCAATTAAATTAAGGCAGTTTGACAGTCCAACCGCCCACCCTCTCTGCCATTCTGCACATCACTGGAGATCACACTGTCCCCACCCCTCTCCAATTGTGGCGCTGAAATACAAACTCTTCATTTTGATCTATTTTTGCCTTGTTGCTTCTTTTAAACAGCAAATTAACTCCTCACCTTCTCCTCAGGGATCTGTCTGAAAACGCAGTGCACCTCCATGGGCAGCAACCAAAAAATGACCCCATGATTCCAGGGCTGAGCTGGGACACAAAAGATCCAGGGCCAAGGTTTTGATGGCAATTTTTTTTTTGCCCTAACACACTCTGCAAACTAAAGAGAGAGTCTTATCTAACAGCCTATCAAATGTATTGTGCTGTAAGACTTTCAGGATGGAGGCTGTCTCTTATTACATGTAGTTACAACATCAAGCAAAAATATGCCTCCAACCATTGAGTGGGCATGGGATGTAACAGATAAGGGATTTTAAAGGGGAGATCACAAACAGAGATAAATAACCTGCAAATAAAGACAAAACCCCACCCTGGCATCTGTAAAGTTTCTTAGGTAGAGTAAAAGCTGATGCATTTTAAAGATCTTTGATCAAGTATAATTTCTTTCAACAAGGATGTCATTTAGAAAAATGTCAGGGTTTTTGAGAAATTCAAGGCAACTGAGGATTGAAGAGGGGAAAAAACCACAAAATCAAATGAGTTTGAACTGTAGGAAATGCAGTTCTGCTTTTGTTTCTCCCCACTGGATGATAAAATTGAGATCCAAAAGGCAGGATTTGTTTTCAGTTGAATTAATCCCCTTCATAAAGAAGCTACGGTGAAGCCAGCTTATCTTTAGGTTTCAAGCTATCACTACACAAGATCCTAATTGTATGGGTTAGGCATGAGGGAAGCATTAACACACATTAGGATATAAAGGTTCTTGAGGAATTTCCAACACAGGACCATCCCACATAACCTGGCAGGTCAAATGAAAGCTTCCCATCAACCTGCACATCTGCTTTGTACCATACACTGCAAAATAATTAATGTGGCAAAGAAGACAAGAGTGACATTTAAACCTTCCTGGTTCAGATTCTCTGTCACTTGAAGCATTTGGGGAGAGTGTTGGGTTTGGGGTTTCACCCAAAATTTCATGCCATGGAAGGTAAAACATGTATTCTTTTGTCCAGCTATAAAAGAGAATTATGCTGCAGGCTTTCTGCACTTAGTCCTCAGGCAATCAGCTGTTTGTTTGCCCTGCCATCACTTGGAAATCTAAGCAAGTTCACTGAACTCATGGTTTTGGGCAGAGTGTCCTCTAGCGGCCACCCAACCCAACCCAGGCCAACCCTGCTCACAAACACGGGTTGTAAAAAGCCAAATTATCACCTTCAGCCTTCCTACAACAACTGGCAGCTGAACTCAGACTGCTCTGGTGCATAGGACAGGTTTTAATCCCACTGAGGCGTTAGAAGCACGTCCTCCACGTGCATCAGGCAACGCGCGGCACGTGGAAATCCTCCTGACTGCAGCTCTCTGTCCTTCCAGCCTCACTGCTCCCCACACCAACTCCTTCCAAGGCACAATGGACTCTGCTAGGACAGTAGTACAGCTGCTAGGAGCCGTTCTGCAAAGCTGGGAAAATAAACAAAAACGCTCTCTCCGAAGCATGCGTCAGTTATTTTGGAGCCACCATTTCCCCTGGCACATCTGGGCACTCCGCAAACATGAGGCTTCTGCTTTCTGTGGTGCATGAGCTCTGAGCTCTAACCCACGCTCTGCAACGACAACAACAACAACAAAGTCCCTTTTTATTTGTATTGCAAAGAGGAGGGCTGGGCCAGGGCTCAGTCCCATCTCTGTGGGATGAGTCCTGTCTGTGGAATTGCATTTCAGAGTCCGGCTGTGCTGTGGGGGAGCACGGCAGCTTCGGGATGGATTGAGGGGTATTTGCCCACTGCTTTGTAGGAATGGGATCTGGAGCCAAGCCACATTTAACAGAGCACGAGGAATCATTTCAGTGCAAGAAGGCAAGTTCTGCAACCCACACATTTTCTGAGAAGCAGATCTTCACCACATCTCTCCTGCCTTGCTCATCTCCCCTCGTGATAAATGGGATGTTGGTGAAGGTTAAGGAACACCAGCAGTCCCAGGCCCTTTGCTCTCACATTGATTTGTCTAATTTTCCATCAACATGACGAATTCTTTAAAAAGGAGTGTGCATCTCTGAGCAAGAACAAAAACTTATCTCCTGAACATCAGGAATGTCAACCCTTGTGTCCCATGCTCCAGCATTTCCAGCCTCTGTTACATAGGCTTTTCACACCTCTAGAAAGCAAGAAAGTTGGGGACGATTTCCTCAGGTGGGTTTTTTTTTCCCCTTCACACTTTGTTTTCTAATTTTTAACTCTCCCTTCTGTCCCCTTTTTCTCAGCAGAAAGATTTCCCTCAGGGGACCTGCCCCCTCCCCTCCCCCACAGGGGAACTGTGATGTTCAATGTTTTACAATGAAGTGAACATAAATATCATCTGACAAATTTAATTTCCTCAGTACCATTTGTATGACACATCCACGGCTTCCCAAAGCAGAAAAGGATTTTCTTTCAGCACGCATCACGTGAAGGAAAACATTAACGTTGAACTAATCTCCTGTTATAGCTGGGAAAAGGACATTTATCATACACACAGATGACAGGAAGAAACACACAGACAGGCAATTATCCTATGGAATAAAGGTTAACAGATTCATTTAATTAGCAGCAGCTGTATTTGCTATTATGATCAGATTCCTACCACAGCTGAAACCAAAATATTGTTCTCAACACTGGAGAAATGAAAGCTTTGAACACCCGCTCTTAAAACTCGGTGTTAATTAAACACTCAGAGCCCGGGGGACAAGAGGGGAGCTGCAGTTCAGAATGCACAGAACAAACCCTGACACGTTTGGTTTAGGTAACTCCTTGAAGTACAGAAACTGAGGAAATCACCTTTTGATATCTGTTGTTTACAGGTCAAACAGCCAGGGAACTCAGTTCAGTCTTTAACCACTCTGACACATTAAATCTAGGTCAGTCCTGTGTGTGCTGATCCCAAAATTCATCCTGCACAACTGCATTACTTCAAGGTTTGGAACTCATCATCTGGGCAGGTTTGAGACACCACATTCTGAGTTGTTCATCTAGAACTATGCACCTGCACCATATTATTAAGCATTTTTTCTGCTGTTTTTGTGCCTTGACCTCCAACTGTGGCAATAAGCACTCACCTACAAAGCATTCTAATCACAACATGTTGCAAAGCCATGTTAAGAAGGCTAAAAAGTCTTCACTGAATTTATTGATACAGAAACACTTATTAATAAAGCTTAAATTGCATAAAACATCTGCATGCCTCAGGCCAACTGAACTCTAGTTTTTATACAGAGGTTTTTCAGCTTACACACTCATGGCTAAAGCAGCTTGAAGTTCAGTTCTTTTTGCAAATTTGCTGCACGATTGAAACCTAAAAGGAGTCACATACAAAAAAAAGTGACAACTACTGAGAACACAAGAGGAAACAAAGCAGGTGCAATTCCTGGACTGCTCACAGATCCATACAAACCCAGCTCTGCCTCAATCCCTCTGTTAGAAAAGCCTACAAAACTACAGTGCAAGTGCTTGTGCACAGGGAAAATGTATTTACAATTCCCCTTTATTTACAGGCTATAAGCAATACTATTTCACAGTTATACATAAAATTTCTACTATCTGTTTAAATCTCTTTTGATCTGTGGGGTTTTTTTTGGACAAGGGGACAATTTGACAACCTAGAACATAAATTTCCTATATATATATATATATATATTTATTTATTCAACCTTATCCAGGAAAAAATAGCAGTATTTATGCATCTTATAGAAAGCTACAAAAATTTAGCAAATGTAATAAAAAAGGCAAATCTGGTGAAAAATCTGATAAAATACCTTTTAAAACTGGGGCTGGGACAGGGATAAAAACCAAACAAGGGATAAATGAAAGATAATCCTCCTTCAACTGGTCAGCTTTAACAGAATCTCTGCAAGGCTTACTAACAGGAACCTGAAGTTTAATGTCATTTTTAAAGGAATTTCTGTAAAAGTGTTGTGATTAAACTGAAAGATGGCTTGGTAGCCAAAAGCAGGAGGCACCCTGGACTATGGTGGGGTGTGGAAATTGTGCCACAATCCAGAAAGGCACATACCTGGCATGACACCCATTAAGCCAAATTTTCCAGCAAATAAGAGGCCACGGCCTGTAGGGAAGCACTGAGAATAATCACACACAGATTCTATTAACCCTCTATTTACCACCACATTCAAGACTTGCATTTGTAGAAAGAAATTCATGGGAGTTGCCAGAACCCAATGATGGGGACGTGCACCTTTACAGGAAACCATCAGCTCAGAGGCCACAGAACTGCCCCACTGCAAAGAAAGAAATCAAAATCCAAGGGAGCAAGGTATCTTGGGGTACCACTGAGACCAGGAGTGGAGACAGGAAACCAGAGGCAAAACCCAGCCTATGACTGTGTTACATGCCAGCAGCCACATGATACAGGATTATCAGACAATATTCCCAAAGAGACACAAAAATCCTGTTAGGCAAGGAAAAGTTCTCCATTTCAGGCTTAGACATACAAGTTATTAATTTATTTTCAAAGCTACACAGAGCTTTGAAACTATTTTTCATGAAGCAAGTCGTGCAACTCAGGACCATTTGGCAATAGTCTTCACTCATTCCTCCTCAGAAAATGAGAGAGCAGACATTAAAAAAAACTCAAAAGATATCAAAGTGATACCAACTTAAGTGCTTCTGATGGGCCAATGCCTTAACACAGCTTCATCCTGTTGAGAGAGAGCTTTTCATGGCCCCCAGCTTCAGGACTATTTTACATCAACACAAACTCCAAGGTTTCTTTCCAGCCTTTACCAGTTTAGGTACATTTTCCAAACAGGCTGAACCAAGTAAACCTCTTCTAAACACAGTATTTTATAATCCACACACGCTGTGGATTCCCTGTTCCTGGAAGTGCTCAAGGCCAGGCTGGATGGGGCTAGGAGCAACCTGGCCTAGTTGAAGGTGCCCCTGTACATGGCAGGGGTTTGGAACAAGATGGTCTTCAAGGTCCCTTCCAACCCAAACCATTCTGTGATCCTATGACTCCATGGCATCTCCTTCCACCATCATGACAGAGAGACTTGGGAATAAAAATTACAGCTCACATCCACAGAACTGCAGAGTGACAAGTCCTCCCATATGAACCTGTTAAAATTTCTACTTCATTGCTGCAGGAATGAAATCACCTACCAAGCTGAGCAGCTTCACTCCACTGTGGAACACTTGTGAACCAGCTGTATTCTGGCCACCTTGCCACAGCAGGGCCACACACACAGGAACACTTGAGAACTGCATCAGTTTGGCTCTCTAGACTGCTCTCAGGTTCTGCAGACCCTCCACAAAACTCTGGCTGATTTACTGCTCAGGCTGGTCCTCTGCACCTCACTCTGCTCAGCCCAGATGATCTGAGTTATCCCACCCAACAGCAAAACCCACGGATACTGCTTTCAGCTTGCACAAACTCACTGCTCTGCAGCTCTTCTCTACCCTCTTCCCCGCTCAGAATTACTCTGTAAACATTTCCAGAGGTAACAGTCCCACCCCTGACTACCCTTGCATCCTGTCAAACAGCTTTGCAATTCCTCGCTTGCCTCCGTCGCTTTTAAAAGAACCACAAAAACCTGACAACTCGTTCTCTAGAACAGGTGTTAACCACTAACAAAACCAATATTTTGTAAAACACCTTTTACTGAAAAATTATATGTAATTTACAAGCAAAACAGACCAACCAAAGGGGAGCTGATGCTTTCCTTCTCATTCAAAACCTGGATGCCACAAGGGTAATGCCAAAAATTCTTTCCTTTCTGTAAAAGTTGTGCTTTTCAGATTACTGGAAGAAACATGATTTGCCAGGTCAGGTTTTACCTAATAATCTTCATCCTCCATTAAACACACACCATGGCAAATACATGGCAGGTTTAGTGGGAGAGAGCACAGACAGGAAGGGTCTTTGGGGAACTGCTTAGGAGTTTTTCCCAACTGATATTCAGTAGACCAGACATGAAATTTTTAGGAGTATCTCCTGCAGTTAGTTTCGAGGGAATTAAATCCTCCTTTCCATAAGCAGCTGAGCACTTCACCAACTTGCTTCCTAAGGAATCCCTGCTGTAGGATAAAACTATAGCACACAACTGAGAAGAAAGAAGGAACTCAAAAAAGCTATAATGTCGAAGTTTACAGCAGCCACATTCCCCAGCCAGCCTACTGCCTCGGGTGTCACATTCGCAGGCAAGCAAGTGGGACACGTTTGTCAAGCCCTAAGGAATACTTTATTCTCTGCCTACTTCCCACTTTCTAGAAGAAGGAAAAAACTACTTTTCCCTGTAATAAAGCAAGTAATACTTCAAGGGATCGGGCAAAGGCAGGCTCAAGACCTTTTCTCTCAAAAAGTTCACGGGAGGGTCTGGCTTTAGTTCAGAGGGTTTGGTTTCCTCCTCTTCCAGCCTCTCGTCCTCCAAGTCCTCGCTGTTGTTGTTGTCGTCCGAGGGGTTGGAGATGCGGCTGGCGAACACCTCCTTGTCCAGGAACACGATGGTTTCCATGCGCCGGCGCCGCAGCCGCCTCCGTTTGAACCTGGGCGGGTTCTTCAGCCCGTTCCCAGCTTTGCTCATCGCCTCCTGATGGATGATTTTCTTGATGGTGCCTCGGATGGCGATGCGAGCCAGGTCCTGCAGGCTGCGGACGGCCACGGGGGCTGCAAGCAAACGGGACCCGTGAGCAGAGACGGAGAAACTCCCCCAGAAGTAGTCCCAGGAAAAGTTCTGTTTGCTCAGATTAAATCAGGCCATTTGAATTCCCTGCTGGGATTACACAAACAGCTCTATTCAGCTCCTGTCAGCTCGGATAAGCTGTGTTGTAACTTTCCAAACAAAATTTAATTGCGCGTTTCTCTCATTAAAAAATTTCCTGCCTTGATTTCAAGTTCTCAATTATTCTACGATGCACATCTTAAAGATTGTACGAATGCAGACTTAGTGATGGGAGCTGTGACTGTTTAATGGCTTAGAATGAGGTATTTTCCTAAACTAGACCTAAAGTCTGTTTAATTCTTCCATAAAATGATTTTTCTATTGTACAGTTCCTTCAGCTTCGCCAAGTTCTGCACTTATAAAACACAAGTACTATTTCTGCTCTTCAAAAACTGCTTCAGACTTAGTGGATGAAGACAGGCTAGAAACCATTTTGTAGAAGTAATTATAGAAACATTACAGTGAGTTACTGTATTAAAATGCCTCCCACATTAATGGCTTGAAAGACTATCTTCTGCACTATTCTGTCTTCTGCACTTATTTGCTGCCAGCCTAGAAATGCAGCAAAACTTTTTAAAAAATGTGTAGATGCACACAGATCCACAAACTAAGATGAATTAAAACTGACACAAAAAGTCCCTATGCTCTGCCAACAAGTGAGCTTTCCTGGGACCTGAATGAGAGAAGTAGAAAAGAACTACATGTGATTTATATGCAGGTCTCACTACAAAGCGAGAACATGCTGAAACATGCTCTTATTGGACTTTCTAGCATGCTGTGGACTGTTTCCTGGGCTCCTCTCTGTCATGCAGACACCTTTCCAGGTTAAGACCAAAGCCTGACTAATCTCTGTATGAAAGTACCTCTGTCTTCATGTGTTCTTCAGAGGCCTCTTGACACTGAAGTCTTAATCTAAAGATTGGGGCCACTGATATGACCTGCATTTCAAACAGCTAACCAAGAACTGCACAACTTGTATCCCTCAAGCATTCCAGGTTCAGGATAATTCTGGAATGCTGGGGGTGAGAGTCTTTGAGTAGATACAACATTTGTTCAGAGGTACTGCTTGTGTATTTTCCTCTCCTTGTGGCACAGTGCCTGAGAACCGTGACAGGATTCAATCATTCAGGACTGGAACAGAATGTGCAAAAACAAGGATAAAACACCCTGCAAAGTTCAGGTACAACTTCACAAGAAATCATTTGTGTTTAGAATGATGGCCCAGTGGAAGGTGTCCCTGTCCACAGCAGGGATATTGGAATTAGATGATCTTTAAGGTCCCTTCCAAACCAGGCCATTCTGTGAGTCTGTGATTTAGAATCTATTTCATTCAACTCCGATGCTTGCCCAAGACAGACAACTATTCAAAAAAAAAAAGGAAGGACTTGGAGTAATTTTCCTTGAAAGGATTCCCAGGGATGTTACAGCTCACAGCCAAGCAGCAGAAGGAATTCTGCCATGCTCAGGAATGTCTGTACTCACGCAAGTGAACGAGCCTTGATTTTCCTGAATCTGCGTGGTTTGGCTGAATCAAAGGAGCAAAAGAAACTGCAAGAATCTTCTTTGTCTCCCAGGCAGAAGGACCAGTCCGAGTTATCTTAGTCAACTGCAGCAAAACAAGGAGATTATTGTCCATTGTGGGAACTACAGTGAGATTTTTGAACAAAAAAAAAATGAACAAATGACTTTTCTGCATGGACAAGTTGAAGTACTGGAAGCTGCAAGAGTAAAAGGTTATGAGGAGAAACAACGCTGGTTATTTGAAAACAAAAGAAAGGCAACTCCTTGCAGGATTAGCCCCAAGTAACTTCATCTATTGCAACAGAGCATGGGCACTGGTAATTTGGGTCACTGTGCTTGCCCAGATCTTCCTCCAGGCTGGACCAGAGCAGCTGTGTCTGACCTCTGGGAAAACTCCTGAGTCACCACGAACACTTGCTCTTGCTCCTGAAAAGGTCTGCAGATCAAATCTCCTACCCCAACCCACTGCACCACCTCTTACTGGGAAGAAACCCTGCACCCTGCTCCTCTCACGTTCCCTGACAAAGGTGAAAGGTCAGGCACTTAACCCACTTTTTACTAAAATGAATCCACTGACACTTTTAAATAGAGACATCCTGCACGCTCTTTCAAGAGCCAGTCAGGGTGCAGAAAGTTGTGCTTTGTCATTAAGCACAACACTAAATTATACAATTAAACAAAGCTTTGCTCACATTTTTTGCAGTGTGGAAGGAAAATTGCAATTAACAACAGATTGCAATATATGGATGACTGCAGAACTACAAAATTCTTAAATATTAGGAATGTGCAGAGTTCAGTTTTCAGTCATAGTGAAAACTAGTGCACTTAATTCTTTCTTCAGCCTGCCATAAGGGCAAGACAAAGGAACAGCTACTGACTGAACCAAGATCAGAATTAAGAATAACTGAAATATAAGTAAAAGGGCACTCCACCTTCTCTTCTAGAGGCATGACAAGAATTCCCCCAACTTTCAACAGGTTCTTCATGTAGTCCTCGTGCTCCTTCTGGACTCCAGCACCACAGTAAACACGGTCATACTGAGTGCAGTCTGGAGAAATCTCCAAACAATTGCCAATGACAAAGGATGGCTCACAAAAATCAAACCTGAAAGTGAAAAAGGCTTGTATTAGACAAAAATATGACAATTTATCAAATAAATTATTTTCGCAATTCTGGAAAAACTGAACTATAAAAACACTTGAAAAAACCCCGAAGTTTTACAGGATTTCTCCTCCAAAGCCCATCCATTCTCGACATTATTGTAACAGACCACAGCTAGAAGTCTCAAAACCAGAGCACAATGAGGTCAGAATTCATGGATTACAATCTCCAAAGGATAAGGATGCATAATTTCATACTTGAGCTGCAGGTAATTCCTCAGAAGAAGCTATTTTTAGTCACCTGACGCTGACTCAGTTGTAATATGCAAATACAAATATTAGACCTGCGCTTCCAAATGGCAAAGTCTTTTAAGGACTGCACCTGGGTTTATTTTTACATTTTCAAAAGCTTTTAACTGGTTTCAGATGTGGGGAATTACCACCTGATGCTGCAGAAGTAAGCACTGCTGAAACCAATGCAAGTTTTGCCATCAGCTTCAAAAGAACTGTGATTTTTACCCTTGATAAAAAAGACTTTTTGCCTACAGTACTTCTGACTCGGTTTAAAAGAAAAAATGAGTGATTCTCTGATGCCTCTGGTTTTCTTACAAGCTCCAAAACTCCCTAACTTTTAAGCCCAATGTTTAAAGGCTGGTTTTGGTAGAAGTTGTTCAACACATCCATTCTTTTACTGGTATCTTGAGTGGCAGCTCAACATAGCACCTATTTATTCCTAAATGCTTCCTGCAGCTTTCTGGGTTTGCAAAGAGTGCTGGACATTCAGAGCAGCCAGAGAACAGTTCCTGCACATGCTGTTCCAGGAGCAAAACCCAGCAGACAGCACTCAGCAAAGCAAATTTTCCAGGCATGTTTTTCTTAATTCAGCTCACTTTTGCTCCATAGCTGTATTTGTCTGGAGAGAGAAGAAAGTCTTCCTCAAAACATCTCCTCAAACAATAGCAATGTGACTGAAAAAAACTCTGTTGAGCACCATCCATGCCAGAAACTTTCAGTCTTCTGCCAACATGCAGAAAATGCAACCCCCTCCCCAGGAGCTTCCCAGGGCAGCAGGAACAGAAAAAGGCTGAGTAGCCAAAAATCCTGCATGTCATGATTTTAATTTTCTTCCTCTCAGGAGAGGAGGCTATCAGGTATTCACAGATGCTTTGCTTCCCCGTTTGAACAAACTGTGAAACAGACCCAAAAATGTGACAGCCACAACTTTTATTGCTGAGGTTACTATTGGCAATGGTTATCTAGCTGGGAAGTTATTACTTGTGACAGCAGCAGAATGGAGAGTCTAAGTAAGAACATAAATCAAATCCCAGGCAGTTTTAGTACCAACTTAATCATCATAAAACTACCTTCATCTTTTAAAATGCCATTTTCCCTTCTTCTCAGATAAAACATATTAGGCCACCACAAAACCCAGTTCATAATCTCATCACCATGCAGGCTTTCAGATCACAAGCACAACCAAGTATTGTTACTTGCAAGTTTTAAGCTGCTACTGCAAGTGCATTTAAAAATAAACTTCCTCAGCTCCCTCTAAGCCCTGCAACATCAGCACTGCTATTAAAAACACTGCAAACATTTCTGAAAATCCCCCGTGACCCACACAGCCTTCGAAGGTCACACACTGCAGCTCAGCAAGCCTAAGGAGCCTGAATCCTCAGATTACCCTGAATCCAGAGGGGCCACATGGGAGCAAGAACTGCCCCAAGCAAAGCCAAAAGCACAAAACTAATCCCAACAGGCATTTTGCATTCTTACTTGTCAAAGCTGTCGCTTGTTTTAATGAAAAAGTCCAATTTCTGCTTCGCGTACTCGATCACGTCAGAGTGAAGCTCCACACCGTGGTTAACCCCAAAAGGACCTGCAAGTGCAGAACACCAGGGAATGGCAACAGCAACAACAGAAAATCCAGCAGGATTAATACACTTTGGGTTCCTTCCTTCAGCAGATTGTTCCATGAGTGTCAGAGTCGGTGTTTGTGTAGGGTCAGCTCTCTCACTGTTACAATGGGATTTGCAACCCTAAACCTGCAATTTCTGGCAGCAAATGAGCCTCTTGTGCACAACTGATTCTGAATCATTTGCTCTTAACTATGGAGAAAACTTCTCTATAGGAGGGAAACACTGGTGCCATTGCTGTGAAAGTGAGCACCTGGAAAAAAATCCCAATGGCATGCATGTTTTAGCACATCCATGTTATTTTTATACCCCCTTGCTGATATGCTAAAAATCTCTGCAATTAATCAGGAACAGTCATCATACACTGTACCTCAATTAACAGCGAAAACAAACTGGAAAGTACAGAAGTTGCTCAGCACTCATGCTTTTTATTCAGAACTGACAGGGTAACTTTTTCAAAATGAATATAAAAGCCCTGGAGTTACATATTGGTATTCTAAGTAATGTCAACAAAACTACGAGAAAATCATAAATGGGAAATGAGATTTTACCTTGAGAATAAACATCCCAGCAGTTACAATTCTGGACACTTCCCCAAAGTTTAAGTAAGTACCTTATAGCCACTTGCTATCTATCCTGGCAGCACAACTCTGAAACACTACAGGGGGAATTTAAATTGTCCAATGACACTTGGATGATTTGCTTTGTGCCACTGTAGATGTGGTTACAAAATCAGTTCTGCTGCACTAAAGTGTTTTCCAGAGAATATTCCCACCTGTGTTTTGGGGAGTTAAAAGTGTATCTCAAACATGTCTCAGTCCAGACAGGACTGTGAACACAAACCAGGCACGGAGCAGGTATAGTCACAGCTTTTTGTGGACTTGCTCAGTCCCAGTTTCAACTCTGTACTCCTGATCCTGACCTGGAGTCTTGCTTAAGGGGAAACAAACACAGGTTTGTGTCCAGACCTGCAGGAATCCACTACAGACACCTCTGGAACTACATTGCTGCCTGTTCTGATCTGCCAAGGAAATCTGGATCCCATCCAGTTCCAGAGAGAAGGTTGTGAGAATCCTGATAAATGGCCGAGCTGAATTAATGCATTCTTTACTTCCCCAGCTACCTTTTTAGCTCCATTAGTGGAGGAATGCCTCATCCCCGATTTCAAAACCTGTTTTTAAAGCTCTAACACAAACTGAAGAGGTATTTACCCAGGATGAGTCCAACCATGGAACTCAGATAACCAGTGCCACTGCCCAGGTTCAGAAATGACAGCCCTGGTTGCAGGTCCAAAGCTTCCATCACCTCTGAGTAAATGCACGGTGCTGAGAGATGAATATTTCCATGCTTCCATGCCAAGTCCTTGTAGGCATTGTCTTTGAACTCTTCCAGGTAGTAATCTGCCCGATCAATGGCTCGGAATGCCTGTTCCACCAGCTCTGTCCTGATGTACTGGGCCTCCTTCAGGTTATCAATTAATTCATCGTTATCTTCTCCCGCACTCACCGCGCCTCCCATCTTCAGCAGCCTCCTATAAACACTGAAAGTGAAATAACAACAAAGCAAGGTGAGGTACAGAACATGCACTCCAACACTAAATTATGCTGCTGTACATGGAGTACTTTGAGAGAGGTCTTTATGTACTCCAAGGGCCACAAGCTCCAGAAAAACCTCACCCCAGCACTGCCGTCCCCCATCCTAACAATGGAAAACAAAATGCAGCAGATCCGGCATCCAGTACCTGACACCAGTGAGGAAAAAATCACAATAGGCAATTTCAGTGTGCAAGGCCTGTCTTCAAACCCTCCCACCATTTTACCAGCACATCAGCTGAACCCTTTTATAGAAAGGATTATTCCAGCTCCTGCGTTTAGGGGTTATTTTTCATTGCAAGCCCAAACAACAGGGCAAGTTTGGGCTGTCTGTCAGAGCTCCTGTCACACACAAACTTTCCACCTTTAACAGCACCACAGCAACTGAAGAGACTAAGACACAGGCAGAAAATCCAGAAAAATCTCGAACTGCATTTCTTTTGAACGTGCATCAGGATGTTGACTGCACAGAGGTTCAAAACACCCAACCAAACTCTGACCCATCAACCTTGCTTACTTTGGCAAACGCTCTTTAGCAAACGCACTTTCACACAGCTCATCTCCAGAGCCTGAGCCACCACCATCAGTAAAGCACTTAATGACACAGACAGCAGCTCCAGAGAGAATTCCCACTGCAGCCTACAGGTTTTAAAGGAAAATTTATAGGGGAACAAATCCACTCAAAATTAACCTGGCTTCCTCTCCCCTTCTCGTATCTTAAGGAAAAAAAATCCTCTCCAGAAAGCACAGCGTGATTTTTAAGACGTGTTTATTTACAACGCCTTTCCCTGCTCACAGTAATAACCACAAAGCAGCAGCTTTGGAGTTCATTCCTGGGATCAGAATATCTGCCTACAGCAAAATTGTTGGGGATTATTTGTTACATTCAGCCAGCGCAAATTATACCCTTTCATTTTCTCAAGAAACGAAACAAACGTACAGGACTACAAGGAGATTTCACAGTTGTTCAAATAACACACCGTTCTGATTACCTGTAGAGGCACACAAAACAGGATATACTTAGGCAGGGAACTTGAGACAGTTCTTAATCCATTCATGTCTCAAACACATCAATCCAGTTCAAGGCCATTAATAACACTTAAAATAAAATGCCACCACTCCCCTTTCCACAGTCACTCCTTCATTTTCTCTACAAAAAATGATTGTGTTTTATTACTTCACAGTGGGAACACATCAGGTTGAAGGTTCAGATAGGTTAACCTACTCATTATTTTTTCCCCCTCCTCTTACTCACAAAAAACCTCATTGCATTTGCAGCATAGGGCTTCCTGTGTCTTGGGTCTTTTATTTAACATTCCACATTAAAATACTCTCTTCACCGAGGACCTCTGATTCCCTTGACTTTTTTTATGTACTTTTGTTCTTAGGCTTCCTTAATTCTTTCACTCTTTTTGCTATTAAAAAAAAAATTTAAAAAATTCTACATTTTTAGATTTCAAGCATGAATAGGAATTGTGCCTTTAACAGTGCTCTGCTTTGGATCCCAAACAAATTCCTGCTGATGTACGCAAGACCCACTGGGACAACTGGTCTGACCTGGTTTTAGCGCAGGTCCATGGAGTGCTCCATGGAAAACAACAACAAACACAGCCAGCTGAGGCATTTTCATAATGGGATCAAGGAATATCCCCGCTGTGACAGGTGTCAGTCACTTCTGAAATCATCACTTTCACTGGGCATTGCCTTACTTCTAGTAAAATGCATGCTTTATAGGCAGAACTTAAAACTCTGACATTCAAACCCCTCTCTTCATGTGATTCCACACATTCGCTTTACTTGGCGGAAAATGGGAACCAAGCAGGGCTTATTTTTAGTAAACTTTACAAAACAGAACTCTCTCCCTCCGCAGCAAACCCCGGGCGCATTTTCCTCACTTCTAAGGCAAAACAGAGATCTCCCCAAATCTGAGCAAGGACAAAGTCCACACGCAGAAATTCGGACCGCAGCCCAAATGAGAGACATCAAAAGTGGCTCTGCGTGTGGAAACATCCCTTCGTTGCCATCTTCCCCTTGGAGAAAACAAACCAGAACAGAGACCGAGCGCCCAGCCCGGCGCCTGGAACAAAACCCTGGGACCGGAGCGGTTCCTGCGCAGGCACACCAACACCGCCCGACGCTCGGGGCAGGGCTCCCAACAATGCACAAGGCACAGAAATGCGGCTGCTCGCCCCCAGCACATCTCCAGGGCTATCCTTGCCCTGACACAGCACTGGGGGTAGCAAAGGGGACGTTATTCAGTGGTTTAAGACAAAAGCGGTACCTCAACGGATGGCTCGGCTCCGTTCGGCTCGCTTCGGCTCGGCTCCGTTAGGTTCGGCCCGTTTCGGTTCGCCTCGGCTTCGCGAGGTTCGGCCCGTTTCGGTTCGCCTCGGCTTCGCGAGGTTCGGTTTGGCTCGGTTCCTCTCGGCTCGGCTCGGCTCGGCTCAGCCGAGGCCGGGCACTCGGGCTGTAAACACTGCCCAGCTGAGCGCCGGCCGCGACACTGCGCATGCGCGGAGTGCACCACCGCCGCGGGCGGGGGGAGAAGGGAGCACACCACTGCCCGGAGAGGGGCGCAGTCTGGGCCGTACCACGCAGAGCCGGCGCGGGGGGCAGGACTGTACCACGCCTGGTTCCGTGAGGGGAGTCCCGGGGATGGAGCCGGCTGGAATTAGCTCCATCAGATACGAGGAAAACTTCCAACAACTTCTCCCAGAAGCCACCCCGCTACCAAAAGCTTGCCATGCACACTCAGTGTAACAGGAGCAGACACAGGCTGTGACTCTCGTTTGTCCCATCGCAAAGCTCCTGGGAACAACTCCCCATCGCAGCGTGGATGCCTTTCCCCATTCCCGGACTCTCTGCCCTTCCCAAAGTTCAAAGCACGAGGCTTCATCTCCACACCTGCTCCTCCAGCTCATCGCCCAGTTGTCCCAGTTGTCCCAGTCCTGGTGCCCTGCGATGGCGCTTTGACAGCGCCTTGTCCCAGCCCCTGGTGGGATCGCGGCATCCTGGGATGCGGGAGGGATGCAGGGAGCGAGGCACTGGGAGATGCCAGTGAGCTGCTGGCACCGGCACAGGAGCCCAACCTCCTGTGTGCAGCCTGGCCAGCACCAGATGTTCTGGTGTCATTAGTCAGGCTTGGGAAAAAATCATGGGAACTTAGGGGAAAAAAAAAAAAAAAAAAAAAAAGTGGGGGGAACTGGTTGATATTCTTCATTTTGAGCTGATGAACATCCAAATTTAGTCACATGCACAGATTTTTTTTTTTTTTCCTGCGAGCATAAATGCCAGATGTGAATTTACTGAGGGGTAAATAAGTGAGATGCAGATTCACCTGATCGCTGGGGCTAGGGCTTGAAGGAAACACGGAGTATTGTGAAACTTCACAATATCTGACATGCCATTCGTTTCATGAGGGGTCCCTGTCCCATAACTAAGTGTTAGGCCACAAATTTAAATTTTACACACCTTTGTGAGCTCCTTCAGTGACCTGGGGAAAAGGTGTCTCCTGTCACCTCTCTAAGACTGAGAGAAATTATCCTCTAAAAGTGCATGTTTGTTTTCATGTGTAAGTGACCCACCCAGCATTGGCTGATGCTGCAGATGAAATAAAATTGTCTGGACTGGCCTTGGATCTAGGTCTTCATATGGCTGCAAAATGAGAAGGAATAACTGCAACAAGACAAGAGGCCTCAATTTAAGTTCTCTGGAGATGAATTGTGAAAAAAAAAAGCTGTCTTGGCAGACACAACAAGCCTGCAGTGGAAAATAAAAAGAATTACCCTGGTAAATGAGACTCAAACAAGAGAAAGTGAATCAGCAGCTGAGATTTATTTATGCTTTAAGGTGATTATCTCAGCTCCCTTCATTAACGTGATAACAGCAGACTCTGCAAACAGGCGCAGGGTAATACTGTAGATGTCTGCACTTTCATTTTGCAGAAGACAGCTGCCTGGGAGAATGGGATTATTCGTGGAGAGCCAGCTCTGAAACTCCTCCTTGCTGATTCAACCGAAACAGGCTGTGGTGATTGCACTCTCCTCATCTTTCACACGGAGAATGCTCAGGGATAATGGCAACGCGCTGGAAACTGCAAACGCAGGACACACAGACTCCTTGCACGTGTGATTCCATTCAGCATCTGCTCCCTTTGCTGCTGGAATCACTTGAAAAACAGCAGTTGGGTTTTGGTTTTTTGGTGGGGTTTTTTTTGGTCAAATAAAAGCTGGGTTAAAAAAAAATGCAGTTGTTGCTAAAGCAGCTGTGCTGTCAACAGAGAGCTCGCAGGGGCAGAGGAGAGCACTGCTAGTGCCTCTTTCTGGCAGCAACGAGTCCTCAGCAAGCCCAGTAAGAACTTGAGGAGTGTTTTAGGAATTCCCAAATACCCTGTCCCCTCCCGGGTGTATTCATGACTCCTAGCAGCCTTAAGCTGCCAAGATCAGTGAGGCTTGCAGCTTCTGTTTCCAGACAGAGAATTACAGGGATTAGCCAGGAGAAACACACAGGGAGGCTATTTACCCACTGCAGGTCCCCACCTCATTGCCTGTACCCCAAACTTGTCAGGAGCACAGCCATGGGGAGGGAGCAGCTGAAAGGACATGGTCATCCCCAGGGGACAGGTTGTTTTCTGCACCTCTAACTCCTGCACGTCTGTGCTGCACGTGGCATGTAAAAACCTCAGAAATCACATCCCTCGTGCCACGCTGTGCCCAGACAGTCACACTGTCACTGCTCCATGGGCTCACCCCCAGCTTCCCACTGATTCTCCTCCCCTGGCAGCTTTTTCCCATCTCTTTCCTTCAAGAATGGAGCTGTGGCTGAAAACACCTCCGTGGGTGTCAGAGCACGGGGCTCCAGCCCTGGAGGATACCAAAAATTGCCTGATAATATTGCAAAAATCCCCACATTTAGAAAAAAAGAACGGTTGGGTGTTTCATCATCCCACGGGTCTGCCGATTCTCTGTGTTTCTTCTTTCCCTGCTCTTTGCAAAGCCCTTCCTTTCCTCCTTGCAGCTCCCTGGGGCTTTGTGAGCCAGGAGTTACAGTCAGCAATACATCAGGGACTCCCTCCTGTCTACAAACGCCTGTGGGCAGCTGCCCCTGGCTTGGAGAGCCCCAGCACCCCCTGGCAGTGGAAAAAGAGGAGCAGGAAAAGGAAAGCAGGGCCTGGTGGCACTTAAATGGCAGCGTTTGTGTCCCAGCCGTGCACCACAAGGTGTCCCCAGCAGTACAGGCATTGCCGCGGGGTCCGGAGGTGGCACCTCAGCATCTCCACCCTGGCTGGGGCAGGGCAGGGCCCCTCGCAGGCACAAGACCCCAATCTCAGCAACCACAGTCTTACCAGGGAGAATCAGTCTCCATCCTTCATTAGCTGAGATAATTGCTGAGAGCGAGCAATTTTCACAAGGCCAAGCTGAAGCCAAGATTTTCCTTGTCTTTATTTCCCTGTGTTTTACAGGTTCCACCTTCATTTTTTTAAGACCAATTTCTTCAATAAATATTTGCAAAACAACAGTCAGCATGAATTAACTTCTGAACTCTTAGTGATGCTGAGATAAAATGAGATGATTTCATTTATTTGGAAGATCAAACAGCAGAAATGCATTTTAGCCCCCAAACCAGGGCCCAGCAGACTGAGCTGACCTGCAGCCTGGTGATACAGATGGTTGGTTAATTCAGCGGGGTAATTAGTGAATGACAGGAGGACTCACATAAATTAAGAGCTGGGGCAGCATTAAATCATAGGCGTATATTTTCACCATCTTTTTTTTTCATTTTGTTAAATATGCTGTGTTGCCTTTTCTGTGGTCAGTTTGGCTCTATACCGCTTTCATATGCAAATATTCTATATATGCATATGCACACATATGCATATATGCAAATACATGCAGACATATGCATTTACACTAGAATTTATATTAACATGCTGACAGCAAATCGCTTGAGATCTTCCTGCCCATGCAAAGGATTTCTATATTTATATATATGTGTGTGTGTGTGTCCTCTTGCTTCACTTCATCTCAGGGCTCTGTGAGTAATTGCTGAAGCAAGAGGAAGAACATATGTCTTGATTTCCACTGGATTGCACCGCACATAACCAGTGCCACATGGAAAAAGGACTCCTGAAGCCCTGAATTCGTCTCACTTAAATGTGTCATTGAAGGGAGGCAGCCAGGAGATGCTGCAGCCTGGCTGAGAGTGGGAGAAGGTGTCACCAGACACCCCCTGACAGTGGGGACATGGAGCAGAGAGGTGTTTCATCTCTTCTTGGTGCTGCCAGGAGCACCAGCAAGCCCAGCCCTCTGTCCTGTCCCTCTGCTGCCTTGTCGAGGCCCATCTGCCGTGATTTAGGAGGCAGCTCCCAAATAAAAACCTCGGAAATCAAGCTTTTCGTATTGATGGAGGGAGAAAACCATTCCCGGATCTTTCAAGTGATTAATGGATTAATAAAATCAATGGGTTTTATGGATTTATAAATAATAAAAATGCCATCAGATGGCAGCCATATCACACTTTTCTCCTTTGCCTTTGGCAGTGTTACATATCCCACCTGCAGACTCGCTGGTTGGGCTGAGCCAGACACATTTGTCCCCTCAAAGACCACGGGGGCTCATCCATCCTGCTCAGAAGGCCCTTCCAAAACCTCTCTCTTCCAGCAACAGGAAAACGTCTTCAAATTTCCAGTGAAAAATTTATTCCTGATCAAGATGTGTCTTATTTGATCTCCCACCCATATATCCTCTAACATAAATCATTCCCCTTCATCCCACCCTGAATGTATTTATGAAAAGTAATCATATCCCCTCTTAACCTTTGTTTTTCTAGGCTAAACAAGCCAAGCTCTTTTAATCTCCTCTCCTAAGACAGGATCTCAGTTCTGCTAATCGCTCTGCCAGTCCTTCTCTGCACCTGTTCAAGGATAAATTAATCTTTTTCCAAAGAGACATCCCAGAACTACCCACAATATCCCACACGAGGTCATACCAATATTGACATTTATCTGCATCTGCCAAGGAAATGGTTTGTTGCATGAGACTTTCTGCAGAACAAATGGAAAATAGATGCAAATCCATAAATTAATAACCATAACACAACCTTAAACATAACAGAACCTTATTCAAGGAGATCACTGTGTTACTTGGGCTGGCATTCTGCTCCTTTGAATTTGTGGGTGCAGGTCCTTAACAGGTCTTAATCAGTGGATTTCCATATTTCATTTACCTTGGATGAGCACCAGGACCTTGTATTAAAGGAGGCACTGAGGAAAGTCTTTTCTGTGTTTCTCTCAGCCTTTGCTGTGGCAAAACACCCTTTGAAATCATGGCTGAGCATTTGAACTGCAGAGATGCAGAGTCAAATGATGAAAAACATTTTGCATTCGTCTCTTCTCTTTTCAAAATGATTTTCCAGTTTTACTCGGGATTTAATTAAATTTCTGTGACCCAGGCAGGGAGTTCAGCCTTTCTTGATTAATGCTCTTTTAAGTGGCTCTGCTGATAAGAATTTAGCATCAACAATTGAGCTAACAAGCCCCAGTGAACAGTTTATAGCAGCAGACTAATTCTATTAACACTTTGCAATGTCAGGACTCCACTTCGAGCTCAGAGCTGAGAGCAGAGATGGCGGAGACAGAGCAAATGTAAAATTCGGGAACTAAATCACCAAGATGCAGCTTCTTTGTGGGCAGAGCTCATCTAGAAACTATTTTAGCTGACAAAATCAGAATTTCACCTGTTCTTTTTTTTTTTTCCCCTCCTGACTGATGTTCTGCACTTTTTTGGCTTGTTGTGATAAGGGCTGGGAATAAGGAGTGGAACTGAATGGCAGCATTGATAAGAGAAATGAAAGGGTGATGCGATGACATGATACTGGAGTGGGGCCTCTGCAGTTAGCCCTGTCTGTGCTGGGTGTGTACTGCAGTACAGGATGGTCAGGACTAAGATGCTTGTGCTGACAGTTTCAAATTAGTCTGCTGTGAGAGAAAAATTGAGGTGAATGCTCTGCAGAAACCTTTCTGTTACTTTTTGGGTGACAATAGAAATATCTTGCAGGTCTGTTGTGATTCACAAGAATTTTGTCTCTCTCTTTCCTTCTCCTCCCTACCCTGCAAAAAGTACCTCTAAAATCTCACTCTGGGGTACAAAGTCTTGGCCAAGATATTGCAGTTGATCCATCCATCCAGAGCTTCTCATCTCCAGTACCTGGACACCCAGGTTTGGACTTGTCTGTTTTGAGCTGCCCACAAACCTCATGCAAGAATCGCTCTTGTGGGAGCCTCAGAAGCCAGAGCATTATTTTACAGTTGTTGTTTTCCTTTCCCCCCTGGACAGCACAGATGCCTTTCTCCATCCCTGGCCACCATCTCTCCTGTTGACCTTTCCTACTTCCTCATGGCACCCACTTAGGATTCCCGCTCATTCCTGCTTTGCCTGGGAGCAGTCCTGTGTCACAGCAGGAGCCCCCAGCACCCTTCAGTACCCCCTGAGCTGTTTCCTCTGCCCGTCTCAGGAACAGGGGTGTTCACTAAGTGCTGTTGGAGCTGATCCCTCCCAAGGGAGTCAGGAAGTCAGCAGTCACAGGCCATGCAGGGCTGGGTGGCTGCACCCCTGTGTTCATCCATGCCGTGTTCGGTGTTCACAGGTTGTGCCCATGTTTAGTTTATTTATTTTACAAAACAAGCTAACAGTTCAATTCAGTTATTCGGGGAGTTTGATCACCTTTGCTGTCAGTCCTCGGGGAGGATCAGCAGTGTTTCAGCCCCGCATCAGCACTGATGTCCCACATCACACACTGCTCCTGCTCAAACCCCACTCCCTCAGCTGGCACCTCTTTGCTGTCCCTGGATGAAACCGGTGACAAAACCTGCCAAAGGTGCACAGCGGCCCTCCCTCCCTCTCCCCCCATGAATTTGCTACAGCATTGCTGCAAATTGTAGCTGTCAGCAGGGGAGGACACTCAACAGGGGAGCCCAGCCATAATCACTGCAAAGCGGATGCGTGGATCTAAGTCCTGGATGCTCCCCAATATCAAATCACAGCAGGGACCCAACTAATACCCTTGTTCCCTCTCCTGAAAACATGAAGACCCACTGAGAAATCCTTGATGAGGGAGGCTCAGACAGCGCTCTCGACCTCTCAGGACAAGAGGCAGCCAAAGCTTTTGGTCCCCAAAGGCACCTGCACTGGCAGTGCTGCCAGGGCTGTGCTCGCCCTGGGAGACACGTCATGAGCGTGGTCAAAGATCCCCCTGCCTTCATCTCTACAGCTGTTGGAAGTGGCCTTGTGCACAAGGGGCAGTGTCCTCATTAAATCCCGTGGAGGGTTGCCATGTGGCCAGCAGAAATTTTGTTTTGTTTTATTTTGGGAAGCGGCACAGTAATATATTCACCACCTCCGAACGGAATGGGGTGACAGATGGGAGCTGGGCCCTGGCTTTCATGGGAAAGGCTCCACTCAGCAGGGAAGCAGTAAGTTTCCCACCTAATCTTCTGCAACCTTCAGACTCCTAACAACTGTAAGAAGCAAAGCAATGGGTAGTTATTAAATTAATGACTTCATCCCCAAGCTGGTAATAAGTATTTTATAGTTTTATCTCTCTACCCTGTAGACTGCTCTAGACAGACCAGACTGTTTATTAATCTAGCTTCTGGATTTATGTTATTTAATTGCTAAACAGCCTCAGCATGGTTAGGCTGGATTATTAAATGTTGGAGCCTGAGGAGTCCTCTAACAAATGGCAAAACCTGAGGAGCTTGATCTTGGACTTGGCTTATCAAAACCAACTTCCCTGCGGTGCTAAGGCCAGGTTAGCCCCTGTTTGAGTCCAAACCATTCAACTATTGCCTCGTGCTCAGTGTAGGTGGATTTTGGGACTTGTTGTGAGTAAGGAAGAGGCAAGGAAAAGTTCTGGCACATCCTGGTTTCAATAAAGATGTGCTGGTGCTAACCTGCAGTGGGCAGGACGCTGCGAGGGCACCTTAGCATGGACAGGTCCTTCTGGAGAAGCTCAGGCACAGCATATGTCCTTGTTCTACCCCTTGATGGCTCACGATTCTTTGGGTCATCACAGATAGTCCCCGTCATTTAAACAAAAGAGCACTGCAGTCATAGATATGAAGGCAGGCTTTAGAGGTTCTCATACGTCCTTGTTGACAGGGTCAAAAATGTCTTTAAAACAGATGCTACCATTTTTACAAGAGTTTCTGGTTTATTCATCCCACTGAGAGATGGGGATGAAGGCAGCTGGAATAACAAGAGCTATTTGTCTGAAGAATGCATCATCCTCATGCTTTCCAAAGCCTCAATCCCACGAGCCCTTATGTACAAAGCAGGAGGTCGTTTCAGGATACAGCTTCTCATAAAAGTGCAGGAGAAGTGAGTGTGCTAACAAGTGCAGGCCAGAGCCTTTGAATCCAACCAAGCTTTGCTGGAGCAATTTCCAGCTCGGGGCTGCTCTGTTGGCTGCAGTGTTGTCTCCAGCCCATCCCAATCCTCCCCAGCCTCAGCATTGTCTTTCTGAGGCCCAGGGGGATGAATTTGATGCTAAATGGCATCTCTGAAGAGCAAAGTTGCTTTCTCTCTCCAGTAGCCTGACGGGAACAAGGCAGCCCCTTCCTGATCACGCAGCTGTGTTTTTCAGGACCCCTTGGTTGTGGGAGCAGGGTGAGGTGTTTGAGCCTTCACTCAGAGGAGCTGTGGGGCAAGGGGAACAAAATTCAGAAAAATGCACAAGGCTGGGAAAGACCCCCCCTTCCTGTTTACAGCTGAAAGCCGTGGCTGGAACTGCTTCTCTGTGAGAGATTAGGTCAGTGCTGACAAGTGGAAAGTACCACTGGAGGATTGGGTCATTAGCAGCTTTCAACAACTAACAGCAGCATCAGTGAGGCCAAATGACTCTCCTTGGTCAATGGTTTATCGATGTGTTTAGAGACAACCATATGCTGACGAGTATCTTTTCCCTGGCATCCTTGAAGCCAAAGGCCCACTCTCATCTGACATTCCTCTCTCACCCTAAACCCCGTTGGAGGAGGCTTAAGAGCTCTCCTAAGCACACCTATAAACTGACAGTGTACCATCTTAAACCTATTCAATTCCCTTCCCTGCGATAAAGGACGCCAGTTCCGAGAAGATAACATCTCCCAGTGATGGCTCCCTGAGCTGCAATTGAGCACAAACCTGAGTGCTCTATTATCCAGCCCAGCCAATTCGTTAAGGAAGGACAGGCGAGCACGCCTATTAGCTCGATCATCATAATCAAATATTGGCACAAGGAGCTGCTCCGTGCTGCAAAGTCGAGCGAAACCCCCGTAAAACAATTAGGTGCCCTTCAGGAAAACAGTGTGCCAGCCGGTGAGGTGAGCATGAGTCTGACTGCTTTTCCTCCTGTGAGAAAAGGACAAAATCCCATCAACTCCAAGTTAAGTCCTGCAAAGCCTCAAAGAGACTTTGTTCTTGGGGCTCCTGGGCAAGCTGGGCTCCATCTCCAGTAGTCCTTGTTGCTGGGGGTGTTTATTCTCAGGGGCCACTGGCTAAGGGATCCTAAGCCTGTCCTAAGCTTCTGCCAGTTGTCCTGCACCAGGACACCTTGCAGACAGTAAAAGGCAGAAAAACCATCCAGTGAACACCCATGGCCATACACATGCTCAAGGACAGGCTTTAGGAAATCTTTCTTCTATCCAAACTTTTCTCTACATTTTTCTGACTACAGTTCTTAACTTTTTGGCTGTTTTTTACTCTGCCCCTTCACCTTCATGCCTGTGGTAGGGCCACCTCCTTCTGCTGTAACCCAGCAGTGCTTGTGCTTCCATGCAGGGACAGACAGAGAAGTTCAGTTCAGTTAATCAGACAATTGAATTTCTTCATGATGAACCTGCCTGAAATTCCCATTTGATCCAATTCACGCAGCTCCAAATGGCCTTAACATGATTTCCCTTATTTCACCTCTGCCATAGCAGAGCAAAACTGAATTTTGGCAACTTGAGAAATTATGTCTCCAACACAGAGATCAGTGAAAAATTCTCTTCATTGCCATAGCTTCAAAACATAAACTCTTACCAGAGAAAAAGGCTCCATTCTTCCAGGAGGGCAATCTGTGAACATCACAGTCAGGTTGATGGAACTGAGCAAATCTAGTTGACAAAAAAGAGTTTTTGGAGTTTTTTTGGAAATCCAGGAGGGGAAAGTGTCCATCTCTGTGTTGCATCTCAGGGCTGGCATCTCCTGTACCACTTCTGATGGCATCTCCTCTGCTCACACACCACCTGTGGAAGCACAAAACCACAAGAGCATGAAATCCTAGAATGGTTTGGATTGGAAGGGACCCAAAGGATCATCTCATTCCAACCCCTTGCCGTGGGCAGGGACACCTTCCACTATCCCAGGTGACTCCAAGCCCTGTCCAACCTGGCCTTGAACACTTCCAGGGATGGGACAGCCACAGCTTCTCTGGACAACCCTGTGCTAGTGCCTCACCACCCTCACAGGGAACAATTCCCTCCCAATATCCCATCTAACCCTGCCCTCTATCAGTGTGAATCCAATCCCCCTTGTCCTATCTCTCCATGCCTTTGCCCCAAGACTCTCTCTCAGACGTCCTTAAGACACTGGAATAGGCTCCTCTTCTTCCTCTTCTCTTCTCTTCTCTTCTCTTCTCTTCTCTTCTCTTCTCTTCTCTTCTCTTCTCTTCTCTTCTCTTCTCTTCTCTTCTCTTCTCTTCTCTTCTCTTCTCTTCTCTTCTCTTCTCTTCTCTTCTCTTCTCTTCTCTTCTCTTCTCTCCCCCATCTCTCCCATCCCATCTCCATAGCAGAGGTGGTCCTGTGCTCCTGGGGATGTGGAGCACTGGGGATGCAGGGGGCAAGTCCTGCCCAGAGAATTCTGTCTCCAGCCTTCCTGGTACTTATGATTCCCATCACAGCACTAGCAGGATTTTGAGCACCTGCTTGGCTGGATGGTGGCAGTTCCTCTTCTCCAAAGCCTTCAGAGACAACCAAACCTAAATTCCCCTGAAATCCCCCAGCTTAGGAGGTGGGAAGAGCCAGGTGGGAGGTGCACAGTCCCCAGCTATAGCTTCAGGTCAGCAGGGACACACTGACCATCCCAAAGCCATGGTGCAGAACAAGGACAAAGCCCACTGGGACATATTGGCAGCAGCTTGAAGAAAGACCATAGGAACTAAAGTCACAAACAGAACTGGGTTTTATTATGAAATAACCCTGCCAGTACATAAGGAAGTTCTGTCTGCAAAATACATTTCCTGAGGAAAGTAGATCACAGTATTCGTTTTCACAGAATAACATGTAGCCTGCTATAACTTTCAATGTGACTCTTTATTATTTAAATATTAACAGTATTCCTTCACATAAACAAGTACTCAGTCATCACATAACCAACACACAAACGACAAAATAAATATACAACAAGAGCACAGTTCATTTTTTCCCGACTTAAATATTAAATAAATAATAAATACAGAATTTTCATTTCCTGTTGTCAGTGCCTGAAACAATATGAATGAAAAAGAAAAGGAAAACTGAAAAAGTCTCTCTTCCCCTCAGTGCCCCTGCCCCACAAAAAAACAAACCAAAAAATTATCAAAATGTCTCAGTTATAAAATATCTTTAAAAAAATTCCCATCATTAAAAGAATAAATAACAAAATATATAAAAAATAACTCGGTTGCATCAAAATTACAAGTAGGAGTTGTAGATAGGGTTTTTTTTCTTTTTTTTCTTTTTTTTTTGGGGATATCATATTTTATGGTCGAAAGTTTTAATTTTTAACTTTTTTTTGCTTCTTTTATCTTCATTTCTATGGTGCAGTGTCCAGTTTAAAATAAGTATAAAATTAATAAATAAAAAAGTTAAATAAATAGCAAAAAGTTAACATAAGGTGTTGTAAATATAAATTACATACATCTTGCCAAAATTAAATAATTTACAGGATAATTAAACTAACTACTTTTTTTTTTTCTTCTCTTTCTCCCAGTAAGTGCAATTTCTCTACTTTTAAATACTAACTGAATTGCAGTCACAATCAATTTGGACTCTATTTACATGTTAAGAACATTGTGTTTTTAACACCTCAAATTTTATACTTTTTTTTTCTCCCTTTTTTTTTTATTTTTTGCACTTGGAATGGGTTCTAAAATAAGTGAACTCGTGGAGTCTGATCCTGCAAACACTTAAGTATGGGAGCAAGCCCACCCAGGCCAACTGCCCTATGGAACTTAACACAGGGAACCACTCCAACCAGGCCACTCATGGGCTTCCAGGCCAGATCCAGTGGCCATGGTAGTCACTGGGACTTTCCACTGACCTCTCCAAATCGGGAATGATACCCTAAATATCTGCAGGGTTTGGCTTGAAATGACACCACACTCTTGCCTTTTGTTAGGGTCAACGAGATCCTCCCCAGCTCTGCCTGCCCCAGGGCCAGGAGTGATGCAGGATTTGGGATGTGGGATGCCCCCACGCTGGGGCCCCTCGGGGGGCTTTGCCCCACTGAAGTGTTTGGAGAAGGAAGCGGGCTCTGGACGGGAGGGAAGGTGGGGAGCAGCCCCGTGGGGCGGCAGCCGGCCCTGGCCATGGAGCAGTGCTGCAGAGCAGCGCCCCAAAGACATTCATAGAGTTGTTCTCTAAGTGCACAGAGGGCTGCCTGTACACAGCTGCTTACAACTGCTTCTTTGGAAGAATTCCCAATACCTGAATCCTCTTTTTTTTCCTTTTTTCCCTTTTTTTTTTTTTTTTTTTTTTTTTTTTTGTTGCAGAATGGCGCTTGCGCTGTGATTTCACGCAAAGCCTAGAACACCAAACCAAACCATCCTCTTTGCCCTGGGGATACGTGTAAGAAATCAACTCCTGGTTCACGGTACGTAAGCACTTTGCTGGCCATCAATTAACATCTCTCTTTTTGTTGGTTTTTGCTTCTTTTCGATTTGATTTGTTTTGTTTGGTTCGTGGCAATCTCAACCGTTCTCTGGCATTGATGTATGATCTCTGGACTGGCAGTACTGCGCCACTGTAGGGATGATCACAATAATGAAAAGAACCAGAATTGTCATTAAACATTTCCAAAAAATCATATACTCCGGACCATGACACATTAAAGAAATTCTTCTGTTTGAAATATCTGGAATTGGCCTATTCATAATAGCTATTCTCATATTTAAGACAGACAAAGGAATACTGTAGTTGCAAACTCCAAAAGCTTCCCTGAGAACCTTTTTTCCATTGCGCTTTCCACTGGAGATCCAGAATTGCTCTTCAGATTTCTTTCAGAAAATAAAAATAAGCTACTTTATAATACTTCAGAGTTCCCATGCCCAGTGGATATCTGAACACTTTGGGGTTGGGAGGCCCAGCACAGGTTCAGATTTACAGGTAGCTTGCAGCTCCAGCACTTGTAGCAACATAGAACATAACTCATGTGTGAGTAGGTGATCTGGACATACGACCATAGACAACATGAGGGTTGAAGCCAGTCATACACTAGTCTTGGATCAGACAAGACCCTGTTCTTGTAACGTTTAACCCTTGGATCAATTCTGCAAGAGCCAGCAACTCATGGAAGATGCCTGCTCTTCACCTGCTACCAAGCCCCACAGCCTACTGGAGAATTTAACCTTCCATCCTGATCTACCTCGTGGTCCAGGTAGAAAAAAAATCCCACTTTTCTCAAGAAGGTCCATAGTTAAGTAAACGAGAACATCGAGTTTGAGCAGTTCCATGTCTCAGAAATGGCCTCTTGGTTACATTTTGGTCCTTTTTTTTCTTTTTCTTTTTTTATTCATTCTTTAAACAAGTTTTCTAACTTGTAAACCTGAATACTTGGAGGGGAAGTTCCATCTTACAGTCTGTTTGCTTGCTGCCTCTCCATCCCGCGGCACTACACCTGGATGCCCTTGACGGCTTGCTTGATGCTCTCCAGCAGGTCCTTGTTCTCCGGGTTCTGGTAGCACTCCTGGTTGGTGTACATGTCTGTCAGCGTGTTCACATAGGCATCAAAGTTCTGCTCACTAATTGGCTCCTGCAGCCAAAAAAAAAAATCCAAATCAAAGCGTTAGTAGAAGAGCAGGAAGAGGATGAGAGTCTTTGCAATAATCATCTGCGTATTTTAGTGCCCTGAGAAGTTGTGGATTCCTGAAAGTGCTCAAGGCCAGGCTTGGAGAAACCTGGTCTAGTAGAAGGTGTCCTTACCCATGGCAGAGGGCTGGAACAGCATGAGTTTTGAGGTCCTTTCTGACCCAAACCATTCCATGATTCTCTGCATGTACAGACAGCCACAGGTCTCCACATCAAAGCCTTTTTGTGTGCAGTGCTGCATCTACAGGAATCTCATCATTGCCCTAATCCCGCCGGATCTTAACCAGGTCCTTAATTTTATGCACTGGCCTCGTGGAGCTATTAACAGCATCAAGTTAAGTGTGTGCAGGCAGCCTGACAGGCTGGAGGCTGAATTAAGGCATGGAAATGAAGGGCTGGAGGACAACAGGACTGCTGAAACATCACGGAAGGAACCAAAGGCAAAGTCGAGTCACCTTGGGCTCACAGCTGCCCAGCCCAGCTCTCTGCTGCAGCACAGCTTCTGCTTTTGAGGGGCATTGCAAGTATCTGGCTTGGGCTTAATGGGGGAAAAAAGAGAGGGAGAAGGAAGAAAAAGAATGGGAATAAAATTGGCATAAAAGTCTAATGGGTATCATTTAATTAGAGTTGCCTGAAACCTTGAAAAAATATTTGCTGAACAGTTTATTTGACCTTTATGTGTCAAACACTTTACAAAAAAGCTCTCAGCAAGTGGTTTTCTGCCAGTTAGGCAGCTGGGTGAATACTATCCAAAACTGCTCTGCTGGAGGATGGCTTCCCTCCAACCAGCCTGAATTTAAATACAAACCCCAATGAAAAGGATTCCCAAAAAAAAAAAAAAAAAGAGAGAGAAAAAGGGAAAAAAAAGAATGGAAGAAAAAATAAATCAAAAGCTCATTCCTCTGATCATTGCAATGGTCTTTATGAGTTGTAAGAGGACAGCTTCCTCAACAACACAAGCCCCACCTCCACACACCTGGTTTTGACAACAGTAATTACATTCCTGGGAATAGAGAGAAGGTAATTAATAGCCTTTTGTGGTTTTACTATTTTAATGCAGTCTTTTCATTTCTCAGTAACACTATGGTAACATGCTGTGGGCTGTTAGACCTTGTTAAATTAAACAAAATACACTCTCTTTAAGAATGCTATTCTTTAGCTGCCAGCTATTCAAAACTGAATTGAAACTACCTGCATTATAATAGGAGCTCTAAGATCTTTCTGACGTTGAAATCCAATCCCTCCTGATCTCTGCTTGTGCTGTCTTAGCCTAAAAGGCACTGGGTGCCCTTGATAAAGTTTCCTATTTTGTGGTAGTGCTCCCAGATGTAATGAGACAGAACAATAGATACAAAGGGAGATCAGCAGAAAATGACAACAAAAGGGAGATATAATGCAAGCTTCAGAGATAAGGGAAAAGTACTGATCTTACAAAGGACACATAGGTGTGTGGAAAGAAATTCTCCCACTCTGTAATTGTGAAAAATCATGAATTGGGTTTGGCACAGCTCCCCAGATGACGCCAGCTTGGGCTGAGCACTGTCAAAATTTCTTACCATGTGTGGAAGGCGGATATTGGCAAGACTTTGGATGAGAGCCTGGCTCAACCCTGAGAGCTCCAGGAACAGGGCTTCATTTTGCTCCTCTATGATTTTGTTTTCCTCCTCAATGTTCTTCAGGTTCTTCTCCATGGTGGAGATCTGTGGAGCAAGGAGCACGGCGGGGTTACCGACCCTCACCAGTGGCACCCACCAACACCCTCACCCCTGGGCTTGAATGCATGGCCAAGGACACCAACCTGGGACTGGAGTTTCACCATGGCTGCTTCCATCTCTGAGTTGGACTCGTTCAGCTCACTGATCTCCTTGTTCAGCTGCTTGATCTCCTCATCATTCTCCAGAACTGCGGGAGGGAAGGTCACAGGCAGTCAACAAATGCTCTTGGGAAAGGCAAAAGTGTTGGGCTTTCTGCTGAGCCCATCCTGCCTGCACTGTCCTCACCTTGGCTTTTACAGCCTCAAAACAGGACGTACCTCTCACCTGCCTTTCTGTTTCCCTACTTTTTTTATAATTAATATTTTTATTATCACAGTTCAATGATACTTGAACAGGTCATTATGTAAATGCAAAAGCAAAGGACAGCAGAGCAGTTGGAGTCCAACACATCCCCACACCTGGCAAGGTTGATTGTCCTGAACAGTCAGGTCACTCTCTCTGATCCTGAGTTTGGAATGATGCCATTTAAAAAACTAATGCATGTCTTGATGAGAAATTACGAGGTCCATAAAATAAAGCAATATTTCTAGTGGAGTGCAGGTATTTATAGGTTCCAAACTATCAAGTTTAATGCTTGAACCTTGTCAAATACCACAGAAAGCTCGGTAATAGCACTGGAAGTGCAAAGTGCCATCGCTAACAAAATTCCAGATCCAGAAATATCTCAGTATTAAAAGCCCTGAATAGGTGAAAATTGCTGAATGACTGCAAGGGATTTGTAAAAATGCCAGTGAATTTATGCAAAAAAAAAAAATAAAAATCTGAATTTCAGCGTTACTTCTTTTGCCTTCTTTATTGTTGCTCCCTTAAAATGTGTGACTCAAGGAGTGAGACTGGCACCACGCCACCACCCAGAAAACACAAGGAATGGGTCTTCAAAGTACACAATGTCCTTGAAAACTGTGCCCAGATTTCAGCTGAAACCTCCCCAGTCTAAAAAGAAAAAAGATCTACGGGCTCAATACCCTGACACACCTGCAAGGCAAAGGAGTGAAAAATCTTACCATCGCTGGTCTTGAACTTTGTGTTCAGAATTTCATCCCCTGAGAGTTTTCCTTTCTTCCCAGCAAAAGTAGCTCTTGGACACCCTGACAAACTGAAAAGCGAGTAAAAATGGGTTTCATAAATTCTCAGTATTTATAGGTGCTTATGTTCCCAACATAAGAGTATGTGCCATTTGGTGGAATTCAAGCTGCGAGACGGTTCTTCTAAAAGCTTTTTATGGTACAGAGGAAATTGCTTTATGAATAATGCCTCAAAACGCCCCACTTATAAAGCGAGAGCAATTTTCTTTAAGCAAGAATTAAAAACACATTGCTTCCTAAAAGAGGAGGTGAGCCAGGTGAGGATGGTGAGATGAGTCTGGTTGTCTTGGGCACCAAACTCCTATTTGTGGTGCTCAAATTCTGTCCCAGTATGCAAATACAGATTTAGATTAGCGATAAAGAAGCAATTCTTCCCTGTGAGGGTGGTGAGGCCAGAGTTGCCCAGAGAAGCTGTGATTGCCCCATTGCTGGAAATGTCCAATGCCAAGATGGACGAGGCTTGGAGCAATCTGGTCTAGTGGAAGGTGTCCCCGCCTGTGGCAGGGGGTTGGAATACAATGATCCTTAAGGTCCCTTCCAACCCAAACCTTTCTGTGATTCTGTGAATACTGAAACAACCACACATTTTCTCCATTCAGCAAACTTCAACCTGACTGAACTCAGCATCAAAAGCACCAGTCCCTGAGCCTCGCACGAGGAGCTGAACGCTGCTCAAGCAGCACCTTGAGGCAGGTAGGTTCCTCCGCGGCACAATCCCCACACTCACACTGACTTGAACCCCGGGATTTACCTTCTGTGAGTGAGGAAGCTCCCGTTGGCGTGGCCAGAACCGTCACAGCCTGGGGTGGGGCAGGTTGGGCCTTCGTTCTTCAAGGACTTCCAGGAAAAGGAGGAGCCGTTGAGCGATCCTTCCTTCTGCCTGCGGGCTGCCAGCGGGCAGCCGGAGGCGCTGCGGTGGGACGCGTACTTGCCGCTGATGTGTCCCAGCCCAACGCAGCCCGGAACCGGACACCTGGGCACGGGGAGGCACCCAGAGTTACAGCACGGCAGTCAGGAGGAAGGGACACAGGGAAGGAATAAAGGCGTAAGGAAATTGTTGAGGAGCAGGAATGGGGAAGCCTAAGGAAAGAGAGCATTTGCATTTGGGTCTCGTCTGGAGTTTGCAGGGGAGATGCTTGGTTGGTGGAAATAGCAGATGGGAAATTACGAGTTGCGGCTGCTCCTTCAAAAGAGCCAAAGAGAATCAAGGAGAATTCTGCAGGAGGGAAGCCTGTGGAGGTCATGTCACACGCAGCAAATGTAGGTCCCAGTGGTGTCAGAAACTGGGTATTTGGTGCCTCACTGGGGACAGAAATGGCAGGTTGGGCTTGCCTGACGTGGGATCCTGACGTACCCAAAGGCTGACACTCACATTGAACTGTCACACATGTACTGCTGGCTCTGCCCGGTGTCACTGCTGATGAACCCAGGCTCATCTCTTATCACCCCACCAGCACAGTCAGCACAGCATAGGAGCACTGTCTGTGCCCTTGGGGACACAGCCCCCACCAGGAGCCAGTCCCTGAGCCAGGAGCTGTTCAGGCTGTGCACAAAGAGCTGCAGACCTGTTCCTGCCAGGAGGGCATCTGAGGGGTTTGTGAGCCTGCACTCCGTCAGACAGGACTAATCACTGGGCCATCACTCACCCTGCAGCCACAGCATGGCCTTGCTTGCCTCCTCCTCCTCCTCCTGGTTCACATCCCGCCTCTCTGGGGAGATCAACCCACACTCTCGAGGGGATAAAGTGGGAATTATCATCAAGGCAGCACATGAGCCCTGCCCTTACCAGACCTCTGCCTCTTTATGGCCAGTTGAAACTCACAGGAGCTGTGAGGAGCCTTGTGGAGGCACCAACACAGCTTGTGCTACTGCCAAGCACACGAGTGGCTCTCTAGAAGGCAGCTCATTGCTCCCTCCTCACCTAATGGCATTGTCCCTAAATCCAGCCATCCTACAAGCCCAGTGTATCTATCAGGGTTTCTGCTGTGGTTTGTGTTTGTTTTAAAAATGCTTGTCAATTATAAATACAGTTAAAAGTTTATTACTCAAGGGAGGTTACTCAAAAACAGGGGAGGTGGAAGGAGGTAGGAAATGACAAAAATAACCCCCATGTCCTCAGTTTGGAAGCAATTAGGGACTTTGAGGCTCTCCAGCAAAAGCATTCGTGGAGTTGCTCCTGCAAATCACAAGCTGCGTTTCACCGCAGAAATTATTGCCCTGATTGTTTACATTCCACACAAAAGGGAGATGACAGCAAAAGGGGGGGGCCCTACACCCAGCCTTTTCCCAAGATAATTTGAAAAATGCTGATCTCGATTTTAATCAGCTGCAAATGCAGCACAATTCACTTATAATATCCCTGCCAGCAGGATCCTCAGTAAATTCATAACATCATTGCTTTTATATGATCACGAGCAAATTACTGAATCCTCAGGAGGAAAAGGAGAAGGGGGAGGGGGAGGGGGGGGGAAGAGCAAGCGATCAAGAGACAAACCCCATAATTTCATATGCAGCCGTTATAGCCCAACCATTACATATTTTACACCGTTAATTTAACTTTTATTACATTTTCATTGTTAAAAAATAAAGCAGAGCCTTATTGTGCAAAGCAGCTGTCTTGGACATATTTTAATTTTTTTTTTTACATTATTATTATTTAATGGGAGCACCAGTAGCGTTTGATCAATTAGACACCTGTGGATGCTGCTGCTTTACGGGCTGGGCTGAAGGTTGAGGTGATCTGTTCAATCACGTCTGCAGCAAATTACTTGAAGGATGAACAGCACAAACAACAGGGACTAAATGACTTTCTCCCCGGTGACGATGTGCAAAACTCGGCTGGGTTCCAAGCAGAGCTCAGTGCAGACAGAGGAAGGATTTAGAGCCAAAGCTCCTTAACATAAACCCACACCAGGCACACCTTGCTGTGGGTGTGGGACAAACACTTCCACAGGCTGGGGGAAGGCACCAGCCAGGGATTGTTGTGCCACGTTGTTTTGCACATCTCAGAGGAGCTTCTGCTCCTCCTGGGTGTACTGGAAGAGGAAGGGATTGCTCTCTGGGCCACAGGATGTTAGGGAATGCCTTCACCTCACAGCCCATCCCACATTTCCTGCACCCATGCCCATGGTTCCACCAAGACCTTTCTGGGGGTGGATGGCACCGGCTTTCTAGGAGTCAGAAAATCCAGCTCTGGTGATGCTCCAACCCCATTTGGAGCCTGGAACACAGAGAATCTCTGGATGCCCCACCCCTGGAAGTGTCCAAGGCCAGAGTGGATGGGTCTTTGAGAAATCTGGTCTAGTGGAAGGTGTCCCATCCCATGGCAGAGGGTTGGAATGAGGTGAGATTTAAGATCCCTTCCAACCCAAACAGTTATGCGATTTCTTGCAATTTAATCTTCCCACTGTTTGCACCTTTAGGGTGAACTGGGAGAAACCCAGCCCCTGGTGAAGATGCTGGTGGGGACCCTCACTCTGCTGTGGTGTCCTGCCAGCCCACCCCATGTTCCCCATAACAAAACAGCCACATAAAAACTCCTTTCTCCTTGCACTGGGAAGTGATTTCCGTGCAGAGGAACCACACTGGGGAAACTGCTTGGCACCTTCCTGCCCTGTCCAGCCCTGAATGGGGAAAGCACAAATGAACAAAACCACAGCTTCCCCAGCCCCACAGGGCACGTGTCCCTGGGGAAACCATGGAGAGGGGTGGCCTCCCACCTGGGGGCTCAGCCATGGTGAGAGCAAAGGTACAACAGCCAGCAGCTGCACAGCACCAGTTTGCTGCCTGCCCTTTCCTTCCCTGTGTCACTGGTTAATGGCACAGCATCGCAACACCACCAGCAATTCAGTGTATTTGAGCCAAAAGAGGCTTTTTTCCTGCAGATTCTCGAGTAGGTTGCTTAATTTTTAATAAACTCTGCTAACTCCTGCTAATTATCACACGGCTCATTTAACTGGGAGGCTTTCCTTCCTGTAGACTGAGGAGGAAGAACAGAGCAGATGGCTCAAATATCATGTTTTTCTGAAAGGTCCTTCCCCCTCAGCAGGCTCATCCCAGCTTCCCACGGCCCCCGCAGGGTTCTTCCATCCCTGCTGGGTCCCACTTTGGCTCAGCCTCTGCTCCAGGCCAAAACCTAGGCACATGGACATATCCACCTCTGCTCCTCTGTGAGGGCAAGACCTGCCCTGGGAGTAAAATATTTTTTAAAAAGATCCATTTGGAGACAGGCTGCTGAGACAAAGGGTTTTGGATAGATATTCCAGCACTCATGGGTTACTAGAAACTTTTGGAAGCACTTGATAATTTTTTTTTCCATGTGGAAAAAAAAAATGTGTGAGTGTACAGGCTTCAGAAAGGCTGGAGATGCTCTGAGGTAACAAAAAAAAAAAATAGGATCCTGGAGTCTGGGCTGCCTTTCATGTCCTGTAGCTCTGTAAGGAGATACAGATCCCAGTCCCCACATGCTGAGCCTGTGATGCTCAGACTTGCTAAAAGTCAGGACAAATGGATTTCACAGCTCATGAAAACTCCTGAGGTGGACTAAGCAATTTCAAATCTCTATTCCCCACAGGAATAAATCCCCTGGGATGTTTTGAAAACTTCAGCCTGAAGCAGCAGAGAGAGGTTTTTTTCAGTTCACTTTGAACATTCTGCCCTGGCAAAGACTCCACAAAGCACAGTTTATTCTGGGTTACCAGATCCTGACCCAACTCAGTGCTGGATAGTTCCTACTTCTGCTGTGCTCCTGGCAGTTAAGCCAGTCCATCAGCCCTTGCCTGCCCATTGCTTCCCAAAAACCTGCAATGTTTGGCTTGACTGTGAGGTTTTACCCTCATTGACAACACTGGTGTGGTTTTCCAGGAATTATATAAAGTACAGGTAGCAGAGAAACTGTTTGTGCCCTACCAACCTACCTTTCACATCTGCGAGAAAAACTACACCATTACCTCCCCACCACCCCATTTTCCCATCAAATATCAAAATTGCAGCACCAAAAGACAGCAAAGAGCTTTGGTAGAGGATGCTCAAAGCAGCGTGAGCAAGGGGGGATGTGGGCTGGGTGCTGATTCCCCACGTAAATCCGTGTGAGGTGAAGTGGATGGAGTGACAAGCTCTGCTCAGGGGTTATTTCCAGACTTACTTCATCAGCTCTGGGTCTTCTTTGTCATCCTTTGTCGGGGTGATCTTGATCCCACTTTTCTTGGCACGAGGGCAGCCTGACAGACTGTGGTTAAAAAGAGAAGAAAGGCCTGTCTCACTGGCAGAATCTCTGCATTTGCTATTCCCCCGCTTCAGTCATCTTTCCCTTGAATTTGGCACAGTGTTTTTGATCTCTCTCGTTTTGCAGCTTCACATCACGAGGAGAAGTCAGAAAGAAAAAAAATAGTAAAAAAGAGAGGGAGATGGACAGTAATTAATGGTGTCTAGATAAGAAGATATCTGCTAACAGCCTGCAATGTTTAATGGAATTGTTGAAACAGAAGGCTCAGATCTAAGCTATTAATGTTCTAAAGTGATAATAGAAGTCATAAATAGGTAGCAATATTAACAGGAACATTGCATCAGCTAAAATCTGACCCTTTGTCTTTTATTCTGTTGAAAGGAGCTTCTAATCAGATGCTGGAAACATCAGAAAAAAAAAAAAAAAAGAAGTCAGATTAAAGAGATGAAAATAAGCTTCAGTTGTCAGTAACATTAATGTTTTATTCAGAACTTTACAACTCTGCCCACTGCAGGGAAAAAAAAAAAAAAGAAAAGAAAAGAAAAGAAAGCAACACAGAAAGATGCTAGAGAGAAAATAATTTAAGGAAGATCTTACCTTCTATGCGATGCATAATTTCCTGTTATGTGACCAGAGCCATCACAACCAGGAGTAGGGCACCTGCAGAGGCAAGGGAGGCTCAGATTAGCCTGGGGACATGAGCAGGGGATCGACACTCTGTGACAGCTCTCCTCAAAGAGAAATCTGGGCACTGTCAGCACAGGAGCAGGTTTTTCCTTCCTGCCCCTTCCCTCTCTGTAAGGACAAGATTTGGTCTGTAATATCCGTGGTACTGAAGTCAATGCAGCAGTGCATGATGTGACATTGGAGAGGAAGATCTGTGTGGTGCTGGGAGCACACTGAGGGGCTGCTCTCCCATGAGGGGACACAGGTCCCAGCCTGTGTCCCCCCTCCTTGTGAAGCAGACAGCTCAGAAGCTGATAATGAGCTAAAATACCCCTCCAGGACAGTGTTTTCATCTTGAGGGAGGCATTAGGAGACAGCAGGGGCCATCCAGAGCCAGCAGGATGGACCCGAGCAGAGACAAGGAACCAGAAAAACAGCTGACAGCTCTGGGCAGCAGGGCCACCACGGCCACCACCAACAGAAGGTTTTGGCTCGGGTCTGGGTGCCTTGGGGAGCATAACCTCAGTGAGGGCAGACAAGCAGCCTATGGCAGGAGGGTCCTCAGAGTGCAAAACTGGCCAATGCCTCTGATGGAAAATGAAGAAGAAACAGGAGGAAAAGGGTTAGGTTAGCCCTGGATCCCCTCCTTCCACATCACCATGGGCAGGGGACAGGGAGTCAGCAGGTGGACAGGCTGTGAGGGGCCTGAGAGGTTCTTGCCAGTTGATACTTGGAACAGAGAAGGCAAATCGTGGAGCATCGTCTGGATGAAGCGGAATGTTGAAAAAACAGTCCTTCAAATCTACGATGACAAGAGGCCAATCTTCCGGGATCATTAAGAGGGAAGGAAGGCCCCTGTGTGAGGTCACCACACACGGTGCACCGGCAGCTTTTGGTGCAGAGTCTGCCCCTCTGTCCTCAGCAGTTACCAAGTGCCCTTTGAAGGTGCATCCGCGGCCCTGAGCTCCCAGGTGAGCATCCAGAGCTCTCCAGCAAAGGCTCGGGATCGCTCCTGCCATCACCCAAACCTGCACAAAGGCTGAGGGGGCTGCGAGCCCACCCGGCGGCACGAAGATAATGGCCCGAGTTAAGCACCGCATCATTAAGGGCTCCGAGCGGGAGCGGTGAGGGGATGTAAAGCACCGCAGCACAAAGATCTGCTCCCGATGCTGTAGGTGACGCGGAGGACATAAAAGTTGTCATGGGGACAAGGAAGAGAGGCGAGCAGTGTTTGCAGAGGATGTGCACGCCAGCCTGCCAATTAGCCAGGGCTTTTTGAGTCAAGTGATTAAGGCCGGGGGAGAGGGTGTGGGGAGGAAATCCGCGGGACCAGGAGGAGATGCTCAGCTGCTCCTTCCGAGCAGAGCGAGCAAAGCTCAGGGCAAGTCCACGGGCTTGCAGAGCGGCCCTGCAAAAAGGGGGAGGGGTTCTCGGTGCCCCCGCTTCCTCCAGCCCTGTTTCTAAAGCCAGCGGTGCCTGGTTTGGATGGCTGGCTGGTACCCGCGGCAGGGCAGGGGTTGGTGTCCCCAGGACGTGCCAGTGAAATGATGGGACACGTGGTGATGCCCGGGCAGCCCCTGAGGTCAGGGCCCTCGGGAAAGGCCAGATGCTTTCCCTGAAGTTGGCCAGGCTGCCCTACATCAAGGCTCTGAGCAGCCTGATGCGGCTGAAGAAGCCCCTGCTCACTGCAGGTTTGGCTTTTAAGGTCCTTTCAAACCCAAACTATTCTGCGATTCTGCACTAGTGCTCTGCCCCCTGAGAGTCAGTGGAGCAATGGTTTCCGCAGGGGACTTTGGTTTGGCAGCTTGGAAAACAGCTTTTTTAGAAGTCTTCTTTTTTTTGTTCAGAAAATATCAAAATTCTCCTCTTTGCAGCAACTCTGAGGGAAACTTTGGCATTTGCAGGTCACAGAAAAATCTCCATTGGCAAAAAAAAATGGTACCTCACCTCGGGTAGGAGTACAGGGACCTGTCCTGGTCCTAGAGGGGTAACAGTGAGGCTCAGAGCCAGGAAAACGTAAATGCACATAGATCTGGTGCAGTGAGAGCAGGACACATCCAGCAGGACCTCAGTGGGGGTGCAAATTCTTCAACTCATTTAGAAATTACAGGGTTGGGAGATGACTGTGATATTTCCCAGCTCTACACTGTTACAGTAGAAAGTTAAACTATTTCTCTGTTGTTCTAGCTTCAGGGTGGGAGGAAATTATGAAAACACTAACACGAAACTCTTTCTTCCTTTCAGGATTTTTAAAGAGGAGAGAGAAGTAATTTGATTTTTATTTTTAATTATCTGGAGACAAATCATACCAACAGAGACCTTTTATTGCATGTTCCAGCCTAGAGCTATTCTTTTTATATCAGGGATATTAACCCCTGAAATAGAATTTATAATAGAAACACTGACATGGTCTTATCTGGAGTTCTGAAAAGCTATGACTGTGCAATCTATAATATCTCAAAATCCCTTCCTCCAACTCACCAGGACATAGGAAAAAAGTTGTATTTGAGGAAATAATATTAACAAGCTTTTTTGGGGCCAGAAGTCTCCTTTTTTAGACAGTATTTAAATAGAAAACACTGACATTGGGTGCCAGAGGGGAACACGGGATGCTGCACAGCAAGGCTGGACATGATGCCTGGTCTCAGGGATGAGCCCATTTGCTTTTTGTTTGGCCTTTATGGGGAATGGCCACTGCTCCTGAGAGCTTTTAATATCTTTAGCACTAATTGTCTGATCACTTGGCTATTCTTTCAAACTGTTGGAGAAACACCAGTTCAGGAAAGCTCTTTGAAGAGGTCCTTTCAAAATGTGTATGGTCTATAGTGCTTGATTAAGTGTGCTTAGCACTAATCACAGCAGCCCTTGCCATCCACCAGCAAATTCTATTAATATCAACTAATCCTGCCACTTTGTCCACCTCTGTGATAAGGAGCAGGTGGCTAACTCACAGTTTTCCTGGCATCACACTGGTGGTGGGGCACAGAGAAGTCCAGGAGCCACCACAGAGGGGCTTGGGATTTTCCAATGACCTTATTGACCACTAGGGCTGCCACTGACTCACCTGTGGCTCCAGAAACCCCTGACTGCACACAGGGCACAGCACTTTTGGTTGTTTTCTTGGTGACCCTGTGCAATGTGAAGCCTTTCATGAGTATTTACTCTCAGTGGAGGCTCCTCAGTTGTAATTATGAATAGGTCAGTGTCTAAATGATGCAAAAACTGGATTCAGCAAAGCTGGGAACTCAGAGGAGACTCAGCCTACAAGGATAGGCTGGGCCCATGAGAGAGATGATGAAAAAAAATTCACAATGGGCTTTACCCCAGAAATGCAAATTGGGTGGAGAGGGTTGGGGTCTCCCCACTGTTCCCAACCAAATACAGTTTCACCTTTCTTTAGGGAAGGCAACCTAAGAGAGCATTTGGGAAACCCACCTGTGAAAAATAAGCTCCTACTGAAAAGGAGGAATTTGGAGAAAACAGCAGCAAAGCTGAATATGGAATTCAGAGGACGATACTTGAATGAAAATCTCCAAACCAGGTTCTTCCCTTCAGAAACAGCAATGGGAATACGGAATTTTGGATTTCTGTGACCCCTTGCTCAGGATCTGGTCTCACCAAGCATTTGCTCACTCCCTCTTTCATTCCCTCAGAAATCATGGAAATGAAGAGGAACATCTCTCACTACATCCCAAACAGCCCCTAAAAAGTAGCATAAAAATAGCACCCCAGGGTCTCCAAAAGAGTTGCCTTGGCTGTGTGCTGGTGGTGAGCTCCCAGCTGTGTCTCTACCCAAAAATAAATCCGGGCTTTGGATTATTTGAGATGGATAAAAATGTTAAATGAAAAGGGTTATGGCCCAAACTAGGCAACAAGAGCTTGGAAAAAGATGCCAAGTGAAAAAGAAAATAACATGTCTACAATGCCCAGAGGAAAACTGCCAGGTGTCCAGGTTATTTCCAATCATTGCCATCAGCCCCCTCCCCAAAATTATCCTTCCTCCATGCCATTGCCTCTTCAATGCAGCAGCTGGAAGCTGGACTCCACCAGAGCTCCTCGCAGGCAGGTTGTGATCAGCTCTTTGAAAGAAGAAGGGAGGGGATGGAAAAGCAAAAGCAGAGCAAGTGGTGTGGGGGCAGAAAGGGAGAAGAGAGAAAAAAAGGGCGGAAATAAAGAAAATAAAGGAGTTCCAAGTTGAGCACAAACATACTTGAGGTCAGCAGAGTGGGCAGCCATGAGGTTTCTGAGGCTCTTGTCAGCAAGAGGACAACCAGAAAGGCTGAAAGAGAAGAGATGGAATATCTGGATAAGCAAAAAAAAAAAAAAAAAAAAAAAAAAAAAAAGGAAAAAGAAAAAGGGCTGGGGCATGGGGAGGGAGAGGGGCAACAGAAGGGGCGAGGAAACAGAACTAAACTATCCACATGGTCACAAACCATACCAAAAGAAAAAACAGTTGTTTTTAAAGTTCAAACCGTGGAAAAACTGTGGACCCACCTGCGGTGAGAGGCATAGTTCCCCGTTATGTGTCCACTGCCATCACAGCCTGGGGTTGGGCAACTGGGCAACAACAACAACAGAGAGCATAAGTGTGGGAAAGGAATGGATTCCCCACGACCCACGGGTGGGCAAAGGCAGCAGAGCCCCCTCAGGGTCAGTCTGGGGTGTCTCAGCCCAGCCCTGCTGCCAGACCCCTGACACCAGCCCCATCCATCAGGTCTGGGTGTGTGTTTCTATGTTTGCACGGATATAAACCTGCTGTTTCCCTTGCAGCTCCCCTTCCTCCCTTTTTACTTCTAAAAGATAATAAAGAACCTAAAAACACGATTTGAAAAAAAATTGAGGAAAAATTGTGGCAAAGACAGAGAAAGTGTTTAAACCTCTTAGCTGATGGGAGGGCCTGGTGGCAGTGGGGGACTGACAGCAGCCTGCTGGGTGGCACAGCCTGACAGACGTGGCCACCTCTGGCTGCTGCTGCCAGGTTGGATGATTGCTGCCATAGTGAAGCTCTGGCTGCAGGAATCATCTTGTTCAGATTTCAGATCTGAATACGGTGCTTCAGATTTCAGCTTTCTGAAATGACTTTTTTTTTTCTCCCAGCCCTTACAGCTGCAAAGAAAAGCTTGAAAACACTTTTTGCTGCCAAAAGAGAATGACAGTAACCTCTGACTGTGCCTGGGGGTGATGGGAAGATACAGGTGAGGGGCACCAGCCTGGAAGTGACACAAAAACTGACACAGAGCAACAGACACAAAGGGCAAGTCTGATCCTGAGTTAACTACAGGTAATTCATTACAGCCCTTGGGCCAAAGAGGAACAAGGATATTAAATGGAGAGGGAAGGCTCAGGGCTGCCCATGACACCATTTATTTATTCCAGGGCTGTTTCCATTTAGGAAATTTCTCTACCATCACAATAAAATTAAAGCACAGGAGGACTTCAGGGCTCTACCTCAGAAATTGCTGTTCACATCACTGGTGGGTTTTTAAAAACCCTTCAGAGCTCTGTGTAGGGCAGCTGGTCTGAGCTTTGCTCATTTAGGGAAGATGCTGCTGCTGCTCTGCCCCCACAGATCTCCTCCCTGGCTGGCTGCTCCCTCAGCCTCCTGCCTGCAGACAAGGAGTGAGTTGGATGTGATCAGCAGAACGGTGCCCACCAACTCCCTGTGTGATGTGTGGGAGGGTCAGAAGCACAGGAGAGAAGCCAGGAACAGCTGGGATGCCTGGGAAGGGGGAACCTCCCCATCACAGCCTCCAGGCTGATCCTGATGTGCTGTTAGACCAGAGCCGGAGCCAAGCTGCCATGTTTGGCTCAAACTCTTAAACATTAACCATTCCTGTGGGAATCAGTGTGGATGCAGAGCCAAAATCCATCCAATAGGGCAGATCTGGGTCTGTGCTTCCACCCACATGACGGACAGACAGATGTGAGCTGGGTTAAGGTCTCTCTCCAACGCAAAATGCAACACAACAGCAAACTTGCTGCCGCCTCAGGTCACATTTTGTGTTCCTGCAGTATCACAATGCTGGGACCCACTCCTCTAAGCCAACAAATCCTGCCTTCTCAAGGAGACATCTGTGTTCAACACCCCCCTCAAGAAGGTGCTGAGATCCCTTGGATGCTCTTGGCTCCACAGCTTCAGCCAGTGTCCCAAAACAAGGGATTACAACATTGGGTAGGTGCTATTACCATGCCAGAAACACTCTTGTAGGAAAATACCAGGAAAAACTGTCCCTGAAAGGAGTTTCCCACAACCCTGTCCATGAATCCCGAGAGCACGAAGCTCTCAGGTTCCCTTCATCACTGCAAAGTAAGGTAAGAACATATTTTGTCTCATTGATCAGCTGTTGTAGGAGGATGAGTAAGATCAATCACAGTAAGAAAGGGACCTACAGTTCTTATTTTAAAAATGTATTTACTAATTTTGTTTCCGGCCATCCTGGCTAAGTACATATTAATAGATTTTGGAGGAAGAGACCAGAAGGCAGGACTTACGTGAGCAGCTCTTTCTTGATGTCCTTGGAGAGGAATTTCAGCTTGAAGTTGGTTAAAGTAACTTCACCTGGGTATTTTCTCTCTTCAAAGTTCTCCTCTGACACTTCTTGCTCGTCGGCTTCCGAGGAGGCAAAAGAGTGAGCAGCAGGCTCTGACTGCAAGGAAAGGGGCAGAGTTGTGGTGTGGTCATTGCTGCTGAGCTGTGGTGGGAAAGGGTCCCAAGTTCATGGCAGCTAAGGGTTAGTGCAGCATTGCCAACACTCCTGAGCCTCCTGCAAGCACCTCACAGCACCCAGCCCAGGGATCCAACAGCCTGTAATTCCCTGGGTTTTTAGGAGAAATGTGTAAACCACATCTGTAAAGGAATTTACACATGGCTTTCCCAAAGTCTTGAAGGGATGAAGATCAGTGCAACCCCCTCACACTCTTCCTCAGCAGCCTCCCCATGGGCAGAGAGGCAGGTGATGCTCTAGAACCCTCACCCCAGGTGGGGGTCATGGCTGGATTCCCCCCTGCAGGATTAATGTCGGTGCCATGCAGGGCTGTAGCTGCTAATGGCAGATATAAATCATCCTGAAAAACATCACCAGAAGCAGCACTGCTGCAAGGGAGCTGACAGGATTTACAATGAAGAAAACACTGCAGACCCAGGATAAGCAAAGTGGCGGGTTTTTCCTTTGCAAGGGAATCCCAACAGATCCAAGAGCAGTCGCGTCCTGCCTGGTTTTCCCTGGCTGATATCTGATAGCACTGACAAAGCCAGGACTATTTCTTTCCTTGGCTCAAAGGACAGACTGGGGGTTCTGGGGAAATATAGGACAACTGTGCAGGCAAACATGGCATTCAATGTCCCCTGAGTTGTTATTCAAGCATCAAGAGCCACCGCTCACCTCCTCTGGCTCCTCTTCCCGCTGACGGTTTGGTTTAGTGTAGTCAATGGGCCCATCCCACTCATCCTGGCGGGAGGTCTGGCTGGATTGAGGGGAGGTCATGGTGCTGCTCGTGGCACTGGTGCTGTTTTGGCGCTGGGACACGTCCGGGGACTTCATGCTGGGACTACTGCTGCAGCTGCTGCTGCTGGGGAAGGTGCTCTCCCGCTTGCGGTGTTTGTTCATACTCAAGTCCAGAGTCCCATTTTCATCCACCTCAATGTCCATGGACTGAAAGGTTGGAAAAACAACCAATGTTAGCAGCCTCCAGTCCCCATAGGAATCTTGCCCCTGTTTGTGTTTTGCAATGCAGTGAGCAGGTATTCATGTCCCATCCTCTCCAGAGTCAGGTAGGAGGAACTGAATAAAAAGGGTTGGTCTTTCCTAAATTTTTCAGGAACACGTCATGCAAAGGCATCCCTCTACTACCAGCAGGGTGGCATTTTGACTCATTGAACACAGGCATCTAGTGCCACTAAAGGATGCCTTATGGCATTTTAAACATTTGCCCAATGTTGGGAGTGCTCCATGGGACTTTGGGAAAATCTGTGTTCCTCCGAAAAACAGCCGGAGATCAGACTGGACACAGTCAGGGAACTTCACATGGCATCAGATACAGATCAGGGAACAACTGAAACCAGCTCTGAGAATCATGGAATTACAGAATTGTTTGGGTTGGAAAAGCCCTCTGAGACCATCAAGTCCAAACATTCATCCAGCACTGCCAAGCCCACCACTAAACCATGTCCCCAGGTACCACATCCACTGTCCTTTAAATCTCTCCAGGATAGTGACCCCACCACTGCCCTGGACAGGGCTTGACCATCATAAATTTTTCCTAATATCCAGTCTCAGCCCAAGACTTGGCTTGGGATTGATGCTCATCTCACATGGGTAATTTGAACCATGAGGCACCTCCACATCACTCTAAGACCCAAGATTCCCTCCTCCAAAGCTCCAAAGTGGGGAGCCAAAAGGGTGATTTTGGCTGAGTGCCTGCATTCCCTCTGTATTTAAAAAAAACGAAAGGAAGGGTACACCAAGGTGTTTCTCCCATCCCGAATTTCAAGTGTGGCCCCTGGGCAGTGGCTCCTGGCCACGTTCACCCACCTTGCCAGGAGCCTCTTGCTGCTTGGTGCTGAGATTCTCAGGCATCTCCCAGCAGCGGGTGGAGAGGTTGAGGATGGCGGTGGCCGCCATGTGCGCAGCCTCGGCGTCGTGGGAGTAGTCGAAGCCTGTGGAGGAAGATGAAGTGCTCTTCACGTAACTGCTGGAGGGGCTGTGGCTGGGGGAAGAGGCCTTTGGAAAAGGTTTGGCTGGAATAAAGAGAGAAGGAACAACACAAGGCTAATGTATAAGCGGCATGAGCAGCAGGGAAAGGTTAAGTCAGTGTGACGTGGTTAATGTATGCACAGTTCCTGGGGTTATTCCCAACCCAGGGTCTGGTTTGCTGCCTGGGACGTGCAACAGGAGCAGTGCTGGCTGCAGCTTGTGCTTGGTGTGAAAGGTTAATTCATTAACTGACTCTGCCATCAATACCCAAAACACAAGTGCTTTTCTTCATTAGATCTGCTCCTCAGTGGAAGCAGTTAAAGGAGGAAGCTTAGAGAAGCTTCCTGGCTCTTTCTTTTATTGTTCTCTCTCTGTAATTTATCTGCAGGGCTGCCTGACAGGGAGATTTCAAGTAGCATGTTTGAAAACTTTACATTTATAAAATTACATTAATAGAAAAAAACATGGTCATAAAATATGAGCTTCCAAGGATGACACTGGTGAAATATGGATTTTCTGATGCCTGTCATATCATTTAAATATGCCAGAGTAACAGGATTCATTGCACAGCTGCACATAGCCACGCTGCTGCTCTGCTCCTGTATGTCACCACAGCAGCAAAGCCAGCCTGGAGATTTCTCTTCATACCCTGTGAAGTGAAAGTATTTCTCAGGATGGACACACAAAAAAACTTTCCCTAATAATAACTAATAGTTCTCCATTAGTAAACCTTGAAGCTGCTCCCATTTAGGGGCCCTCAGCAGTTTCAGTGGGTGCAAACAGAAGATCATCTGATTTAGAACAGTCACAGGACTGTATTCTGAATCAATTACCAAAATCTTCAAATTCTTACTCCATTCCACCATGCTCTTTCTGGGGGAAAGCATTCCCCCGTTTTGTGGGAGGCTCACCCAGGGAAGATTCACAAGCCTTGGCCTGATCATGGCAAAACCAAGCCAACCTCAGTTGATGCAGCCACAGAGCAAAGTGATTTCATTATTCCCATTACAAACTTGTAATATAAGACACTATAAAATACTAATCTTCCCCAGCACTGCTTTCTCCCTCGCTGCGTGCGTATATAATGCATATTGACATTAATGGGAGTTATGCACACACATGCCGGGGAATATAAATCCCTCTGGATGAAGATCTCTTTAAAATAAGTTCTCAGTGAAAGGAGCAGATTTCCCTGCTATGATTGGCAATCATATTCATCCTGTCGCTTTGATTAACTCATTGGAGGCTTGCCCACATGGTTATTCTTGTGTCTGGCTGCTTGTTTTCCTGTCCGGTTTAATCCATGTCTTCGAGGCGGGGCCCAAGTATCCGCCAACCCAACCTGACAATATCCAGGATCGGGAGATGCCAATTTCAATTTCACACTGTAAGCTCAGCCATGCTTTTCCATTTCATAAGTATTTCTACCACTAATAGACTCGCAATCAGCAAATTAGTGAAATAAGTGATGAGAAAAAATAGAAAGGATTATCCTAGTGGGTCTGCTGGAATTATTTTTGTCAGTACAATTACCCTGAAAATTCTTTGCTAATATTGCAAATAACAATCTATTCAGTGAGAGAATCACTTGTACTGGGAAACAAATTACTTTTCCATCAGCCCTAACCCAGGATGACAGTGGCAGTTGTGCTCTCTGGCCTCCATCCAATTTCATTGTCTGATCCTGTACAGATTTAGTACTGTAATAAAGAGCGCTCCCATTGTAGTGCAACAACCAGGATGCTTTCAAGTACAAGCATTTTTTAGAGAGCAGCTGCATCAGGATTAAACAGGATTGTGGAAGTGGGATTAGCCAGACAGAAAGCCCTTTTGAGGCTGCTGACTTCTATAAACTAGCCTCCTAAATATTCTTTTGCCCCTCAAAAAAATGTCTTGAGGTGCACAGTTGGTGTCAAATAACACATTTGCAAGGGCTGTGTCCCCATGCAGTGTCCCTCTTGCCCTTGGCAGCCCTGCCCCTCAGGGTTTATTCAGCCATTTCATTTTCACCCAGAGCTATAACCAGTGCAAGGTCCTCAGAACAGAGCAGAGGTGGGTGGCTACGATAGGAAAGAGCTGGCAGACAGAGGTGGGTGATCGATAGGTAGAGCTGGAGAGCAGAGCACAGCAGGGAAGACAAATGGGTGGAATGGGTCATATATAAGATGGAAGAGAAGAAAACTGTAATCCATTTAGCTAGATGAGGAAAGCCAGATCAATAGATATGAGCTGCAAAGCAATTGGGACCAACTGAGGACAACTGTGTAACTTATCCCACCTCGAGACACCACTCAGGTTAATGTTCCCACCACAGTTCTTCCCAAAGCCAAAGCCAAAGCCAAAGAGTTCCTCTGCCAAACAAAGCTTTCCCAGAAGCCATGGACTCCCCTCACCATCAAAGGTGCCCACCTTGGGACCCACCTCACCCTCCCCATCCCAGGAGGGTCCAGCAGCTCAGCCCCAAGAGTCTCCCATCACCCCAAAGCCATGACCCCAAGAGCCTTGCAACATGCTGAGAAAGGCAGAAAATACAAAAACCGAGTCCATCCCTGCTCCCAACTTACATTTAAAGGCTTTAGGTGAGGTTTCGCTAGTCTGAATCTTTGGGGCAAGCATGCGTTTGCCAAAAACCTGAGCATCAAAACTTGCATAATCGAAGGTGACCTTGGAGTACTTCTCCAGCTCCTTGGCCAAGTTGGCCCGGGGGGTTGCTGGGACCATGTTGGGCCGGTAGCTTCCATACTGAGGGATCTCCAGTTGCTTTACGAAGCACATAGGCCTGAGGATGAAACAATGAACAGCAATTATTTCTCTTTTCCTTGACGAGGTGATGGTTGAGAGGGGACCAGACACAATGGGGGCACAGCTTCACCTTGTTCCTAAAGGCTTACTGAGGATGAGGAGGCAGTGACAGCCCTTTTGCTCTCCCTCAGCAAGCCTGCATCTGATTTGGATCTGACTCCAGTTTTATTTTTTCTATCCTTTTTTACCTTCTTTTTTTTTTTTTCCTCTTTTTAAGCAAAACACCAAGGTGTCAACCTCATCCAGCACAAAGTTCTTGCAGGCTGTCATGGTGTGGCAGCATTTTCCAGAAGAGAACAAACTTGGGCAATAACTCCCACATGACCCATGACACAGGGTGACACACAAAGGTGTGAGGACCCCAGCTCAGCTCGGCTCCCTGCTGCAGGTTCATTGCAGAGGCACCAGGGCCTCTCCCCTCCTAGAGACCTGCTGCTACGGGCTGCCTATCATGCATCAATTTGTCTTGCATATAAATTGTATATAAATGGTCTATTGTCATTCTCCTTCCCATGACCTCTTTCCACCAGAGAGTTTTCGGAGCGGGAGCTCCTTGGAGCATGGATCGTCCTCGTGATGCGCTCAGAGCGTTCTGTGCGGGCTCCACTGCAAATAAATAAGTAATTGCCCTAAATGGCCTTTCCAGAGTAGTGAGAGCTGGAGCACCAGGGTGCTCAGCAGTCCTGGGGAGCAAATAAATAAATGAATCAGAGCTCGATGCCTTTGTGGGAGGGCTGCTCGGGGCTCGCACCGCGGTTTTTGTCCTGCTCTCGTTGTGAAGTAACCAACCATATTCCAATCCATCTGTAGCCTCATGAATCACATCAGCTACGGAAGCCAGCATCTATCAGGGACATCCTTAATGGGAGACAGCTCCTTCTCCCGGGAAGAGAGAGATGGGCAAAGTATCAAAATTAATGTGACTGGTTTGGAAACAAGCGGCAGGTTCCTCTCCTCTGAAACATGGGGGTTAAGGAAGAGAAGCAGGTGGACTTTAATGCACAACTGCCATAGAGTGATTTGTGTGTAGCCTAAATCTCCTCCTCCTCCTTCTCCTCCTCCTCCCCCTCCCCGAGCCCACCCTACTTATAATGCTGATATAATAACCAGCCCTCGCTGGCAGTTTGTGCTGCGGAGCAAGCGGCACAAGTGCCTTCTGCTGCACTGCTGAAACCCTTTGGCCTGTAGCCTCAGCATTAATTGATGCTACAGAAGCAATTCATTGTCCTCAATGCTCTCCCTGGGATCATCAATTAAGTCTCTCCCCACCTTGGCGAGACCTATGATCATAATAACAGGACTCAGCAGTATCAAGATACAGCTGGAGGGAGCCGTGGCGGCTGTGCCTGGGAGCGTGGCGGGGCGCGGAGGGCTGGGGCAGTGTGGGGACATGGAGCTGAGCCTTCCTGTCCCCCTCACCTGAGTATCCGGTCAGAATTGGAGCTGGTCTTCGCAGGATCACCAGACTGGGTTTGTTGCTTTTCATGTGATTTGGCTAATTTTTCAGCAGCAGCAATGGGGCACCCAGATAAACTGTGGGAGTTGGTTGCGGGGTTTTTTGAAGAAGCAAAAGAGAGAAGGAAACCAAGCATGAGGAATGAGCACAAAAACCTTCATTTCATGGACCCAGAGCTGCACTGAGCCTGTGAGAAAAGCGTTTGCTTCCTCCACACTGAACAAGTAATAAGACAGATTCACCTTGCACATTCATCAACACAAAATCATGGAATCATAGATTGTAGAATAATTTGGGTTGGAAAGGACCTTAAAGCTCAACTCATTCCGACACCCCTGCCATGAACAGGAACACCTTCCACTATCCCATGTTGCTCCAAGCCCCATCCAACCGAGCCTTGACCACTCCCAGGGATGGAGCAACCTGTGCCAGGGCCTCACCGCTCTCACAGGGAAGAATTTCTTCCAATCTAACCCTGCCCTCTGTCATTTTGAAGCCATTCCCCCATCCTGTCACCCGTGCCTGTGTAAGAGGGAGCCAAAGCCGGTACCTCCTGTGCGTGTTGCGGTTGCTGTTGACGTGACCCTGTCCTGTGCACCCGGGCGTGGGGCATTTCAACACGTTCTCGTGCATCGCCAGGACTTTGAAGAGAGAAGGGGAAGGGGAGAAGGGAAGGGAAAGAAAAACAACTTAATAAAAATCAGAGAGAAAAAAAAAAAAAAAGAAAATCATCAAGCCTTGTACGCTGGTTTCCTAGAAATCAGGGAATGTGAAATGCTGTAATTAGAGTTTGCAGAGGAAAAAATAAAAGATTTACAAGGCAGCAGTGCCCAGGTCAGCACTTAATTAGCATCTGTGCACACAGCCTGGGCTTTCTCCTCATTTTCTGATTGCAATCCAGTTTCGCCCATCCAGCCCCTCCTCCTCATCCCTGTTTTGGAACCAGGTCTCCAGTTTCAGGTAGTTTTAAGTGATTGAAGTTGTAGCTCTGCTTTTATCCTCAGGACTAGTCTTTGTTTTTATTTTTTTTATTTTTAATCTTCAGGATTATTGCTTCCTCCAGTGTTGACCTTAAAAGTAAAGAAAATAATTTGATCTGCAAGCTTTTGTAAAGCCTACAGCTTGTGTTAGTTATTTATTAATTTTTTTGCTTGCATTCCAGCCTGTGAAGATAACTGTACTTTCTCCTTATTTCTTCCAGTTCTGTGTTTATGTCAGGTCTGCAACCTTTGAAATTGCTGATAAGGAAGGGCTTCTCTTTCTTTTGGTCTATTATGCCATTATCATAAACATACAACATTGATTTTTATGTATCTATACAGGGAAAGCTATTTCGGATGCTGGTAGAGAGGTGGAAATACAATCTCTCTCTGCATATGTATATATAAAAACCTGTTATGAAGATGATAAATATTTTCTGTGGAATAGGTGAATCTTGGTATAGCACTTTGGTAATTTTGCAGTGATTAGGGCACAGGAGACTCAGCAATCCTGCACATCCTGAATCACTCCTCTTCTTTCCTGCATGGCAACATATTTCGACAGCAAGGAAGAGTAATATCCCTTTTTTCCCAACATGATGTCCCAAGAAGGGAAAAATATGTGACTTCCAGTGTAAAGATGGGCACTGCTTAACACACTTCTGGAGGTGGGCAGGTGTTTTTAAAGCCCCTCTTTGATTTTCAGGGAAGGGATCTCATTCTCCACAGGATGGTGCTAAAAATCCTTTAAGAAGGACAGGACTTCCAAGTAAATCCCCATCACGTTTCCTGTGATTAGCGATAACCCTTTGGTGGATAACACCATCAAGGATCAGCTTGGAAAAGCACCATCCCACCCCAAAAACTCCTGTTATACTCCAAGGAATAACATCAGACTTGTTCTAGTCATAAAATTCAAATCGTTTGAGAAATTCCCCCAAGAAAATTAGGCTCCAGACTGATTGAAGCAGCCCTTGGTATCCCACTATGTACTCACTCTCGGGGGGGATCCTGTCTTTGTGCGGACAACCGGAGAGGCTGCGATGGTGAGGGTAAAGTCCCGTGACGTGTCCAGTCCCATCGCAGCCAGGAGTTGGACATTTGATTTCTCGCTTCTCGGGTCTTGCAGGATCTAAGGATTGTGGGGAAAGAGCAGAGGGAAGCAAGTTAGTGGATTTGGAGAGAAGGAAGTGAAAAGAAATGCTGAGGATGCTTCTCTCCACCTTTCCAGTCAAGCAGGGGGAAGCCTTTGGGTTTGGAGGGTTTTTTCCTGGAGCTGGAAGTGTAACACTGGAAGTTTCAAAAATTGAAATCGGCAAAGTGATTTGAGGAACTAACACAGCTCAGATCATGGAGACACTCACAGCGACTGAGCAGGCAGCCTGGCTCAGAGCCAGGGGGTGCTGAAGCCCCTGCTCTCATGTTTCTGTGGCCAGACTCCTACCACTACTTTAAAACCCACTTGGATTTTAAACCAGCCCTTCTGCTCAGGCTGAGATTTTCAAGGTTAACTGACAATTTAGCCAAGCAATTCCTCTGCTCAGAGGGAGGAACCCTCATGACGGTGTAGAGGACACCATCATTTGACTGTTGACCTCAAGGATGTCCCTATCCCTCTGGGCATTGAGGATTTGTGGTTGAATTCCCCCTGTGGACTGTGAACTCCCCCCGCATCAGCCTAATAGCCTGTGCTGAGCAGGCAAGTTCAGCTCTTCCACCAGGGATGGGAAGGAGGGAGATACACAAAGGTTTGTCCTGTACCTTTGCCGTAGTAGCTCTTCCGGATGCTGTCCAGTGGTTTGTTCTGTTTGTCCTCCACCTGGAAGTGCTTCACGTGCTCTCCTGGCAGCCGGCTGGGCTCTCGCACGATTTTCACCTGCTCGGCTTTCAGGGCAATGGCTTGTTCCAGCAGCCCCAGGTTCCCCCTGGTCATCATGTCGTACATCTCCGACTCATCAGTCACTGCTGATTTCTGGGAGCGGGCATCGTCGTCCTTGTCGTCATCCGACCGGACCTCCACGATGACCGAGTACTCGGGCTTGGGGCTGAACTGCCCTTCACAGTGGTTTTTCTGGGGGTCCTGAGAAGTGTGAGGAGCTTCCTCGCAGATCACTTCAGGAGCCATCTCCTCCTCCTCCTCCTCATCCTCTTCCTCCTCTTCCTCCTCCTCCTCATCCTCTTCCTCCTCTTCCTCCTCCTCATCATCCTCCTCATCATCATCCTCCTCATCCTCTTCTTCTGCTTCAGCCTTTTCCAGTTTGCAGGACTCCTCTCCGTTCGCGTCGTCCCGGGGCTCGGGACACAACTCGCTGCTGCGCTCGCTGGTGACCTCGATGACCTCCTCTGCATCCTCCGTCTGGATGATGATCTCCTTGTCGCACTCCTCCTCCACCAACTCCTCTCCCGCATCCTCATGGACCAAATGCACGACGTTGGACGCCGGCTTGGAGCCCTGCAGCTCCGCTTCGGGCAGCTGCCCTTCGATGGCGAGGGTTTCCTCTGCTATTTGGCCTAAGTTCAGGAGAGAGTTGGCGATTATTTCTTGGTAGCTGCTATAGTTGGCCTTGCTGGGCCCAGATGTACTTGTTGCTGTGTTTTGTCCATAGTGGGTTGATTTTGCTGAGCTTCTCTCTGAAGGGGGGAAAGAAGGAACAGAAAGAAGAAGGGGAAAATAAAGAAAAGATGCAATAGAACAAGAAAAAAAAAGTGAGGAAATGAGAAAAGGAGGAAAAGAAGAAAGGAGTAAAAGAGAATAGAAAAGAAGAGGGAATAAAAAAGGAGGCGAAGAAAGTAATTATATAAATTCATAAAATACAACTTTGTTGTACTGAAACTTAATTGAAACTAATTAATTAGGCTGGCAGGAAACCAGAGCCCTTGAAGCAGCCTGATTTACTGAATGTGGGGATGGCAGGTAGAAAGAGGACTTCCACACGGGACTCAGATGCACCATCTTCCCACTGCCACCCCTGCTCCCAGTGGTCCCCAGGCCAGGGCTCCAAACCAGTGACAAGGCAGTGTCAGGACCCCAGCTGAAAATCCATGTCCTTTTCCATGTCCGTTTCCTGCCATTTCTCTGCTCTTAGACAGCAGCCAGACCTGTCCAGGGAGGAGGATCCTGCTGAGCCTATGATGGCATCTATGTGGGACCCTGGCTGCCTTCCCCACCACACGGCAAGCTCCTCTGTGCTTTCCATGGGTCTTTCCCTAGGGAGCATCCCTGATGGAAAAGCTCTCATTTTTAACACACTGGAGGCGCTGTGCCTTCTCAGCTTACCCAGAGCTTTGCCATTGTGCTTCCACCCAACAGTGAGTCCCCCCAATAACTGAGGGACCCATCCTGTACATAATTCAGAGGAGCTATAACTCCTGGCTGTTAACGCTTCCTGCCCTTTCTTCATCTGCAGAACACAGCTCTGCAATCAATAATGATAAAGCACCTTCTGCTGCCTCGGGGCTGCGGGTCTCCTCCTGCTCCATGGCCTCTGCCTCGTCCTCCTCCAGCATCCCCTCCGACTCATCGGAGCCGGACTCCTCCTTGGCCTCGGCCTCCTCGCTGCCATCGCTGTCGACGTTGTAGCCTTCATCCAAGGCCAGTTTGAGGGGGTGGGATTTCCTCTTCGACACCAGATGTTCGGCCTCGGCATCCTGAAGTTTCCTCTTCTTGGCTAGAGGGCAGCTTTGTAAACTGCAGATGGGATCAAGGAGCAGAGAGAGGAGGCATTGCTGAGTGAGAAAGGCCTGGCTACCTCATCCCAAACAGTTACGCAGAAGTAAGTGGGACAAATACACAAATACTACCAAAAAAGTCATCCAGCACCCCAGAGTTTTAGCTGGTTTAACCCTCGGTGGCCAGATGTGCTCTTAGACCTTGATTTTGTGCAACTACATCAACTATTTTTTTGGGAAATCAGCACACAAATGCTGGGATGTGGCATTCCAGGACTAATGTTGGTGATGGGCACCATGAAACCAGGCGTGGGATGCAGAACCAGCCCCTGGGACACATCCACCAGCTGCTCCAACTGCACGATTCATGGGGTGATGAAAACCTTCAGCTAAGGCTTGCATGACCTCCAAGGCAGCCAGTGTGTTCTCATTTGCCTTCCCCATCCATACAGGCATCACGCAGACCAAAATCTCTGCCCATCAGCAGCTCCCACCAACCCCAGACAGCTGAGTCAGGCACTTCTGGCCAAGTTTGGGGTCTGCAGGAAGGTTGCTATGAGTCCGGAGAAGCAGATCCCCCCAGGATCTCTTAGGGACTGATGGACAGCCAGAAAAAAGATTTGGGGCAGACAAGTTGGGTTGCTGCTCTGAACCAGACTTTCTCTACTGAACAACTGTCTTTGGGTCTGTTGCTCACATTTTTCCACCCCAGCTGCCTCCAACCCCACCTCACCTTCTGTGCCTCGCATACTTCCCACGGATATGTCCTGAGCCGTTACAGCCTGGGGTTGGACAGCTTGGGAGGGAAACAAACAACCATCAGAACAGCAAGAGGACTCGGAGAATTAATTAGGATTGTATAAACTACAGTCAGTTTAAGCAGGTCCCGTGCCCAAGGAACAAGCTAGCTGCAAACAGGAAGTAAATTTCCTTCAAATGGTTCCATTTGTCCCTTTGAATTCCAAGGGAGGAGGGCAGGAGAGCAGCTTTGCAGTTCGCTAAAAATTAATGAAATTACTCACCCCATTTAATTAGATGAACAGTTCGCTATAGTTTTATGAGTATGTTTAATTAAAAATTTGCATGTGTGAGAGCAAGCTTTTAAAGGCAGACAGCTACTGCACTCTGCCTCCCCGCTGCTACTCCCCAGATTTCTTTTTCTCAGGAGGAAAACATGGGATTTTCCCTTATCTGGTGGCTTGTCGGGGAACTGGGGCCATTTACAGTAAGAAATGTGTGTGTTTTGTGGAAGAGCAGACTGTGACTTTATCAAGGAGGTTTTTAGCCAGACACATTAGATGAAGATCTCCAGGAATCCTCAAAACCTCACTTTTGGGGGAATGGATGGGACTGAGGTGACTAGATCTCCCAAATCCCTGCAATTTTTTCCTGCTGCTCTGCAGAAGAGGATGAGTTAAAGGCTTGCAGGGAGCTCTAAGCACGCTCACAGCCACTGCTGCCTTTGCTAGAGCATCCCTCACACGGGACCACGAGCCTCCCCTGCAGGGGTAATTAGTCCCAGCTTCAGGAGCTGTAAGGGCTCCAGATAAGAAGCATTAAAGCAAACATTTTCTGGCAAAACCAGATTATGGCATTGATTATAGGATGCCCAAGTGACTTGCCTGATGTCTGAGGAATTCTGGAGTCGTGTAGGATTAATAACCTCATTTAGCACTGTATCACCCTCAGCCTGGGAAGTTGGAAGTGCTAATGAAATCTCTTGATGGCAGTGCAAAGGGAGAAGGCATCGCCAGCCCAGAGGGGATCTGGCCAGCCTGTTATTCTTGGAGTAAAAGACATGGGACAACATTAAATAGTACCAAGTGCCAAGTCAGGCTTTAGGGACTCAGAATTTCTGCTCCCAGCAGAGCTCAGGCCGTGCAGAAAGCTGAGGACATGGAGGGTCTGGCTGCACTAATGGGTGCAGCAGCTTTGGGAGCACCAGCAGGTTATTAATGGTTCAACTCCCTAGAATACAAGTCAGACCTTTGTGTTCAAAAACTATAATTCAACCCAAAACCAGGGCAGGACAGTCCAGCTGAGCTGTTAGGAGAGTAGAAATCCTTCCTTCAGGGAGACCAACTGTCTTTAGGTTAGCAAAGCAAATGCTGAGAGGGCAAATGGTGGCACCACATCCTCTAAGGGGACACAGTGCTCTGGGGAGGTAGAAGCTGCACCTCCAGATAAGTCCCCCACTTCCTGCTGTCCCCTTTGCTTGTGACCTGGCTGGAAGCCGTGGTGCTGCACATCCTCCAATGCCATCTCTTGTGGGATGGCTCCCAGCTCTTCTGGCATCCACACTCAGCCCCAGCCCCACCACACCTGGGGTCTGGCCTGACAGCACGGTGTCCCTTCTCCAGCAGGACACTAGAGGTCATAGAGAACCAGGTCTCATCCCACTAACATGTGCAATTGAAAGAGGGAGTTTCTCTCTTTGCTGCTTATGATCTAAAAGTCTATTTAATTTTAATTGCCTGAGGCCTGACTGAGGCTGCTCTGTCCCAAGCAGCCCCAGCCACACTTTCAGTGCCTGCACACCAAAGGACAGAGCAGTGTTTATGTCACCAGCGACTTGCCTGAAAAAGGCCTTATTCAATGGCAAACAAGAGCAGCTCTGATGAAGATGTCACAGGCTTTTATAAGTTTTCCTGTATCAATTAGAGCAGATTACCCATCACCCCATTTTTAATGTGGTTAAATGAAGCCTGCAATAAAAAGTTTGTAGGAAGAAGACAAGTGGTTCAACATCGAGGTTCACCGAAGCAGGTGTCGATTTGGGATGTTTCTGGCTTCAGTTTGTTGATTTAATGCCTCTAAAAAGCACCAGCACAAAGGTGATGCTCTACATGCTCTGGGCCAGGCTTTCCCTCCCCACCCTCCGCTGGGGAGTTTTCGTGTATTTTGGCAGGAGTCCCGAAAGGGGAAACGGGCTTCGAGGTCTATTGAAGCTGCTCTCCATCCCTCAAGAGCCACCACACCGACCAGCTCTCCCCCTCGCCGCAGCCTTCATCTGCTTGACAAAAGGGCTTCTTATTGTTATGCAGACGATGCCCTGCTTCCAATTAGTCGATTAATCGTCCAGTTATTCAGGCAATTAGGTGACAGCTGCAGAGATGGCTTTGTGGAGCACTCTGTCCTGCCCCTTAGATATGTCACCTGCTCCAATTACCACCTCCACTCGAGTGTTCAGCAATAAAAGTTGGAGAAGGGGCATGCCCAGCCCTGGCTCCTCCCGACTCTGCAATAGGAGAGTGGAGGAGCAAAATGCCCTGAAATTGGGTTGGTTTAGGTGTAATTACTCTCTGACACACGCGGGAGGCTGCAAGGAGAGGCAGGCCCTGCTCTTAGTGCCTGTCCAGGTTAAAGGCTCCACCTCTGGCACAAGCCCCTGTGCAAGGTTTACTGGGAGCTTACAGCTGGGGAGGCTGCTACATCTGATGAGAAGCTCCGGAGGGCTGCAAAGGCTCTGCTCCTGCTCCTTTGGCTGCTGCTGTTGGCACCCCAGCACTGCTAAATGAGTGACAACAGGAGCTCGGTGACTGAACAGAGGACAGGGGGGCTGAAGGAGCATCTGGCACCAGATGTGACGTGACAAATACGTGGAAAAAACCTCTGGTTAGTTGCGTTCCGCTATACAGTTAGATTTATTTTGTTACTATATTGCACTGGTGGTTTGTGAATTATACAGAAATAGTCATATATTTTGCACACCCCCTTTGTGGGCTATGGTATCCCCCTTGGTTAACCCCTCTCTACGCCCTCCCCCTGGTCAGCTCCCCGTTGGTTGTGGCATGTCCCCCTCCCCTGCCCCCTCCTCCGAGGGGATAAATCCCCTCAGGAGCTGAGCGACTTTGTCTTTCCTCTCCTGGATGCTGCTGGGTTCCAATAAAGTTGTGGGACCGTGTTCCCGAGAAGAAAGAGCGTCTCTTTGTCTTTTGCCTTCGGTCTGTTGTCGGGGTAAACCCCCGCCAGGGTCCAGAGCCAGCCTGGTTGGACCCTGGAGCAGGGAAATACCTATGACAGTTAGTAGGATGGTGTCCCCAGTGATCCTGAAACACAAACTGTGGGCAGTAGTTTGACTGGGGTTTAGATCTGGGGCGGGACAGCGAGTGGCGGGAGGGTCTTCAGTCTAATGTGATTCATCCAGAGCTCCTGTTTTCATTTCTTTAACTCTTGTGATTCCTCTGATGTGTTCTCTAGTGGTACCCCGAGGACTTGGACACAACCACCAACAGAAGCCCCGCAGCAAGACCCCATTAGTCCCGTGGGGTTGCTCCCCTCACCCAGGTTTCCCAGCTGAGGGGCTTCTCTCAAGCCAGTCCCACATGCCGCCCCACCCCATCCCTCCCATGGCCAAGGAGGAGCAGGGTCCTTACCTCACCTCCTGGCCGATGAGCTCCGTGGGCACTGAGCAAAGGGCAGGATGCAGCAATGGAAATAAACACAAGGTCAGAAACAATCCAGAGGTGCCCGCCCCCCCCCCCAAGATTGAAGGTTTCCTGCCAGCCGCTGGGTTTCTGTCTCCTCCCTGGACATCCCATTTGGAAAAGAAAGGACCAATGTATCCTGTTGTCCTTTGTTGCATGCCAGCCTGTAGTAAATTATAATCCTGCCTTGTAAATCCTCACACCTGTGCTGATTTTCAAGCCAGTGCACACTGGAAACATCAGGACTACCTCTCTTCTTTGAATCTGTGATGACTTTGAAGTCAATGGAACGATTCTGACATGCATACGTGTAACTCAAACACTTCTAAAAAAGACCGAGTTTTCTCATGCCTTTATCTCTCTTTTTGCCCTTTAAGGCTGCTCATCATTTTCTCCTTTCACAGTTCACAACAGTTTTCCTGCAATGGCCACATTCACCTCTATAAAACCAACATTTTTCTCCTCTCCTTGTCCCATCAGACTGATGCAGGAGTCCCTGCCAAAGCTCAGACCTGTGGTGGGGATTTGTTACTCGGGGTATCGGGTAAACAAGAGTTTGTAGGATTTTTAGGGATTATTCCCCACTTGTGAATAAGAGAATTCTTGTTGTGTCACTGCTCACAGGAACATACAACAACTTCACATCGCAGCTGAAACCTTACATCCAGCCAGGAATCCAAATAATGAAGAGGGGAAAAAAAAATCCCTCAGCACAAGTCTAAATTTGCCCAGGCTAAAAACCATAACACGTTTGCTCAATTTGTTTGAGCTAATTGGGTTTCCTGGGATCCAGCTCCCGGTGGGAAGACTCACAAGCTTCAACAAACTGGAGGCAGTGACGAGTCCCAGGGTGCAGGCAATAAATTACCTTTTCACATAGAAAACCCAGATTCAAGTGCGGGGAAGGCAGGGTGTGAGAAAATAAATAGAATCAGGGCGCTCTCATTTGCAACCTGAACGAGCACCTTTGTGTATGTGCAACAAAGCAATGAAATCCAAATAGTCAAGCTCAGTTCAACACAGCTGGCAACATCTGGGTTTGGTTTTGTTTTTAAAAGGTGCAGATGCTGTGAAGAGCAAGGAGGAAGGAAGGTGAGGACAAAAGGAAGGTGGCCCAGCCCAGCTGTAGGATGAAGCTGCAGTCCCTGCAGCCATCACACCTTTCCAACCTTGTTGGTTCCTCACTTCCAGCCACCTTTGTCACTCTTCGCATCTGCAGCCACAAAAATGAACCCAAAAATAGAGAGGCTGGTCTGTAACCATCACACATGGCTGTGGGACTACCTGAGGTGACACCCTGGGCTCTATCAGAGCCTCCCACCTTCTCCCAGAGAGAAAGCATGCAAAGAACTTCAGTCCTTCTTTTTTTTTTTTTTAGTCAGGAAATAAATGGCAATCAATCTTTGCATTAACCAGTTGTTTGTCCTCCCATCCCTGCCGGGGGATGGCCCATTTGCCTCTCCAGCATGAGCTACTTCTGCCAGGCACTCTCAGATGTGCGACTTCAAAGCCGCTGGCAGAGTGAGCCTGATGAAAGCCCCGGGAGCTGATCTGAAGCTCCAGTGACTGCCATCCCCTACAGCAAAGCAGGCACGGGGGCTTTTTTTTTCCTTATTTGCTTGTTATTTTCCTTCAGCTGAGTGCAGAGGATGAGGGTTAAATATCATAACGACCTATAAAGTTTTGTGGTTGGGACTTTTGCAGGTTTCTTAGACAAATTTCAGTGGGGTTGGGGGAAAGGGTAGTGAGCATAACTTGAAGAGTTAAGCCTGGACTTGGAAAACCAAAGCCTGTTTGGAAGAAGGGAAGTGCAGGGAGCCGAGGTCTGCACAGTCCTGTGCTCCCACTCACCTCGGATAGACTTGGATCGCGTGCGTGCTCTCTTATCGTCATTTTCTAAACTCATCTGCAACAGAAAGAAAAGAATCATTACCAAAAGATAACCAGAAAATCACCATTAAAGGGCAAGCTCATATGTGGTTGTCACTTTGTGTAAATACTTGGGTGGCTGGGAAAGCTTTCCGTGTTTTTGAGATGGAGGCTCCTTACCTTAATGCTATTGTTCAACCCACAGTGCCCAGATTTAGCAATTTTAAATTAATTTCCACATCCTGGGACACAGGAGGGACTTTGTCTGTCCAGTAGCACAGAGGGACAAACACCCAGATGTGTTGGCTGTGCCTGAGATAGCCCTCGTTAAGGGCAGAACTGATTTCTCTGGATTTACAGCACAGAACTGCTGTGAGCACCTGGGTGGAATGCCAACACAGAATCAGGAATCTCTGAATATGTGTCTAAGCTGATCTCCTGCCTGAAAAGGGCAATTTTTCACAAGTGCCCTAAAGAACAACCTCTCCTCTCTGCTTAAATTTGCCACAAAGAGGACTGCATCTAAATAACTCACAACGTGGACATCAAACATGAGGTCTTCAGGGAACATGGGCATGAATAAGTAACATCAGGGACTTCAAAGTTCTGGATATTAATTAAACATCACCACATGCCACAAGGTAGCAGAAGTCTGAAGTGCAGCCACCTCTGGGGTACAGCACCTTTGAAACCAGGCAGTGCCTGGAGGTGGGAGCAGGGACCTCCATGGCATGGCACAAAGATGCAGCTGGAATAATATAAATGGGATTTTGTTAAAGTTGTCAAAGGAGCTGCTGAAGTGGTCAAAGAACTGTTTTACGTCTCGCCCTCAACACAGATGCTCTCCCTGCAGGCAGGAGGGTTTGGCAGTAAATGCCAAGGGGGAATGGCAAGGTCAGGGTGTGAGCAGGGCAGGGGGTCAGAGCCTGGTAGGCTGAGAAGACAGTTTGGGTTTTACTGCAGCGTTACCATGTGGGACGTTTTCTCCAGAGATTACAAAGAGACAGAAAAGGAGGTGAAAAAACCATTTACAAGTGGGATTTGTCATAATAAAAACAATCTCTTTGGAATGTCCTCTACAGGCCCAGTTAGAGAAGAAACAAATCAGCTCCTGTATCGTGCCTAAATGAGGAGGTTCCATGGCTCCAGCACCTCTGACAGAGCAGGGACACCACCTCTGTTCTCTCTGGTCCAGGGGCAAGAAGAGAAATGGACATAGAGCATGTGCTGCTGCTCTGGCAGTAGGGATGGTGCAGGTAGGGTATATGCTGCTGAATCCCTACATGCACCCTAAAAACATCTTGATGAATGCTATTCCCAGTTCCCAGCAGAAGGGCCAGGGCTCCTCACCCTCAAAGGAGGCGCTGCTTGGTGCTTTCCCTGAGGTTTGGGAGCAGCAAAGAGGGAGAGAGGCTGTTGGGGCAGGCAGGGAGAGGGGACCAAGGTCCCCAGCCCTTGGGGCATCACAGCTGAAACCCCCTCAGAGGAGGGATTAAGATTTCCCCAAGCGCCTCTCTCCTTCACACTGCCACCTTCCAGTAACTCAGTGTTAACATGCAATGATTTATTAGATGGGGAGGTTGGGGAGGAAAGAAGAAAAAAAAAAAATAAGGGGGGGGTGAGGGGAATCAAAACCTGGAGCAATTTATGCATCCTGTCAGCATTCAGCTCATGGCACGGCAGTGTTGTGCTCCATGTTTATTACAATCTTCCCAATAACACAGCAGACAATTACTATAATTTGTATTTTTAAAGCCCCAGTTCCCAGCGGACCAATGGCTCCCGTTTAAAGTGTGGAGAGGAGCAGGTGTCACAGGGACTTCATTACATTTATGAGCCTTTCAGCGCCGGCGCGCGCTGAGCTCGCTCCCCGATGCCGCCGCACGCCGCCAGCACAACGGCACCTCGCAGTGCCAGCAGCCTCCAACCAACAGGAATGTCAGACAGCGCTTTTTCTTCCTTTCCTCTCTCTCTTTTTTTCATCTTTTTTGACAGTTCTCACAGGGCATTGGCGTGTGTCGGGGTGGTGACCTGGCAATATGGGTTTGCTGCAGATCAAAGCGGCCGAGGAGGTCAGGCTGTGGGAAGGGCGATGGGCAGCGCCTGTGAGGGGCCAGCTCTGGTCCAAAAAGAGGGACTGGGACCCACACAGACAGCGTGGAAAAGGAAAGCCAAATTTCATTTTTCTTAGCCAGGCAGGTGGGATTTGTTCAAGCTGCTTATCTATAAGTAGGGGAGATCCCATTTCAGGTGACATTTGTCTTCAGGAGTTAAATATCGTGTGAGCTGGCATCCAGGCTCCTCACTACACCACAGCACCTCAGAGCAATGCCTCCCATTGCCTCCCATTCCTCTTTCAAGCCAGGATCAAACACTCTGGGAAGACAGGAGCAGATTCAGTTACCACATGGGCAAAGGGGACAGGAGCCACCAAAGGCAGGGACAGACCCACAGAATCACAGAATTCTCAGGGTTAGAAGGGACATCTGGTGACCCAACATTGCTAAGGACCAAAGAATGGAAAAGCCAAATAAGTTGCCTTGCCTGGCCAGTTATTAAAAAAAAAAAAAAAAAAAAAAACCCAAAAAAACCCCCCCAAACAACTCAACCCCAAACTTCTAAATTATTGAGATTTTCCCCCATAGGGAAGACCCCACTACTTGTTTGGAGAACCTGACACAGCCTCACTGCTGTGTATTTATAATGTTTCACTTCCATCACCGTCAGGATGAGGTGGGCTCTGCACTCCCAGATTCTGTTTTCTACCATCAAGCTCCTTTTTGCAGCTTAAAACATCAGGATCATCCTCAAAAATCCTCATTTCCCTCCAAAGTGCAGAAACACCAGGAATAAGATCCATTTTGGAGCTCAGCCCCTGCTCCTCCCAGGCAACTTAAACAACTGGCAGAGCCCTGACTGAGCTTCTGGAGCCTCTGTGATATCAGGCTCAGATGCAGGAAGGTTACGTGAAACCATTGTCCTTTATTGTTGCCTCTCAGCCAGAAGCCCTCTAGACAGATCGTTTTAATGTGAAATTTCAGGTCACACAGTGCATGTTTGCAGTCCTGGAGACCGACAGGGTATTTTCATTAGGTCTCTCTCTTGTTCACATAACAGCCAGGCTGAGGAGCTGTCTGGATTTCAGTCTTATTGCTTTAACTCTGAATGAAAACAAAGCAGTCCAAAAGGAAACCTGCAAATAAATTACTGCTGCCAGATGCCAGTCACAAGCACATTAGTCCGGCTGGAAAAGACAGAGGTTCACTCCACACCTCTTCACTTTATCCATGGGTTATCTTTAAATCAAAATCAGCATCTAGCAAGTTTCCTAACCCAATGTTGCAGGAAAGGACCCTGTGCTGATCCTCAGGGTACTCCCTTCAGGATTCAGATCAGTGCTCTGCCTGTTGTAGTCAGGGTAACCTTGGGAACATCACTTCACTCCCTTTTCTCCCTCTTTTCTTTCTAAAAGTAAGAAATGTCCCCTTTCCTGTTTACCCTGCACTAAGGAGCTCCCTGACACAAGCAGAACACAAGTAATAGTGATAATTTGTCAGTGCTGCAGACTTAAATCAATGATGTTCAGACAGATAAACTTGAAAAAGAGTTTAACCTGAGCACAATGTGAATTTTAACAGTCAGATTCTATAGTCAAGGTCTTGTTCTGCTGCCAAGACAGCAATACACCATGGATCTGAAGTTTCATTTTATGGAGTACCTACAGGGTTGACATTTTCTTCTTCCTTCTTATCTTAATACACGTTTCTTTCCAATGGAAGCCCGAGGAACATAACAGAACACAAACCCACTGGGAACCCAGCACGTGCTGATGCCCAGGTGTGCCTGGGCTTCGACAGCTCTATGCAAATCTGCCATTAAAGGCCCTGCTGAAATTCCCCCCGGTCAGCAGTAATACTTTATATGTATTCAAGAGCACCACGGAGCTCAGAGAAAATAAACACGCTGAAAAACCCTTCAGCTGGACAAAGGGAGGTGAGGATTCAGCAGGAATATTTATTTTACACTGAAAGCTGCAGTGCTTCCATTGGTGCTTATTTGTAGATGTAGCAAAATGCCAATTGCAAGAGGCAGCATCTGAGCTTTAGAGGGACAGACAGACACACAGTGCCTCTATTTTTAGTTTTTAAACCCCCCCAACTTATATTTGCCTAGCAGCAGAAGGAAAATGCTAGAAGAAGTGACATTTTTTCCTACAGAATTGTTGAAAAGGGGTTTTCTGCTTGGTCCTTCCCCTCTTGAAGATCCAAAGAGTCCCTTCTTTAGCTCCTCAGAAAAACTGCCTTTCAGTGAGGATGGGCTTGAATGGACTATCCTGATTTCTCCTCCCTTTTGTTTCTTATGAGGAATTCCTCCTTGGCTGTTGCAGGCTGAACACAGGTGGAGAGGAACTGGGTCTCCAAATTTCTCCCCTTTCCTCTCTGTAAAGTGTCACAGCATCTTTGTTCATTACAGAAAATGAGGAGGACTTTGTCCTGCTGAACATCCTCTAGCTGTGAATTTCTAAAATAAATAAATAAGGGGTGATGGAGGACGAAATACTCTTGATCAACAGTGTGCCTCTACTTTTAAAAAAAGACTCAATTGTAGCTCCCAGCTGCTATTTTATAACCACACTCTGAGATTAGGAGGATTTTTTTCCCTCTTCTTCCTTTAGGGTCTTTCTAGCTGCTTGATTTAAATCCTCCTGACGTTCCACCTATTGTGAGTCCTTGTTCTCGGCTGAATAAGCTCCTGTCTGCCTTTTGCTCTGACTGCTTCCAGGAAAGGACACCCTGCACGGTGTTCCCGGGCTCGGAGTCGGGGAGGGGGGAGGATTTTGCCTTGACATGTTGAGATGCAAACTCCCAGCTTGTACCCACCTCGAATCCGACACTCCAGCTGTGTCACAAACATCCTCCTGAAGCCGTGCTGTCACTTTGCATTTGCAGAAAGGGTCCAGCCTCCCCCCAAAAGCACCCAGTGCTGCGAGTGAAGCGCTTCCCGAGCGCTGCAGCATCCTCCACACTCGAGGGAAGCGGAGCAGAAAAGCTGCTCCTGAGCATCACATCTGACACGGGCACAGCTGCACCGTTGCCTCCGCAGCGCTGACAGCCCAGCATTTAGGCTGGGTGATTTCAGAGGCCGTGGTTGAAGTTGACACACACCTTCCTCTCGACTCTTGGGAAGTGCTACAACACTGCAATCCCAATCCCAATGCCAGGGAGACCTAAGTGGCTCCGGACGTGCTGATGGCTCTCATGCCAGAAGAGGAGGGGTAGGGAAGAGGGGGGAAAAATTGCAGTTCTTCAATCTCATTGTTTTCCAGCTCTGTGATAAGCCAGCTGCCTTTTCCATGAGATTATCCTTGAGTGGCACAATGTGAGGGGATTGCTGAGATGCATCTCTGCGAAGGGGACAGCAGGGATGGGCTCTGGTGGCCCCACCACCATCCGGCCTACCTGTCCTGACAGCAGTCAGCCCTCAACAACAACCTGCCTGCTATTCAGCTGCCTCCCAGCTAGATCCCAATGGCACAGGAAAGTAGAGGTTTGGGAGACAAAGGTTCATTTTGCCACCAGATACCGTGGTCAGGACGAGCCCTGGCAGCAGCGTCCAGGCTCAGCTGGCTCCATGCAGAGATCAGCCCTCCCCAGCACTGCAGAGATCTCATTTCAAACCTGTCATGGGAAATTTTATCCCATGCCTGGACTTCTTTACAGGCAAAAATAAATAAGTAAACGTGCCCCACATCCCATTGTCCTTCACCGCTGAGCATCCTGTGGATTACAAGCTGTGACTGGCATGAAAAAGTACTTTTAAATACAATAGACATTTATGAGCACACACAGAAGTGCAAGCATGTGCACACAATGCAGATCTAAGGTCAGAGAGTGATTGGGACCTCTCCCCCCATGAGGTAAGAGGGCTGCACACTCACACAATATCCAGGCTCCCTTCCAACTCCCCCTCCCCATGCCCACCTCTCACCCCTGAGCCAGGCACTCAGATAAAACACAGATAAGCAGAGCTGAGGACTGCAAGAAATGGTTAATATTCGTGATGTGCTTGTTATAGACAGAGCACCAGATGAGCACCAGGTACTGGGAAAGTTACCTTTTGTAATCATTACTTTATTAACATACGACAATCTTATTAAATCTAACCTAAGTGCTTATTTGGCAGGTTCAACAGAAAAGCTTTAATTGAGCTCATTTTAAATATAGCAGCAACTGCTTACTCTGCTTTCTAAGAAGGTGTGAGCTTTCCTGGCGACACCTGCATGCAGCTGACAGCTTGTTAGTGAAGAAGGATGTTTTTAAGTGTGGATTTTTGCTGGTTTGGGGTTTTCCCAGCATTTGGTTTATCTAGGGATACAGGAAGAGTTGGTAACATCAGTCACCTAAGGAAGCTTCCTCATCACCCAGGTGGGTCCATGCACTCACTGGAGACGGTGCTTAGCTACTGAGAGGCCAAAATAGGACAGGAAGCACCATTTGTGCAGTGAACAGCCCAGTTCTCTGCTTAATTAAAGCTTCCTAATCTGCTGGCAGTGAATCTGCCGGGAGGTTTGACAGCCTTGGCTGTACCTCTTTCATCAGCCACAGCTGCAGCCGTAAATGAGTGGCTGTGTTGAGCCCCAGGAGCTGTCCAGGGTCCCTGTGGGGATGAATGACTCGCTTGTCCCTTCCCAAGGCGCCCCAGCTTCACCTGGTGTTCGAGGGGCTCCTTCCGACCAGCCGGCGCCTCGGAGAAAGGGCCTATTTTAACAGGCCTGGGAGTGACCTAAATACCCAGATCTGAGCCACCCTTGAAGGATGGCACCGGAGAGGAAGGCAAGGATTTAAATATCTGGACTCCAAGCCAAACTTTGACAGCTGGAAGCGCTCCCTGCCCCGATTCACTGTACAGGAGGTTTGGCTGCAGCAAGGAGACAGAGATTTCCCAGTCCTGCCCATCGCTTTGTGGGTACCGGAAAGGCTCCGTTCCCCCAGCAGCAGCTGGCCCAGAAGGAGCTGGAGCACATGTGGCCCTTGTCCCGTGGCCAACACATGGGCTGGGGGGATCACTGTCCTAAAAATGTCCCTGCTTGTGCACTCACCTTGATGCGTGTGCCGTGCAGGCCGGCAGCTCCCTGGCAGCTGCTGATCTTCTCTCCACAGGTCCACCTCTGATTCAGCAGCTCACCCCGAAACTCATTTTCTGGGGAGGGAAAGAGGAACGTGGGGTCAGGACCCAGAGTCAGCCCAGTTACCCGTCAGCAGCACCAACCTGAGGCAGAAATGCAGTGCTTATTCCCTGCCTGCTTTCCTTAATGGCCGTACAAACCCTGAGGGTCCCCAGGCCCCGAGCAGGACCCCAGGGTGCTGTGCCAAGGCCAAGAGCCCAAAACATAAAGAATTTCTGCCCTCAGCCCACCCCAAACACTGCAACTCTGCTCAGCTCGGTCCTCAGTTGGAAAGCACACTGTTAACAGTTGAAAATTAACGTTGAAAGACTGGGATAATTCAATCTTGGGGTGATGTACCTCCAAGATGGTTCCTAAGACAGGTGTCTGTCAAAGTCGCCTTTATGTATTTGTCCTAAAACAGCTGTCCTGAAGCCAAGAGGGCAGCTGGGGGGACTTTTCTAGGTGTCACAGGAGAATCATTTGTGTTAGAGGCTCCAAACACAGTTTGAAGCACTGTGTTCTGGCCTGGGCCTTCAGAAAAGGCTCAGAGCTTGCAGACAAAATCCAAGAGTTGCTGAAACATTTTTCTGCTTCAGAGAAGCTCTGAGGGAAGGAAGTGGGGAGGCACAGATGGCCAAGCAGATGATGAAAACCAAAGAAAATGAGGGAAAGAAGACAGAAATGGACAGAAGAAAGGAGAACAGAGAGGGAAAATATCAAATAAGAAGAAATAAAGATGTTCAATAGCATTTATAGGCCAGCACTGCCTGTCTGCTTATCTGAAGCACTTCCCTCAGCATCCTTCTCCCAACAGCACGTTTTTAAAAGGAGCATCCTCTGTGGGATGCAGTAGGGGCAGGAGCAGAGAGAGGGTTAAACTGTACAAACAATGGATCCTGGATAACCTGAAAGATAGCTTAGAAGATTTTTGAAAGGATGAGATGTCATGAGATTCAACCACAAGGAGAAAAAATTAGCATCACATGCAGACTCATCCTCTCTGGGCCTGTTTTCTCATGTGAGCCCAAGTCACAGGCAGTGGATGAATCCTGGAAGCTGCTGTGGCTAAATCTGGCTCAAAGTGCCATCTTATCCTTGCCAAAGGCCCCATGCTGATGCCCCATGCCTTCATCCCTTTAAGCAAGAGGTAGGAAAGGACTGAGTATTGGGACAAGGAGCCTTGGCCTGGCTGAAGGTGTGTTGGCCACACCAGCTCAGAGCCTTCCAGCCTGCTCCAGTCCCTCTGCTCAGCCCAGCTGGAATGGCCAAGGCAGCTCTGTCAACACTGGAATCAGATTTCCTCTATTCCATGCTGCTTGAATGCATCTGGTCTCCAGGGAGGATCAGCTTGCACTGCTGGCTCTGCCCTTTCCACCTCCCTCCAGATCCTGGCTTCAGCAGAAACGAAGCCCACTGGTTATGTGAAGGACACTTCTGTTAACCCCTGCCTGGGCCACCCACGAGGACGTGTGGGATATTGCCTTAAATACATTTTTTCAGCCCATGGGAAGCAGATCCCAGGGGGAACTGCATATTCTGGGGTCCCCTCCTGGCACTGAGGTTGGACAGTGAGAGCTCAGAGCCTGGAGCTCTTGCATCCACACCCCCTTGGAAAATTACTTGGATGCTCAGCTGGTCTGATGGATCACATCCCAGGGGAAACCACCAGCCTTCCCCCACATCTCCCTCCTCAGTACCACCCGCCCAGGCAGGACTGGAGCACACACTGGAGTCTTAGGCTGCTTTTCCCCATCAATATTCATGGCAAGCTACCACCATCCTCTGACAAATTATGTTCTTTCCCAAACTTTGGGTCTATCTGTGCCCTTCTGGAATATCTACAGCTGTGAACCAAAGCATTGCAAGTTGTGTGGAATCCTCTGCAAAAGAGCAGGTTCCTTGAAATGTTTGAGTCACGCTCATCCAATCCCAAACAAGATGATGTGGAAACCTGGGAGGGAGACCACAGCAATTTGGAGTGTTAATCAGACTCATGTGTGTTTTACTTCACATTTCCAGAGAAGAAAGCATTCATTTGCCAGAAAAAAAAAATTCACAGAAAAGTCCCCCAAAAATAATCACAACAAACCTCATAGGAAGCTTTGGGGTGAGGATGAATAGAAAATGAGGAGAAGGGTGCCTGGTGGCAGGCAGCTCTCACACATATCCTCACAGTGCCAGGGGAGCCCCAATTACAGCCCCACCCTGTCCCCAAATCCCTGCAGAGGTTACACCTGCTGCAGCAAAGTGCTGGGGTGAGGGGAAGGTTCTGTACAGAAAACATGGGGAGTGAAGGCTTCCTTTCCTCATAAGATGCATCACTGCATATTTAAACTGAAAGACTAGAGGAAAAACATATCAATCTTCATTTGTTCCTCCAAGTGTAAGAAAAGAAAAAGGAAGGGAGGAAAATTTTTCTTCATCTTTGTTCAGGCACATTTTTCATGGGAAAGGTGAATCCTGAGTTAACGAGGCAGCAGCATGCTGGGAACGGGCTGGGTTCTTCAGCATCCCACCAGACAACGTGGGCTCACTTCTCAGAGCAGACACTGCAGCAGTGTAAGGGATCAGAGGGAGAATTTGGTGGCCCCAACTTTTATGTGAATTAAAAAAAACAAATATCTCAAACCCAAATCTTACACCTTCTCTAATCTGGAGAACCCCTCCTGGGCTGCTGCACCCCTCTGCACTGCTGGCTGCCTGACACCCCTGCATTTTATAGAAAACAGAGAGAGCAACTTTTTACGTGGATAAATAGCGATGGGATAAGGAGGAGCAACTTATAACTAAACCAGAGATTTGAATTTGCTGTTAGGAAGAAGCTCTTTGTTTAGAGGGTGGGGAGGCCCTGGCACAGGCTGCCCGGAGAAGCTGTGGCTGCCCCATCCCTGGAATTAGGTCGGACAGAGCTTGGAGCAACCTGCAATCATGGAAGGTGTCCCTGACTGGAGAGAATGGAAAAAAGATGATCTTTAAGGTCACAACCCAGATCATTCTGTGTTTCTGTCATTTTGCAGTTTGTTGCCCACACACGTGGCCACTACCTGGAGAACACCAACCAGTGAATTTACTACTCTGCATGGCCCCAAGCCCTTGGTGCAATGAGAGCTTTCCTGCTGGCAGGTAACATGAGCCTTATCTTTGATTTAAGGCCTCGGTCTCAGCTCCAAACTGCAGCACTGAACGCCCTCACACAGCCCCAGGACTCAGCACAATTAATTGCCCCACACTCCTGCCCAACATTTGCCAAGTAAAGACCTCTCTGAGCCAGCACCCCACGCACCTCAACCTCCCCACTTGCAGGAACACAGCAGCTCTGCATCAGGGTGCTTTTTTTCCAAAGGAAAGGAATTAAAACCTCTGTAGGAATCAAAATACACTGAAAAAGTAGAACCCGGCTTCTTCAGCAATTCTCCTGCATTCATCTCCGATACCAGGATTGTTGGTTTAGCCCCCTCTCAGGGCACAGGAGTGCTGCCTATTCCAGGCAATTATCTCTGTTTACTGCAGCAGGGCTGTGTTCAGTGCTGCAAATTTAGCTTCCCCAACACGCATTTAATTTAAGATCTAATACCGGATGTTAATTGTATATTGCACAGTAAACGACTGATCATTAAAACATATTAATTGAGGTTTAACAGCTGTGTAATAGATATTACATCTCATACTTATCAGCAAATATGATTTAATAATTAGTTAAGATGGGATGTATGGATGGGAGTTGTAGCATGGCTGGCTGGATTGTGGTTCTACTTTGTTCATTTGCTAAACTAAAGATAGTTTTCCTTATCACATTTAGAGAGGAGCTGGGCAATCACCAGGGAGATCATCAAATGGTTTGTGTTGGAAAGGACAAAGCCCATCTCTTTCCAACCCCCTGCCATGGGCAGGGACACCTTCCACTATCCCAGGTTGCTCCAAGCACCATCCAATCTGGCCTTGAACACTTCCAGGGATGGGGATGTTGAGCTTTGATGTTCTCCCCTGGAAGAAGTCCCAATGAGTTTGTAATCTCCATAAAAAGAAAAATTAATGGGTCATAAGCAGTTTCCTCCTAAAAGCTGGGGCTGAGTTGTGGGGACCTGATGCCGTGACTGTGTTTGCACAGCTCACAAAGCTGTTCTCTGCTCCTCATCCCCACATCGTTCCCAGCCGTGGCTCCTCTCAGGGCAGCACAGAGCCAGAGGGTGCCTTGCAGCACTACATGGCTCTCCAGACACCCAACAACTCGTTGCACCAGTGAAGTGCATTTGTGATTCCACTGCCCCAACAAACACACAGTGCTCGCTTAGCCCACCCTGCTACCAAACCACACTCTGTGATGGCATGAAATCTGTGGTGAGCGCTCTGACCTTTTATTTTCCCCTTACCCAAAGGAAAGAAAGGGTTTGATTTCAGTAGGAGCAAGCCTTTCTAGTGCTTTCCCTTCCAACCAGCCCCCTGCAGCACAGCGTGCCTTGCTGACACACTGAGCCACTGGCTCAGCACCAGCAGAGCTCCGAGGTGTTCAGTGCTGACAGCCAAGTACAGCTGGCTCAGCTCTGCAGGTCCTGGGGCACAGGACACAGGAGGGGACCACCAGACTGTGCCAGGGGAAAGAGGACAGGTCACCACTAGCACCGTGCTGCTGCTTCCCCATTTCCAGCCACAAGAACCTGCCACTCTCCTTCCAGCCATTCCTGCAGCCCAGGGAGCATTCCCTGCCTTGGCTCCCTCCTCCAGCACTGCCTGAAGCACAAGTGACTCACGTCCTTCCCAGCCCCTGCCACCTAACCTCTTGGCTCATCCTGCTTCTGATGCTGTCAGCTGCCAGCCCTGCCCAGGCAGCTGTGTCAGCCCCTGTGGTCACCTCAGCCCTGCCAGCTCATGCTTTGTCCTGTCATACCTGCCACCTTTGCATGCTCTTGAACTCTTTGTCAGGTCCTTGATGGGAACAGGGAATCATCCCTTCCCCGTGGCTCTAGCACAGGACAGTAAGCAACTGGTTGAATCACAAAAAGATTCAAATTTCCCAAACACAAAAACATGTTGCAATGGGAAGAAGCATGGAAAACTGCTCCTTGGAGAGGGAGCAAAACCCTCAATGGTGGGATTCATTAACAAACTGAAAATCCACCAGGAGCAGGGTACAGACATCACCCTGCCGTGGGGCCCGGCATCCCCAGACCCTGGTGATGGCTGTGCTGCCACCCTTCATCTGGGATCCTCTTTCCACCCCTGCCCAGCACCTCTGCACACCAATTGTGCTCCAGGGAAGGACCAACATTCCCTCCTGTTTGTCTGTATCACCCAGGGCTGCAGGAGCTGAAGCCCTGTGCACCTACAATGCAAGGGAAGCAAATGAGGCTATGGTGTCTCCTCATTAAGAGCAATATTCACGCTCCAGTGGTCATGGCCAGCTAATAAGAGTTTTTATTAGAGCCTTTTTTCTTTTCCTACCAAGTGGCAGCAGCAGAGTACGCAGCAGCAGGACACAGCAGAAGGTACAAAAGGAGGTGTTTTTCACCTTCCATCCTTGTACCCCTTGTGTACTCTTGGAGAGAGGAACAAAAGCCGTGTGCCCACAGCACCGCTGCTGTCTGCACGGTGTTCTTAAGTATTGATCAAAAAGATTAAAGAGTGAACATTGTCCAACATCCGATTTTCCCCCAGCTCCGTGGGGGAGCTGTCAAAGCACAAAGCTGCTCTGAGTGTGGCGAGCGAGGCCGCCAACAAGAGGGGAAACAAAGCGCTGGGGTTCCCCATCACAGAATCCTTTTGGTGTTTCCAAGGCCCAGGGCAGCAGCAGGGCCTGGAAAATCTCTCAGCCAATGTGGGCCCCTTCAAGGCAAGAGCAAGACCTGAGCTGCGGATTTCTCTGCCTCCTGCCTTTGCCCTGCCAGCCACGAAGTGTGAATGTTCCTTCTGCAATTGAAGGAACTTCATTGAGATGGCTGATAATTCCTCTCCAAACATACCTGAGCCCGAATGAAAAGAGAAAATAACAATATTTCAAAAAAAAAAAGGCGAACCCCGGCATATCAGTTCCAAATGATGAGCACCACCATCCTCCTTTCTGCCAGGCTTATTCACAGCAGGGACCCCTCCTGCCACTGGCATCATCCCCAGCATCCATCTTTTTGTACATGCAAAGGGAGCCCTTCTCAGCCACACTCATCCACGCGTGCCCAGCGCGTGTGCAAGCAGGCGTGTGAGGTGTCAGGCATGCAGGAGAGCATCTCTCAGAAACAGGATGTTGCTTCTTTCTTCTTGCACATTTCCCTCATTATTTTGTTCTGATTTGCCTTTCCTGGTACCTTCCCCATTCAACAAAAGCCAAATGCAAACTGCGTTCCTTAATCTCCAGAACAGCAGCTCACTGCTGAGAAAATAATATAGATGTAACTTCCAGCATCACACACTTTCTTTTCCATTTATATGCAAATGTCGACCTTTCACCCAAGCTGTCTCAAAGAAGTATTTCCTTAAAAATGCAAATAGCATGTTGCAGGCAGTTACTCTGGCTGAGTCTTTCTTGTATTATTATTATTATTTCTTTTAACCTTACCAGCACTGTAAAACACAATAGCTAAACTGCACCCTGGCAATAATTACTTTTCATACCAAATTGAAAGCCTCTGTGGAGCCGACTTGTCGAAACACCAGCAGGAGAATTCAGTGCAGATAAATTCTTGGAGATGCTTTTGGACAAGCATGTCTTGGACCAGTGGGAAGGAAGCAGCCCCAAGACAGTTGCTGCTGAAGGGAACTACCTGATGGCTCAGGGTGAGGAAACAAGAGTCTTGTAAAACCCTTCCCGTGGTGCTGCTGATGCACAGGAGCCCTCAGGAGCAGGAAAACGACCTGTGCAAGCCAAGGTGACAACAGGAACAAGGAGTGTGTCCACTGGCAGGGCCAGTGCTGGGCAAGGGTGTCCTTCCCCACCTGAGGAGGTCTGGGAAGACCTTCAGGGCTGTTTGGGCTCTTTGTGCTGCACAAAGGGGCTCCAGGGCAACATTAGGACTCTGGGCCTGAAGATGAACAGGCTTGAAGAAGGGGTTGGTGAGGAAGGAGTCAAAATGATTCAGAGGAACAAATGAGAGTCAGGAATTTCGGCTCCAAGACTCCCCTAATTCACATCTCTTTCTCCCAGCTGTTGGGACACCTCTGATGGAAAGCACCTTCCCCCTCCACCACGACAGCAGTCACAGCACCAGCCCTCTGTGCATCTCCTCACCTGTGGGCATGGGGACAGGGCTGTCCCCAAACTGGTAACACAAGCCCACCCCAACAAGTTGAGGGGTGAAAGAAGGCATCAGCAACTGCTGAAAACACATTGCCCTTCCCACAGCTGCTCTGAGCCCACACAGGGAAGTATTCCCAGCATGGATGGATGTCAAACAGACTGAGTTGGAGGTGTTGATCTGGCTTGAGTATCTGACACACTTCATCCAAACCAGTCCATCATCAGTTTGGAAACTAAGGGATAAGAGAAGAGAGAGCCCAAGCATGGTGCTTGCACAGGGGGGTACAAGGCTGAGCACTGAGGGGAAGCCAAAAGTAAAAAGCCGACTACTGACAGTCTTCCTGGGATAAGGCAGCACAGGGTTCAGTACCTGCTTCTGAGCAGCAAATACAGATTTCCCCAGTGAGTAGGGAAAGAGTAGAAGAGACAGGGGAAATATTAACTGGTCTTTACCATTTTAGCCATCCATAGATTTAGCTGTCAGTGATTCTTGGGCTCCTTCTGAGCTCCAAACCTCCTGACCTGCCCCAGTGCTGACTGTCACAGCCCAAGTTATTTTGAATCTGCTGTGACACTTCACCCTCAGCCCTGTAAGTTCTGGGTAAAAACCACTGCAAAACCACAAAAGCTTTAGCAAAAACCCACATTGTTTCTGCCCAAATTTGGCCCAAGCTGGGCACACAGATTTGTTTGTGGAACACAAACTGCCTTGTCCCCAGCACAGGACTGGGGTCCATCAACAGTGTTTGCTCAGAGAAGTGTTTTCCTGACAGGGATTTCTACCACATGTAACACCAGGTCAGGCAGAGGAGGGAGAAGCTGCCTGAAAGAGCCATGGAAGGGGCTGGCAGTGCCTGTGATGCAAAGTTAGATGACTAAATGGGCTACTTCCCAGCTGCCAGCTTGTCTTTACGATATTAAGCCTTTTCTCTCTGCTGCCGTATAAGAAGTGAAAAGTTGACACGTAAGCGTGTGTCATATGGAGTCAGGGAGACAGAAGCAATAAGGCATAAAAGGAGGTGAGATCATTGTGCAGCAGCAACTCCCCAGGGGTATGAGGCAGCTCTGCTCAGTGCCCGCTGGCTCTCAGCCCCCAGCAGCCTCCCCCTCCTGGGCTTGGCACTCTCAAACCAAAGCATTCCCTCGCCAGAACCCCCGGATCAGGGGCAGGCACAGGGTGCCACGCTGCCCACCACGAAATGAGGCAATTAATGCCTTCTGAAGGGCCAGCTCATTAAACAGGAGTCACCACTGCAGCACGAGTGTCACAGCCCCCCAGGATTATTGCTGCTGAATGGGGCGGCTGCTGTGCACCATTTGCCTGAAAAAAAAGGAGAATCATCAAATATGTTGCGTTTATAGCCCTGCTGGCACTGCTCTGAGCGCTCCTGCAGGCTCTGTGTAATTGAAATTAAACAGAGGCAAATGATACCTTTCTGTCCTTCCTGCAGCCTTTGCTTGCTTGGGAATATGATGCAGGGATAACAAGGAGGAGGATGAGGCAGCAGCTGGATACCCATGGGCACTGCTCTTGGAGCAGATTTCATCCCCACTTCCAGCCTCTTTCACGGGCTGAGCCCTCTGTGCTGCATCAGTTTGGGCCCAAATCTGAGCCAGGAGCAGGGGAGGCCCGGAGTCCCCAGCAGTGCAGCCACCCCCAGGCTCCACAGCCAAGCACTATCTCATATCCCGCAAGGTGGAAGTTTCTCTCCTCTCCAAACCATTTTCTCCCAATCCTCCCCTTTCTGCAGGGTGTCCTTGCTCGGTGGGTGAGTGCAGCCAACCTGCCAGAGCTGCCTGCCTCCCTGGGAGCCAGGAAAGCTGCTCCGTGATGAGAGGGAGATGAAAGTTTCCAGGCAATGTGGGACAGGAGCTGACAACTTTGTGCTCCACTGAGATACCACAGGCAGAGTTAACCATTTCAAATGTCTTTTTTTTTTTTTTTTTAAAGCAACAACATTGCTTCCAGGCACTATTTTTTCTCTTTTTTTTTTTTCTTTTTTATTAAATAAAAAATGGAGCAGCTCTCTCCAGAAGGCTATTAATCCTCTCCTGTCACTTGTGTTCTTGGAGAGCGCGTTTCTCTGGGCAAAAGCAGTGAGTTGCTCGCTGACTAATTACATCAAAATATTGAGGGCAACAAACAAACCTTTAACTCCACTTGCCAGAAGCTTGCTGGATGCAAAGCTTCGGAATTATGGAAGAGAAACATATGCAAAAGCAGGAGAAGCTGGGACTCCAGACGTGCTCAAGGCCACATCAGTTTTTAGAGGGATGAACTCTTTCCTCACTGCAGAGCCACTCGTGTTGGGATAACTTCACCCAACCTAACTTCACCCAACCTAACTTCACCCAGAATCTCACCCACCCAAAGATTTTTATTTCCTGTAAAATAAAGATTTTGTTTTTCCCTTTGTGATGGAAATGAATTCATTTCTTTTCCACTCCTTCCCACACAGGCACTTGGGCTTTGCCTGCAGAGCAAGGACTGGACACATGTCCCTCAGAAAGGCTCAATTTAGGCTTCAAGCCCCACTAGAAGGCAGTTTTAGGCTGAAATCAGGCAACTTCTCTCAAAGCCCACCTGACACCTTCACTTGTCCCAGCAGTTCACCAGAGCAGCCTTTCTTTGGGGCACAGTATTGCAGATTTGACCCTTCCCTGCTGTAAAACTTTTACCAAACATTCAGCCAGCAGCGTTTTGGCACCAACTTAATTCCCATCTCATCACCCTGCATTGCCCACACAGCCACAATGGGAAGAGCCAGTGCTAAAATGAAAGCCTAATTCTGCACTTAGGTGCTAAACCTGATGTGCTTCCAGAGGGTTTGGGATGTCCAAGAGCTGAAACAGGAGACTCAAATGCAAGCTTTGGCCCCAGCTCATGGCTGCCAGGGAGCCACTGCCTTCCAGCCCCCAGACCTGCATCTCCCTGGCTGGAGAAACACAAGGAGCAGGGAAAGGCTCCAGCTCTGAAATGTGGGTTAACCAAAGGCAGCTGCTGGGGATTTTTCTCTGCACCGTGTAGGTGTTCAGGTAATGGGGTGCTCACCACAAACCTTAACCAGCCACACTCAGGGAGCCCAGTGACAAGCACAAGCTGTTCAATGTCAAATTGTTGGTTTCAAGGGATTGTTTAAAAAAAGAGAAAAGATTTTCAAAAGTCCTCAGACTGTCACCTATAGATTTTGCCAGCAATAACTTGGTTTTTCAAATACTGCGTGCATGAAAGCTCCCCTGAGCCATCTCTTGTACCTTATAATAATATTCACCAGGGGATGCCCTTAATGCTGGGTTTGAATCCTTTGCTGCTGAGTACACCCGACCCTGGACTTGCAGAGAGGGCTCAGATAAATGTGCCTGGGGGCTGCTGCTCAGAGAGACGATTACAGCCCTCAGCATTGATCAGAGAGGTTCTGATTGCACCCACAAGGAGCTAGAGGCTTCCCCCAAACTGGCACCAACCTCGCTTGCAGATTCTGTCCCAGGGAGAGCCACACGCTTGCCAAACCATTTCAAGCAGAGGAACGAAGAAAGCCGAGTCTCTACTGCAGTTTATATTTAATTAGAGGGAAGGCAGCTCACGCAGCAGTTTCGGAAACATATTGTCTTACAGCATATTGGATATTTGTATCTTAACAGCTCGACATCGATTTCTTTTATGTCAAGGAAGAGGGGGGAAGAGCACGGCGTGCCCTAAGTTGTGTAAGCTCCAAAGAGACTCCTGCACCACTTGGACTAATGTTTGGAGTAATCAAAGGCGTGAACTCATGTATTATGGATGGGAACGAGAGTTTTCAGGCTTCTGCAAAAAGGAATCTCCAGCGTTTGGTATTTTGTTAGCAGCCTGGCACCATATGGCTCTCCCCTGCTGATATTCTTTCACACCAGAACTTTATGTTCAGATGCTTTAGTTAATATTTTACCCAGCAAGCATAAACAAGATGCAAAGATTGCAGTCGACAGCAACCTTCTCTTAAACCATATACGCACATTAATACTGAAGGCTTCTTTCAGCGAGTATTTTACCCAACACGTGCCTGGCTTTGCTTTTTTCCTTAGGGGTCCAAGCTGGGCCATTTGCTTTAACTGCTTTCCCATCAAGCAAAAAACAAGCAGCAAGGCCATGAAGGACATTTGCACTCCCTCTCTACTCTGCTCCCTGGCTGGCCCAAAGCAGCACTGATGAGTGCAGGTGACACACGCATGCTAGTTGTGCTTGTGTTCAATTTAAGACTGTATCTCTGCATCTGCACCATTTTAGCCTCAATTTGATCTTGGAAAGGCAGAGTTTCCCCTTCTCCACTCCCTGAACAGGGATGGAGCCCCAGGCAAAGCTCCCAGCCCAAAGGGAAGCCTCACCGCAAGCACCAGCAGCCCAAACCGACCACGAGCAACAACACAGAGCATCCAACTCGAAGTCCAAGATGTGTGTTTCCCTCTACCCTGCACCAAGTTAGACCCAAAATCATTTTGGAAAACTGCAGCTCTGAGATTTGGCTCTAAATATTACACTTAGACTGCCCCCCACACACATACCCACCCTCCAATATTCTTATTAGCCTTTAATATTCTTAAAACAAATAGGACCTAACAGATGTCTTTTCAGCCTGCACTCTTATTAATGAGAATATTGTAAGAATGGAAATCAGGTCACAAATGTTTAATACTTTGTTTAAAAAGTCTGCAGCTTCTTTAAAGAGTTCCACTAATCCCAACATGACAGATGTACAAGGCAGTTTTGCTTGGGGCAGATTAAAATTCTCGCTCTGATTTGCTCTTTCATTTGGTCTGATTAAAATAACATTGCGATTTTTTTTTTAGCGTGCTGACTTCAAAATAAAAAAGGAAAGAATAAAAAGTGACCAGTAAAGGCCAGCATGATCACAATAAAAGCAAAGTTATTGTTGTTAAGATTTAAAAAAAAAAAAAGTGAGGGGAAAGGAATGGGGGAACAGCCAACTCATACTCAGGTTAGCATTAAAGCTCCGTGTTAAAGATGAAAGGGGAACCTTTCTAAACTATGTTTTTCCATTTGAAAGTGTTTATTAATCTATTCTCTCTGAAGCAAAAAGTTCAATGAAAGACAAAGATCAAAAGTATTTTAATTTAGGTGAATTTTTTTTTTCTTTTTTTTTTCTAAACCAAGCCAAACTGAAAATCAGAGGATTGCAGAATGTGGCACTTCAGTATTCTGCTCTAAGACTGACATTTGCTGGGAGCAGCCCTGCTGGCAGAACAAGGTGATCCCAGCCACTTTTTCCTCAACCAAACTATGCCTGGGAACTCCCTATTTCCCTTTCCTGACATCCTTTCACACCAGACCAACCTTCCCTGGGCAAACTTTCCCAGTTAATTCATTTCCTTGCTGCTACAAAACACATCTGGCATCCCAGTCACATGTGAACGTGTGTGTGGCAATGGGTACTCCAGGATGCTCTGATGGGAGCAGAGAGGAGCAGGGCAGTGGGATGGAGCCCCAGCCACACTCCCAGCCCACATCCTCTCCCTACACTCATCCATAAACCAGCCACAGCTGCCTTTTCCCTCTTGGGTCTGCCCAAAACCAGCCCCAGCTCCCAGTGCTGGGTCCATGCAGGGCACTGCTGGACCAGTTTCCTACAGACATTGCCTCCCCAAAGGCTGCTGTGGCATGGAGAGGTGTATGGTTTTAAAAAGCAGCCAGAGCTGTTCAAAATACAGCCTTTCAAAGGGCAAACTCCTGCTTAGAGAGATCAGCTTTTCATAGAAAGTTGTCAGTGTGTTTGTCTGGACCTCTCCAGCCCAGAAATCTGTGCCTCCCCAGCTGGTCCTGCAAACCCACAGCCAGGCCTCACAGGAACAAATAACCTCAACAATAGAAAAACCCTCATTTTGGGATGTATATTTGTCATTTTTCCTTAAAACTCCAACTTGTGCTTTCTATGAAACGGTCCTTAGATAATCCACAGGTTTTGAGCATCTGCCCCACTCAGGTGATTTTTAATGTTTACAGGCTTTAAATGTAATTGTTCAATGCATGTTCATGCCCCTGAGACATCCTCACCTCAGTGCCCAACTTCAGCTATTCCCAAGGCAGAAACAACCTCCCTTCCAGGCATGATACTGTGGGAAAGCAGCTCAGGGAAGCCAAGGGATGCCATCCTGTGCTCTGTTCTCAGGGATGCTGCATGGGGAGGAGATGCTTGGAAACTGCTCTTCACCTTCTGTGTGCCAGCCCTGCCCCAAAGGGCAAAGCCACCATGCAGCTGCTCCAGCAAAGCAGCTCCCGAGCTCTGCAAGGGCAAACACTGCACTTTCAGAAATCCCCTTTGACAGATTAACCTGCCAAGAGGGGAAACTCCAAATATAAACTCACAAAGCCCTTTTCTCCTTGGTGAAAATATTTGTGGGGAGCGGGAGGGGACAGATTGCCCTCCCACCTCTGAAGGGAGCAGAAGGGATGTCCCAACCCTGCTCTCTGCCATTACTCAAGACATGGCTCCCAGATCCCAGAGAAGAAACTCACACATAAATTCATGTCATTCTAGGAACAAGGTATTTTGGGGCCTTTCTCCATTCCAGAAACTTTTCACAGCCTGTGCTTATCACTCCACTTCTCTATTCACACCATGATTCTCCTCTCTAAGGCCTGGGCTATGGATCAAACTTCTACTTTGCAAAGGTAAACAGCCTCAGAAGTGATAAATATCTTTTAAGATGGGAAGTTTTATACAATCCCACCTCAAGGCTGTCAGGGACCCCAGTGAACTTTGCACCACACACCCAGGAAGACCAGCATGGAACCATGGGTGGAGTTATTCTTTGTAGAAACCAGTAAAACATGGGACAAAGAAGGAAAAGTCAGAGAAAAAAGATGGAAAGAGTTTCTTGACAGCAACTTCCACCCTGTCAAAACTCCAGAAATACCTGGGACTTATAAGGAGAAATATGTGGCAGTTAACCTCAGGCTGATAATCCTTTCTTAGCTGCTGTAGGACAGTAAAGCTGAATAAACCTGAAGTGTGGGCCACCTCAGCCTCCCTCCTTTTCTGCACAGCCAGGGAGCAAACAGCATCTGCACAATAAATAACCCAAAAGGGGATTTGTTGGGGCAGGAAGAGTAACACACAGCGGTGTGTTCCCAGCTCTGGAAGTCTGAAGCGTGGATCCTTCATGCTCAGCTCCCATGTATGAGAAAGAGGAACAGCTATGAAGTCACAACAGGAGATGCACTTTGTCTTTAAGGAAAGAGCTCTAGTAAATCACCCATAGAGTTTACAGCTGTAAAAAGAAGCCCTTCCATTTAGAAACTTACACAAACTCACAAAGGAAAGGAAAGGGTGGGTCCTGTACCCCTCTTGCCATTAAAGTTCCACATCTGACTTCCCCATGGTAAGGCGATGCTTCCCTGCCTCTCCCTCCCCTTCACACGCCTCATTTCTTGTCTTCTGGGAAGCCCAGCCCAGCCCTGGCTCCAGCCTTTACTGTAAATCCTCCGCTTCCCCTTCCTCGCTCTGCTCTCGGGGGCAGAGGGTCCCGGTCCCCTCAAACTCTGAGCTGGGGACGGCAGCATCCCTTGCAAAATAAACCCCCCGAGGCTGCAAAAGGAGGGCTCAGCCCCTGGCCGGACAGGGAGGGAGAGATCATTTTGCATTACACAGACCGATTTTGGGGCTTCAGGAGTGTAACCTCACCCGTCCTCCTCAAGCCCTGATGCAAAACTGCGTCGGAATTTCAGGAAGGGAAAAGAGTTTCTATTCCTGAGCTCTAAAGCTGTGTCGTTCAGCCTCTTCTGAGAGTATTGCTGACTTAGGGTGCACTGCTCCCCACAAAGCCCAAGAAGAGCAGCATGTCCCATCCAGAACCCAAGTTTGGAGGCAGCACTCCAAAGCCGAGGCTTCCGGGGGCTGGAGGGGGGGTTTAGTACCGTCTGCTAAAATGGCAGCTGCTCTGACGCCGAGCTACGTCTTGCGAAGTCAGCCCTGCCCTCATCATCATCATCATCATCATCATCATCTGACTGCCGGGAACCGCTCCGGCTCCCGGGGCTCTGCGGGACGGGGCGGGGGAGGCTCAGAGCCGAGGCTTGGCCTGCCCCTGCCCACCCCCAGCCCCAGTTTGTGACACCGGGTTGTTGGGGACAGCCCCGGCCCCGCTGGGCAGTCACCGGCCGGAAGGCACCTGTGCTGCCCTTCTCTCCCAACCCAGCCCGGGCCATTCACGGGTGTAGCCCGGCTCCCCAGAACAAGAACCGGGAAATGTAGGGGTGGCAGCCGTCCCGACCCCCGGGCTGCTGTCCCCCTACTTCGTGTTCCCCCCGCCTTGGGGACGAGCATGATTCTGAGGGCAAAGGGACCGAGTAGCTCAGACAGACAGGGAGTGGAGGTGGTGGAGGTAGGGGGAGAATGAGGGAGGTTTGGGGTCTTCAGGGGAGGGGGTTCTCGCCCACTTCCAGCCCAGGATTTGCAAAAAGGAATGGAGCACCCCGGTCCCAAAATCACCAACGCCAGTCTTAGCAGTGACCTTAAGCTCCATCCCGCAGCGGGGCACTCCTCCAGCCAGGCCAAGCCTCAGGACTCCCAAGATGAGGAAAAGGGGCCGAATTTCTGTCTTTCCCACAGCACGAGGTGCCCCCGCTGCCCCCTCGGTCCCCGAGAGCTGCCACGGGACAGCGGTGACACTGCGGGGGAAAGGGATGTGCTCTCCTCACTTGGGACCGAGCAGGGGACAAGCGGCGCTGCCAGCCCAGGCACCTCCTCGACGACACCCCCGGGAAATCGTCAATCCCGACCAGGGCCACCCAGCCCGGGGAGGGCGGGACTGCTCGGTGACAGCACCCGGGACAGAGCCGGACCCACCTTTCTGGACCCCAGCTCCAGCGGGACACAGGGGACAGGTCCCGTCTGCTTTCTGGGAAGGGAAAACCCCAACTTTCCAGAGTTTTCCTACTCTTTGTGCGGCTGGGATCCCACATATCCACAATGTCACTTGGTGGGGGGCGGGGGGAATTAGAAAAGAAAACAAGGTAAAAAATAAAGAGAAAGGGGAAAAAAAAAATGGAAAACCAGATTGTCCTTGTTCTTCCCGAGGCAGGTGAAGGAGGGGAGAGGAGCGGGGAGGGCAGGCAGGTTTGAAAGAGCCGAAAGGAACAAGTTGTGCCCGGGCTTCCCGGCGGTAGCAGCCGGCGCTGGTTTGTGCTTTGCAACACGCGCCTGCTCCAATCTGCGCCGCTCGGGAACAATAAACAGGATCATACAAAGAAGTGGAAAGGCGGCATCTTTGCTTCTGGTTTCTATGACAGCATCAGAGAGAGACAAACCAACTATAAACTCTAATTCCTAGATTCCTCCTCCTCCCCCCCCCCCACCAAACTCCCTTTTGTCTGCCATTAATTAAAGTGGCCATATGGAAAAGGCTGATAATAACAGCAGATGAGCCAACGAAAGAGAGGGAAAGGGAAAGAAAGAAAAAAAATAACTAAAAGTAGCGACGAGGGCGACGGCGAGGATTTAGCCGGGGCTTTTAGCACTTGTTTTCAGCGGCTGCTCGAAGCGAGGGGGCTCAACAATAGCGGGAGGAGAGCGGCTGCCCCCGCACTGCTGCCCGGCCGGATCAAGGGGGGCAGCCTGCTCCCTTCCCCTGCCCAGCTCCGGGGAGCCTGGCGTGCCCCAAGCCTCCTGCTCCGAGAGCGCTGACCCCCACGACCTGCCCCTTTGTGTGGGAGAGCCTCCGAGGGTGCCGATCCCCCTTTTGGGGCCACCTCCCCGAGGAGGGTCGGTCCTACCCGCCGGAAAACTGCACCCCAAACTCAGCCCAGCTGGCCGGGTCGATGGCAGAGCAAACACATCCTCAGGCACCAGCCCCCTGCCCCTCGCTCCCTATCCAAATAACCCACGGAACAACCACAACAACAAACTTTGCTAAAATTGATAAAGAGATTAGCCAAGCAAAGCCTCTTCCGAGCAAGCTAAAAATAAGAACACGCAGATTTCTGTCGTGGTCAACGTATAAAGAGAAATCCACAAACATGGCACACTTCCCTTGTGCTTCGCTGCTATAAATAGAGAACTCTAAAGTAGGCAATAATCGGAAAGAAGGGGGGGGGGGGGGGGGGGAGGGGAAAAAAAGGAGAAAAAAAGAAAAGTCTGGCAGTGGCAGGAGGGAGCAGCCGCCAGCCCTCCGCACCCGCGTCCCCGGGCGAGGGGGGCCGCGGAGCTCCCCACCGCCCCAGGAGTGCGGAGCCGCGGACTTGGGCTGGAGTTTTGGCAGGAAGGGGCCTGGGGTGAGGGGAGCGCGGTGAGGGACGCGGGGAGCCCCGGTCCCGCCCGGCCGTCAGCACCTCCGAGAGCTCCGCGGCCGCGGGGCCGCCGCCGCCGGCGCAAACTCCTCCCGGCGCCCGGGAGCGTCTTCTGCTAACACCTCCCTCCGGATAAACATCCACCGATCTCGCGGTTCACAAACCCGGCAAGCATCCTCTTCCAGAAATATTCAGAAAGTTTCCTGGTTGAATGCGACGTTGTGGTTTTGGTTTGTTTTGTTGGTTTGATTTTTTTTTTTTAATAAATCTCCTTCTTTCTCATCTTATTCAACCTCTTTTCAGTCAGAAGCATAACATGTCCACTAGCGTCTCGCAGCCGGCGAGAGAGTGAGCGAGCAAAGATGGACCTAGGAGCATGATGATCATCATAAAAATCCCCTCGGTTCTCCAGTGCAATTTTCAAAACAACAACCCAGCCTTCGTGCTGTAAAGGCGAAACGCCTGCGTCTGTTTACATCAACTGTGTGCTCCGAAAGCCTTTCCCGTGTCTCAATCCAAGGGAGGGGAGGGGAGGTAAAAAAAAAAAAAAAAAAAGGAAGAGGGAAAAAAAAAAAAAAAAAAAGGAAGAGGGAAAAAAAAAAAAAAAAAAAGGAAGAGGGAAAAAAAAAAGAAAAAGAAAAAAAAGCCAGCATTATCTGCCTTTGTCAGCGAAAGAACATAATATTGACTTACCTTTCCCCACAGCTATTGTCTGCCCCTTTACAAAATGACATCACGGAAACCAATCATGAAATTTGCATGGGGGAGGTTGTGGGGGGAGAGTTCTTGGAGGGCAGCCCACTTCCCTACACCAGTAACACGCGTGTAAGACGGGTTGTTGGTTTCAATTAAATATCTGATACTCCTTAGTGTGTGAACTCTTAAGCCTGCTAAAGGCAATGTCTCATTTACTTAATGACCGCTCTCATTAATGGAAATGGCACAGAGGGGGCTTGCTGCGCCTTCCCTTTGTAAATACACTACCCATGAACCCTTGGGGTTGCAATATATCTGTTTACTCTCTGAGGTGAAATAAATTTACAGTATAGCATCAAAGAGAGCGAGCGAGAGAGATGGAGCGGCTGCCTTGAGTGCACCGAGAGTTGGGGCTCTCCCAGCCCCGCCGGCCCCTCTCTCCTCGCTCTCCCCCCTCCCCAAGACCCAGCAGAAGGTGAATGATTTTACCCGAGCTGATTCATAATTAATATGCACGAGGCTCGGGGCTCCTCTGACAGCAGCAACACAAAAGGACGGCGAGCGCGACGAGCGCCGTTCCGTGTCCCCCCCGCGCATCCCGGCGCGTGGTACGGCCCAATAATTCCTAATAGCAGCAAGCAGCGAGTGACAGATGCCCTGGGTTAGCACAGCTCCAGCGAAAGTACTTTACAATATTTATTGGTGGTTAGGAAGATGACCTATCACCATAAAGAACAGACTGGGAAATTTATCGCCTCTATGAACCTGGAAGTATTGCGTATTAGCTGATATACATATTCAAAAGCCGGTGGTTAAAAGGTGTATAAATATTTTATTTTTTTTTCCTCTTCTTAAAAGCAAAAAAAAAAAAAAAAGGAAAAAAAAAAAAAAAAGACCAGATGTATTCCCAGTAGACAACACCTCACCCCGGGGAAGGTGGTTTACATTTTACATTATGGATGTTGGGATGGGAAGAACAACATAAGGAGAAGTCCTAAAAGAAAACGGTGACTAAAACTGTTTAGGGATTGTTTCTAAGTGGGAAAAGTGCACGTTCTTGCATTACGCATCTCTTCCTCCCAGAAAGAGTCACACTTTCCAGGAGTTAGGATTGTCTTTCCTTGAAAATGCTCGTTTCGTGGAGATCGGCCACCCCGGGAGGAGAAAGTCCTCGCCGAGCTGCAGGGAGTGAAGCTCTGGGTAGAGACCCCAGCACGGTGCGGCAGGAAGGGCACCAGCACATCCCATCCCTGCCTCCTGCCTTGGATTGCAACTTTTCGGAAACAGCGAGGGAAAACACAGCCAGGCTGCAGCCCCAGGGCTTGGGGAGAGGAGAGAGGGGAAAGACACTTTCCTACCCAGCGCTTTCCCCTGCACCGTCGTGCCATCCCCAGCACCACCGAGACAATTAAGTCTTTCCTGTCATCTTAATGAAGATTTCCAAAAAGATGCGGGAGCTCACAAATGGACAGAAACCCCGGGAGTCCTCTGAGAGTCGAGGCAGAGCCTGGCAGGGAAAGCTGAATCCTGCTGAGGATGCACTCTCCTGTGGGAAACTCGAGCTCCAGAGCTGCAGGGGCCCCAGGCTCCTCTCCAGCTCACACCCTCCCTGGGCGGATTAGGTGCAGGGAGGAGTGGGAAAAGCCCCTCAGACTGCCCAAAACCTGGCAAATTGGACTTGCGTGGGTGCTTGGGCGCTGCCGGCAGCTCTGTGTCTTTCACAGGCCATTGCAGGGCACATGGCAGGAAGGAGGGATTCCATTTCCCATCTCAGGAGTTTTATTGAGGAGAGGGTGGCAGAAATACTAATATTAAACTGTTGAGGCTGCTTTGGAGGTTGTTAGGATGCCCATTTCCATGGCTTGCCAGCCTGGTGTGCTCCTAAACCATTAACATAAAAGAGATATTCAGCAGAGAGTACTCCTGAAAAGCTGTTTTCTATCTCCTTTGGACACACCACGAAGACAGGGATATTTTACATCCTAAACCTTTGGCATTCAGAAATTCTATTAAACTCTTATCTGCAGGCAGCAGGCCTGGTGCTACACTGCATCTCCATTGTTCTGCACCCGCGATAGAATCAAAGGGAGGGCTGGGTGGACTCGGCTCCCCTCCGCTCACAATGCTGCCTGCTCCTCTCCACCGCTGTTTCATTTAGAGCCCTAATGCTAAAACTTGAGAAACAAAAGCACAATAGATTCGGCTGGGAGGCAGCAGGGAAGTGTGTTTACTTGCGTGTGCTCCCCCATAAATTGGAGCACACGCAGCCTGCATGGATATGAGCACACACATGTGCCTCTCCGAGCGTTAAGAGAGGGATTTTATTACTGCTGCCGTTGCATTTATTAACACGCCACGCACCTACGAGCCCTAAGGCAGCTGACAGCTCTGATACCATCCGGCTGAGCTCTGGGCTGCGAGAGGGTGTTTGGCTTTTCTTTGTTCACCAACTCGCCAGACTTCCCCCTGCTCTCCTCCCAAAATGCTGCAAAGAAGCGGCGCCTTCCCTGGAGTTTCTCACTGCTACCAACTTCAGCAGCGGCAGGAATTCCCATCTCGCAGCCCCCAAATCCATTCCTACCCACAGAAAATCTCCGTCTCGGGCCAAAACCCCCACATCCCACGCTGGAGGAGCCCGCGGGGGGACTCGAGGCCACGCGTGGGCTCCAGGCGGCGGCGGGTCAGCACCACGGACAGCTCCGCCTGCTCCCTCCGGCGCGGTTCCGACCTTTTCAAGTATTTATCAGCCATTTTTTATAGTGTTTCTCCCACACACAATCCCTAAACCTCTCCAGAGTCACTCCACAGCTGTTTTCAGGGAGGAGGTAATTATCGTGCGTTTCCAGGTCTCAAAGAAGCGTCGCTTCCCTAAAGGGAGCTGTGCAGCTGAGAGGTCTAAAATAAATGTTCACGTATTTTCATCTTCAGGGGGTTCAAGACAGGGGCTCCGAGAGTCCCTGCCCGCAGGGCGCCTGCAGAGCTGAACCCAGAGAGGATTTTTAAAAGCAGATTCCCTTCACTCCCCTCCCCTGCTCTCCATGACATTTTTCCCCTCTCGTGTTTTCAGATCAACCTCTTCAAGTTTGAAATTATTTAAAATACAACTCCATTTGCTTGTCTAAACACAGCCATAAACCCACCACACTGTGCTCCATTGGCTTCTTTGAGTCTGTTTCAAAGAAAATTAGATCTCAAACTTTACGCATTTGTAATTGGCACCAACTTCTCCGGTTACCAGCTGGGGGTGAAAGATTTTTTTTTTCCTTGTTTCTTTCTGAAAGCTTCTATGCAGATGGGCTGGCTGCCTTAATGCCTCAGACTACAATTAGTGCTGTTGTATGCCGAATAGAAATGGCCAGCATTAATATTGTATATGGAACAGCTGAAGGGTTGCGAAGAAACCTGCCCACTACAGGCCCCTGGCAGATGGAACAACATGCACAGGCACAAAAAAACTTTTAATAACCCTTTGCTCACTCTCCAGCGCGCCCCTTCGCTCCGATTTGGGCGGGTCCTTCCCGAAGAGGCAATGCCTTTGTCTAAGCCAAATCTAGAGCTCTTTTCTCCCTGAAGAACAACAATTGGAGCAATCACCGTCTTTTGCAAAAGGCACCTCGCATTATCCCAAAACTTCCTCCTTTGTGCCTCGGTTAATGCAGGCGCTGAAACACACACCCAGCTGAACGGGCACGAACTAACTTTTTATTTAGTAACATCGTCCTCACCCCTTTATTATCCATCAATGTGCAAGAAGGGTGAAAAAAGAGCCCATAAAGCCAAACCAAACCAAACCAACCACCACCCTCTTGCCCAGCAGAACTGCGACCAGAAGCTGCAGAAAACAGGATTTTCTCCTCGCCCCCTTCCCCTTCGATCCTGGTCGTTTGTAATTCGGTGAAACCCGCGGCAGCGGGGACAAAGCCCCGCCGGTGTCTCGGAGCAGCAGCACCGGGGGCCGCGCACCCCCCGCACCTGTAGCCCCCTCTCAGCTGAGCCCGGAGCGCAGCGAGGAGGGCCGGGGGTGACACCGGCACCTCGCTCGCGAAACGCAAACACGGGAGACCTGCGCCCCGAAATATACTCGGGAACCTCTTTCTACCGCCTAGCCGGGGGGAAAATACTGCAAAAAAAAAAAAAAAAAAAAAAAAAAAAAAAAAAAAAGGAGGATAGTTTGCGACTCCATATTCCCCCGCCCCGGCGACCGAGCCCCTTTGCCAAGGCGTGACTTAGGCAGAATTGAGAAACTCGAGTGTTTTAGAGGAGAAACGAGGGAGACACACTAAGGAATATCCTCGCTACACTCCCACCACAACCCCCGCATCCGCCGGCGAACGGCTACGAACCGAGGAAAGTCCCGCAGAGCTTCATCCTTGCCGGGTGGCGGTGGCTGCCTGGCCCGGGGTGGCGGGGGGAGCGGGCGCGGAGCCGCCCGGGGTTACTCCATCATCCCTGGGAAAAGTTCCCGTCCGGACCAAAAACTTATGGGCGGCGGCGGCCAATGGGGCCGCGCCGCAAAATCCTCGCAGCGCACTCGGCGGCCAATCCGGTCCCCCCCGCCCCGGGGACGCGCAGCCCCCTCCCGGCCCCCGCTCCGGGCTGGCGGCGGGGGGAGCAGGGGAAGGGGATCCGTCCTCCCCGGCGGGCGGGGGCTCCGCGCAGCCCTCCTGCCGGTAATTACGGGAGAGGAGAAGTGACAACGGGCACATCCCAGTGCAGGGGGCGGTGGGGCAGACACACAACCGCAGGCGAAGCATCCCCAGAGAACCCGGTCACGGAATGGTTCGGGTTGGAAGGGACGTTAATCTCATTCCAAGCCCCTGCCACAGGCAAGGACACCTTCCACTATCCCAGGTTGCTCCAAGCCCTGTCCAACCTGAACTCTTTCAGGGCAGCCACAACTTCTCTGGACAACCTGTGCTCACCTGAGCCCCCAGCTGGCCCTGTGGACAGGGACAGAGACCACTGGCCTGGGGGCAATCCACAGGCTGGCAGGGCTCTGGGCAATCCAGTCACTGGACTCTCACATGGCCAAGTCAATTTAGAAATGTACGAGTCTAATGATGGTCACAAACAGCTTGTTGGACACTTTGGTTGAGTCCAGGGTGTACTGGGGAAGGGAAAGGGGGAATTGGTTCTGGGAGAGATCCAAAGTGGAAGAGGATGTCCCCCTGCCTCAAAGGACAGATGGCAACATTGGACTGAACTGATCCCAGCTGGAGAAAACTGGATACAGGCCAGCAAGCAATAGTCTCATTGGCCTCCCAGATGGAAAAGCAGGGAAATAGTTACCAGGAAATAATAATAATAATAATAATAATAATAATAATAATAATACAACTAACCAGGGATAGCACTGAACTTTCATATTCCATTGGCTTAGAGGGTGAAGTGCTGTCTCTAGGTTGTAAACCCCCTGCCCCCAGCTCATCACCTGAGGTTAAAACAAGGACAGCTCTTTCCATGGATCAGCCCTAGCCTGATGAGAAGGAAAAGGGTAATTTCTGAAAAGGAAAGCGAGAAGGGATTTCCTGGCAAAAATTGATTGTCAGTATGAAAACTCAGCACCTTCACCTGGATGGTGCATTTACAAAAAGTGCATTTAGGAGCAGAAAAGAAACCTGGCCCAGTTTCAGCTCCAGTAATTTGGGAAAGGGAAAAGGGAAAACCTGAGTTTGGAGGGACAGTTGGCACCAATAATAAGGAAGATGGGACAAAGCTGGTGTTAACTGAAGGAGAATTGAAAGCAATTCATCTCAGCAGGACATGCTTGCATATTTGGATATTTTTTCTTTGTCAACATAGTGGGGGATGCAGTTGGAATAAAGGTTGACAAAGTGTGCAGAAAAAGAGGACAATTAACTCTTTGAGGCAAGACCCTGGGCCAAACTCTGTTGACTACACCTAACTCCTTAATTCAGATTTCTTTGCAGGCAGAGAGCTGGAAGAGAGAGCAGGGAGGGACAGCTTTGCTGAGTTGCAGCAGGGGGGGTGTGAATATGAAAGTGCACCTTTCCTTCTACACATCCATCTTGGTCTTCTGCTGGTCTCAGGAAAGTCTGAGAAAATAACAATCACAGTAATCATTATCATTGCCATTGGATTGAAAGTCAGGAGTTTGAGTCAAATTAAAAATCTAATTGTTGAATAGGGAGGCTTCTTTTGAGATCCTTACCCTTACAAGGGCCTGGATAAGCCAGCTGGATCCTGGATATGATTCAGGAGAGGACCTGGAGCAGTGCCCCTTGTACAGCTACATCTGCACAGCTCTCCAGCAGAAAGGGGTGTGACACAGCCCTTTTGGGGACTGGCACCTCTTCCCTCTTTGAATTAGCATCTCTGCCTTTGCAGAATATTGTGTGCTTTATTGTCCCTTCAATCCCCACCTTGGAAGATGAGAGGTGACATTGCGGAGAGCTCTGCACTTGGAAAATGACTTTCAGAATTACGTTCTGGCAATTTGAAACTTCCGCTCTCTCATCTTCAGCCTCTTGGGGCTTTAATGGGAGACAGCAAAGTGCCTCTTCCTCCTCCCCTCTTTTCTTTTCCTCCCCTGTTCTCCGGCAGCTGCAGCAGCCGGGATTCAGCAAGGTCACTCAACTCCATTGCTTCCTGCATGCAGGAGTTCTCAAATTAAGGGGTGTTGGGAGCAGCCTGTTGAGATGAAACAACCTTCACTCAGCTCCAGCAAGCAAGGAAACAAAACCCCTTCACATGGCTCCAGACTGCCTCACCTTCCCTGAGCATTAGCTGGGGGAAAGGTAAAGGCACGGAGGAGCAAAAAACAGCATAAAAAGAGTTCCTCCTTGAGCTGCAAATCTGCTGTCTTTTGTCTAGCAAAGCAAGCTCCAAAATTTTGTTAGAAGCTTTGTGGCTGTAGCTGCCTTGTCCACTCCTAGGTGTTTTCATTAGCATCTTGCCCTGGTTCTTTTTCCCCAAAATTCCTGCTGCTGCCTCCCCTTTCCCCAGTTCAGCAGCGAGGCAGATTTGGCCCCATCCATCCCCTGATCTTGGAGCACAGGGCAGAGATGAGAGCTCATCCCTGTGAGCTCTGAGCTTGCCAGCAGTGTGATCCTCTTCCCAGGTGTTACTGGTCTTAGACCTGTGCAGGCATTAAGGGGAGCAGAAGAGAACACAAATGGGAATGGAGGAGAATCACAGAAATTCCACTAATATCTGGGTGGTTCCCTGCTGAGGGGCCTGGGAAGCCATGTGGCTCACACAGAAAAAGACCAAAGGAAATACTGTCCCTTTGTAGTCTGATTTCTGTTGATGCACTGCCAGACTGGGGGGTTATTGTTCCATGTGTGCAGTTTTGCATCTGAAATAAATGAAATCACCAAGATATTTCTCTACATACCCCAGCACCATCTCACCAACAGCCTAAATACCTCCCCTAGCACACGGCACCCCGGCTTTTTCACAAAGGAGAGGATAGCTCCAATTATCAGCTGACTGTTTTATTCTGTCTTAAATCCCTTTCATGGCTGCGTGAGGGAAAGCTGGAGAAGCCGTATGCAGATATTGTCAAGCTCAACTTGATAGGTACTGTCAAAACTGCCAGAGTGTGGTGACAATAAACATTTTAGCTGGCTAACAATTTGCTGCAAAAAGGGTTGACCCTGAAATCAAGTTCTGCTGTAATGAACACTTTGTCTCTAAATATTTGCATTTTTGCTGACAAGGTTCACTCTCCAGGAGATTTCCTCCGCCCGTGAACAATCTGCCTTCACACGAGATGCAGGATGGATGCAGTTTCCTGAGCCAGTTTCTTATCTGGCATGAAGGAAGCATGAGCACATGCCCAAATCAGCAGAGCCACCATGGATGGAGGTTGCCCAACCAGGGGAGTTGCTCAGTTCCAGGGTGCTGATCCCCCTCCCTGAGAAAGCCCTTTTCTGTCAGGTTCTGCATGGCAGTACAACGCTGACAGCCCAATTCTGGAATCAGGGCTTATCCCTGTTTAGCAGATGGGGAAATTGAGGCACGTGGTGGTTCTGGATCACATTTGGACTGTCTTTGCTGAGCTGGAGACAGAGCAGCCAAAAAGGAGGTGGCCAATGCAGACTGCCTGTTATCCATGGCTGCCCCAAACCAGCCGTGAAGGAGGAGGAGGAGGAGGAGGAGGTTGATGAAGCCGTACTGGAACTCTCAGCAACTCCAGTTTGGTGCCCACCTGCTCCATTCCTTCAAGCACATGGAAACCTGGGGCTGTCCATCCTCAGGAGCTGTTGCACTGAATCTTCCTCCATCCTCTTCAAGGTGATTTGGCCAAAGTTACACGGAGAGTCTGAGGCAGAGCTAAGCGCCAAGAATTCTCTTCCTTAACCCCAAGGCCAAACGCCAGGCTGGCTACACGGTGTAAGAGATGAGGCTCAGAGTTCCCTTGCTGCAAAGGTTTATGTGTTTGAGGGTTAAATTTCCCAGGATAACTCTGTCTTGGCCACCAAGGGCTGATCACCACCTTGGTGGGCATGTTTTTGTCTGCTCCCATTAATGATGGGCAAACAACTCTGCCTAATTCCCCAGGGACAAGATGGGGATTTACCTGCTCAGGGCATCTCTGTGGGATAAATGTCCTCCAGGACTTACCTGCCCGTGTCAAGAACCTTCTGTGCTCTGGAGCACCACAGGGAAAAGCTGCAGAGTTTGATCCCCCAACCTCCAGGACGCTGCATGTGGAAATGTCTGTTGACAGTGAACAAGTGGGTCAGTGCACGGCCCCAAGTCTCCCATGTGACATTTGTCCCGAAGTTGACCATGGGACAGAGAAATAGCCAGGGCAGGTTGCTGCTTTCTTGCTTAGGACTTCAGTTATCCCAGCTCCATTGCTACAATTAATCCTTAATTTGGGGGGAAAGTCCCCCATCAGACAGGTTTTCACACAAAGGGAGATGTGAATTTCATTTCTATTCCTGGCAGTGATTTTTGGGGAGGTGGCTGTGGGAAAAGGTCTTTGTCCATTTTCCCTCTGACACCTGGCTTCTCTATTTCAAAGAAAAGGTGCTCAGAGCACATCCTGCCTCTTACTGCAACTATCAGCTGTGCTCACCAGGCTGGGGCTGTGATTTTCTTGAGACCCCTAAATTCCTAGAGAGGTGCCCAATAAATTGTAATAAAATTTCGCAGTCTTGCAGGAAACTGGGGAGGGGGGAAGACAGAAAGAATCCATATAGGTTTAAAAAAAAAGACATAAAGGGGAGGAAAGCACAGCTTTTTTTCATTTTTATCTCCCTTTCCCCTCCCTGTTGCAAGGAAAGGCAATTTTCGCTAGCGCAGTGTTGTCATTTTGCCGAAGAAAAATTCACAGTTTTGGCCAGAGAGGAGTATTTTCTTTTATTTTTTTTCACTCTGTTGATGTCAGAGAGCTGTTGCATTTCTGGCAGTGGCAGTAGCTCTGTGCCTTGGAAGGCAGCCGGGCTCCCACCTCGATGCTCTCTGGCTCTGCCATCCCACATGGTGCCTCCTCGCTGGGCTCAGCATGGCCTTCACCTCCCAGGGCAGGCTCCTTTGGCCAGGGCAGCACTGGAATGATGAACATTTCAGAGCATCAGCCCTAGCTGGGTAATTTTGGCACCAAAATACAGCAAAGTATTATAGAATTACTGTGCTGGTGTGAGGGGGCAGAGTTAAACACAGAGTTTTCGTTTAAAATGTTCAGTGAAATGCAAGGTCCTAAATGGGTAAACCAGGCACAAGCATGGTAATTAATACCAGAGAGAGAACCAATACCTGCTCTGCCCACATGAGTCCCGTGAGGAAACCTGAGTGATCCCCCAAAAAACAAAACTTGCTGCAGTTGCCCTGTACAAACACCCTCAGAGGAAGAGGTGCACCCACATCCTTGAAATCTTCTCCTTATGACCCCTCTGAAGAGCTTTAGTCTGATTTTTTTCTCATGCTCCTTGTCACAGGGGAGGAGCTCAGCACTGGCAAACATCATCATCCTCACAGCCTTCCTGGGCTTCTCCCTCTCCTGGTGGGCAATCTAAAGTTTCTCCATTATAAACTCTGGGAGCCACTGGGAAGAAAGGACCCTGGTTAAAGGCTACAGGCTGAGTTCTTCCATTCTCCACGGACTACAAAGACACAACTTCCTCCTTCTCCTCTTCTTCATGGTCTCATTCCCTGCTCTCCTGCACAGGAGAATTGCCACAGCTCTGAGGCACACACCATGAGCCCCTTGCCAGCTGAGCTGTTTCTCCCTGTCCTCGTCACAACCCGTGCTGGGAAGGCCAGGAAGCACAAGGGAGGGATAATTCCCAGTCCCAGCACTGTGATGATAATTAATACCCCACTAAAAGGAGCGCTTGTAGGTCAGGGAGCAGAGGGAGGGATGGGAAAGCAAACAGGCAAAAATCAAACCTGAGCAAAGGTTTACTGTGAGGAAGGGGCTGGGGACAAGGGGCAGGAGGAGCTGTGGGGTGCAGAGGTCCAGGGTGATGGAGAGCAAAGTAGATGTTTCACCCCACCAGTGACTGTCAGGGAGCTTTCCCATGTCACAGCACCCCTCCCATCCTCCCTTCATCATTATTGGGCTGAGAGCCAGGAAAACCCTGCAGCCAGCAGTGCTCTAAGCCATCCTGGAGCAGAGCACACTCAGCCCTCTGGGGAGGTGAGGAGGCTTGGGGGAAGGTTCCCCCAGTTTTTGCTGTTTCAGTCCCCCAGGGAAGCCGAGCCTCCAGTCTTGGGGCTCCCTGCCAGCTCCTGGTGCAGTTCTCTGAATTTAAGACTGACTTCACCATTTGGGGATGTCAGAGTCCACCTTTTAATTGAGGCCGTGGAAGGAAATATCAAAGAAATATAAATAACTCTGTGGAAGCAATGGGAAATCTTGAAACCTAAACTTCATAAATCTAAACTCAATAAATCTCAGCAAAGGGAAGCATAAGAGAAAAGAGAATGGCAGCCAGAGAAATGTGAGCTTGGAGATCTCCTGCAGGAGAGGCTTCTGGACAGCTTTGGGCGAACAGGTTTATTCTTTTTTCCCTCAGTCCCATCACCTGAATGAGCAGTAAAATTCCTCTGTACATGCAGTGTTTTGGCCCTCCTGCAACAACTGAGTTAAACCAAAAGGCAACCCAGAACCATGGCAAGGGGTGAGAGAAAGAGAGAAGCGCTGGCAAGGGAGAACAATATGTTTCCAGACAAGATTTAAGAAGAAACGTGATGCTAATACGAGTTTGGCGTCACACTGTCACAACACCATCAAAATGACATGCTGCCACCACTAATACGACTGTTTAGGGAATATGCAACATGAACAAAAAAGCAATTTGCTCCGAAACAAACTGGGATGAGTCTACACTGTAAGAAAACAGAGAAATGCTGCAATCCAAGGGAGGACCAGACAAATGCTCTGTGATTTCTGGTAACTGTGGCACAGGCAGGGACCAGAATCTCTGAGCAGAACTTGCTCCTTGTTTTCCACGGCCTCTCAGCCTTTGCTGGGATAATCTGCTCATAAGAGAGAAACAGTTTAAGGGCAGCTGTTCTGGCATTAATTAAGGCACCCTACAGTTCTTTCCTAATAAAATCACTTTTCTTTTAAGGTCTTCTTGCCCAATTTGTTTTAATACCTGTCCTTAATTAAGTCCAGTGAGAGGAATTCACTACTTTAAATGAGTTAAAAACGGATGTTCTCAAGGCACCTGCATCTGAAGAAACTTATTTTTGAAGTCTATGAATTAAATTAAGAGGGGACATTTTCAAGCTGATCACTCTCTTTTGATTAGCAAAAACGAGCTGCTCCACCAGCGCTGTGTTAAAAATTGTCACACTTGCTTTTCCAGCTAATTTGGAAAGAGTTCAGCTGTTAGGGTGCTAAATAGTCACATTAAACACTACAGACCAGCAGTGCATTTCGGCTGAGTCCTTTGAAAAGGAGTTTGAGCATCCCATCACCTGAGGATGCCCCTCTCCACAAACAGCCATGGGAACATGCTGCCCAACAGCGCTGACAGCGACTTGTTGACCAACAAAATTCTGGCACAAGCCCCGTGTATCAGCCATGGCAACCAGGCTGGGAGCGTGGCAGTGGCAGCTGCTATGCACAGAACAGCGCTCTTAAAAATATCACGGCTGAAACCCATTAAAGAAAACAAAAATAGAAAATACGCAAGAAACCGAGGCTGTGTGTGAAGCAGACACTGGGAAGGATGCTCGGTACATTTATAGCTATGCCCTGCCCCAAATTTTCCTGGACTTTTAACCCAATGCTTCTTCACCGTGAGCAACCCAAATGTTATATTTTGTAATCAGAAAATGTCAAACTGTCTGCCTTTTTTTTTTTTTTACTCTTGGTATTGTGATCAAATTTGAGAGCTGACCTGTATCAGACTGAAAGCAGAACACTGGTATCTGCTGATCTCCCAGGCTTCTCCAGACCTGGTTCACAGCACAGTTTTCCCTCCGTGTTATCCCTTTAACCCCAGTGAGCTCCACAGCCTGCATGAGGACAGGGTGTGAAGGGCCTCACTGCCTTACTCTTCCCAACACAATGTAAATCTGGTAGAAAAAGGCTCAGAGGCTTTCTGAGGGGCACCTTTAATGACAATTTCCTACCTCTTGTCAGACTCTGCAGCAAGAGTGATCAGTCAGTGAGGGGTGATATGCTGGGACAGAGCCCAAGCCCTTTGAAAGCCACCCCACCTCCAGCTGAGCCTTGGGAAAGCCAAACCCATTGCTGGTGTCAGCCCAGCCAAGCACACAGCTCTGCAGGGAAGGTTTGGGCTCTGCTGTCTCCTTACGTCAGGCCCCCACTCCAGGAGCTGGAGAGATTGCAACCAAGAATTTGCTCATGGAAGAATGAAAAACTGCCCTGCTCCATCTCTTCCTTCCCACCTGCTGGGCTTTATCTCTTAAAACCCGAAAAATAAGGCAGAAAGATTGGCTCTGAGAGCTTTGACCCATGAGTTGGTTTTCTCATAATTCTAAAAGCTGAGCATTCAAAAAAAAAAAAGAAAAAGAAAAAGAAAAAAAGAAACCAGCCCAGCCTTTGCCACCCGGGATGAATTCCCTGTGTTCCAGCAGATCTGCACGGTGGTAGGCTGGTTCCTGCTGGAGCTGGGTGTTTGCCATGCTTTCCTAGAAAAGCTCTCTGCCACTCCCTGCAACATTAATTCTGAACAACAGAGATGGAATGAAATGTAGGTTTGAAAGCAAGCCACGAGGTAGGGAGCAATATTTAACTTTCCTCTCCCAGAGGTCTCACCTGCCTTGGCAGTGGTTTAAAGATGTTAGTGTGGGATTAAGGGGCTAAATCAGATATTTTGTTAGTTACAGGAGCCCATTTTCCTTGTTAAATAATTGAATGCGTGCACTTAAGGCAAAGGTCTAGGCTGGCTGGTGACTCCAGGCCGAGCTCTCACAGAGGATCAGCTGGAGCTGGCAGCACCAGTCTCTCTGTGAAGATATCTGCATTTCCTTTTATCTGGAGTAGACCCTGCGTGTTGCTGTGAGCATCAGTTCCTGGAACATTTCTGACAAGGATTTACATGAGGGGATATAAAGGTTCAAAATTCCTTTTAAGGAAATAATGTTTCTTCTAAACAAGAGCTAAACAAGAGCTGAAGTTGCGTCTTCATAAGGGATTTTGTTTGTTTTCCAAATCTTTGTCCGGGATGAGAACTCAAAAGCCTGATTATGTTCTGGTCTTTATGAGAGCTAGGCCAGTCCAGGAAAAGAAAAAGCTGAGAAATTTGCAGCAAAATAGTTTCTATTAATTTTTCAACTATTCTGCAGATTTAATAAATTAAAATACCTCTCCAAACACTTTGAAGCTTTTTCATCTCTGATAACATTTGGTACCTTATGATTTCTAACTGCGCTACAGGGAAAAACACATTATTATGGATTTTGTGGTAGATCCTCCAATTTATCAACCTAAAAAGATTTCCAAGCAATAAGGCTTTCTGTGTAAGTTAATATGTCACAGGCCATCTATCACCAGGAGTTTGCTGAGTCTGCATTCCTAATCAATGACTTGACACCTTGAGTTAGGGAACACTTAAAGGTTATATCCGTGCTAAGTGATGTGACCAAAGCATTTCAGCCTCCAGCAGGGGACACCGGGCACCTTGACCCTTCTGCATGTCCTACACGTGTGTGCACCACAATTTCCTCACCTGAGCAAGCCCTGCTCTCCACACGAGGGGACACAAATGCCCCAGGACTTGACTGATGGGGGAAAGCCTCCAATTTCCAGGCTACATAATTCCATTCTGCCTCCTTCCCCTGTCCCTGGGGCCGGGGCGGAGATGCCCGTCCTTGCAGGCATCCATCACGTCCCACTCCGGTGCTGTGCTGGCTTTCTGGCCATCTGCCACGCTCTGGGTGAATGATGATGGCAGACACGGGGCGTTATGGGCTCTGGGAGGCTTCACATCACTAAAGAAATGCAATGAGTGTGTATGATTTCATTTCCCCCCTCCGCTAGATGCGTTTCTACGCTTTGGTCTCGTTGATGTACTGCGGCTTCACTCGGCATAATCCACACGAGCTCCACGTGCCGCGGAGTGGAGCTGGGAGATCTGTGAGGTCAGAGCTTCTGCTGAGAGAGACCTTGGCACCACACAGGCACGGGTATGAGCTGGAAATGTCATATATCCTGCTGCATGCCTGGCCTGAAAGTTACAGGGGATGCAGCTTCCGTGCCGTTCCCTCCCACTCCATCCCCTCCACCAGCTGAGCACCTCAGAGCACGTGAGCTCGTGTCCTGCAGACCTGGAAGCATGAGAGCAGGGCAAAGGTTTGCAGGCACATGGCACATGGCACATGGCAGACTCCAGGGAGGGACAGGGGTGCCAGTGGGCGGGCGCTGCCTCCACCTCGGCAGAGGAGACTCGTCTTTCAGCCCGTGACAGATTTACTCCTGTGACCCAGCGAGCAGAGGTCAGAAGGCCCTGACAGCAAACAAATGAGAAATGGCATCTTTCAGAAATTCCTGCAGTAGTTTCTTTCCACTCTGGCTTCTGCATCTGTCCCACCATGCATATCCACGGGGGACAGGCCAGGCAGAGAGAGCCTTTCCAGCCTGGGTGCCAACCAGGATGTCTCCTCAGGGCTTTTGGTCATACCCTCCCTGCTACAGCCTAAATTGCTCCTCAAACTTTACACACTGTTGGGTCAATGATTTGTAGAACCACCTGCCAGCATCCCCCCTTGCTCCTGCTTTGGCTCCTTACAGCTCCTGCAGTCTCCATGCCTGTGTCTGAAATAAACAAGATCCGCTAAAAAAACTTTGTCCAGAAGCAGAGACATGGTGAAACTTTGCATGCTCTTGTTCATCTCCCTCTGTCAAAGCCTGTGTCCCTTGAGGCCACTTATCTCAGCGAGTTGTTACACGTCCCTGTCCCAAAGTTTGGCTTGGCAGCCCTTAGCATGAGGCAGCACGTGCGTGGGTTCAAATCCTTGCCACAGGGAAAGGACTGAATCCTTTTCCCCCTAACCCCTCCCATTTGCTTTCTAAAGTGGCACCAGTTACGAGGGGTGAATACATTTAAGTAATTTATTTTATCCACTTATGACAAAGACAGTGAACCGTCAGTCAGAAAACACGGAAAGAGATTAATTAACCGAGCGAGTTTTCTTCACTGCTTAATTGTTCCAGAGAGGCAGAGATCTGGGGATGATGATGAATCATTGTTTCGGAAATATTTCTTCCAAGAAGACAATTTGAAAAAAATACGTTCATAATTTATCGCAACCTCTTGCTTTGTCAGGGAACAGCAGCCAAAGGCAGAAAGTTCCTCCCTCCCCCGTTCTCCTTCCCTCAGTTCATTATCGCTATAATCTTATCTCCCGTACCCTCTCCTCACCCTTTGAATATTACATCTCCTCCCGCTTGTGTGCGGAGGTGTAGCTGTGTGTGGGGAGGGGGGGAAGCCGTCAGGCAGGGAGGGGGAGACTGGGAAAAATCGTCACATATTTCAGGCTGGCTCTATTTAAATGAGTTTGGGATTGTGCTTCTCTGGAGCAGATGGCCCTGGAGATAATGATGCCTGAGCAGCGGAGGCTGGAGCCCCTCTCTCCTGTTGCCATGGTAGGCCACGGGGCTGAAATGGATTCTGCTTATTAAATTTGCGAGCTCTTGTGTACTCAGGATGAATGGCGTTCAGTCATAAAGAGGCCCATCCTCCTAATGTGGCTGGATAGTTTTATCTTGGAAAGCCAGGCACTCTAACTCGGCCAGACGAGGGGCTCATTAACCTATTAACAGCAGCGTGGAGGAGTTCAGCCCACGGGGGCTCGCAGTGGGGTTTTCCAGGAACGCGCCCAACGCCGGCGTCCTCGCGGCGTCAGAGCCGGCTGAGGCCGCTCAGCCATCGACTCCAAAACGGGAGAGGTTCTGTCTGCACAGTTTCCAGAGGGGTTTGTGTGGGATCTGACACCGCAGAGCCCACCAGAGCTCCAGCTCTGAGCTCCTGCAGGAATAGAGGCAAGAGGCTGGGGTTGTCCAGGCCAGAAAGGCTTGCACGGGGTTACTGCCCGGCCTCTGATTTACAACACAAGCTCTGCTTTTCAAACCAAGATTACACAGAAATACGTACAGCGCACCTTGGAGCCACAGCAAGCACTTGCTTGGACAGAGCAAGTGTCTCTAGGGCAGAGATCACACTTTGTGATAGAAATTGAAGGAGAAAATGGAAAGATATGAGATTTAGAGGACAAGTTTCTTAAAAAAAAAAAAAAAAAGAAAGAAACAAAAAAATCAAAGAAAAGATTGGTGCTTTCTTCTCTGACTTTCCTGTAGGACCAGACTTGGCTAATGCTCAAAGTGATAGCACTCCTCTGAGAGACTCAAAACACTGCAGATTAAATAGAGCAAGCTGAAAGGCTTTACCTGAAAACATTTTTTTTCTTTCTACAGAAAACTGTGGGTTTGATTCAAGTAAATATTTATATATTTGTTCCAGCCATGACAGACAAACCTGGCTATTTCCAGAGCATTTGGAAGCAGGTGCTTCCTTCCAGTAGCCCTTCCACACAATCCTTTCGCCCAGGTTTGCTTCAGATCACATGGTGACACTTAAAGAATTACAACTTTTTTTTTTAATCAGTGTAAAAGCAAGTTTAGTTGTGATTTGAAGTGTAGTATCACTGGGATTTTGTTTTCCACTGCACTTTTTATGTAGAGCCACTCCAATGGTTTGGAAGAATGGAAATTGGATATGCAGGGAGACAACGTCTGTTACATTTTAATGCTGTTAACTTTGATTAACCAGAGGTCGGTAAAATAGCACTGCACTATATTTAGTTTCATGGCACATTGTTTTACATGTTATTATGCAAATTTTCACATGAGCTTTATTTCAAAGGCAACCCATCCCTGTTTTCTTCCCCTGCAATCCTTCATGGCCAACAAAAGCCACCTGCCTGAGCTGTGCTGGGTGGTTTCCTTGCTCTGGCAGCATCCACCAACCTGGTGATATGAAATAATCACATCAAAGGTTGTCAGCACTGGACTTTTTTCACCAGGACCAGCACAGAGGTGAGGACTGTCTGCTTTGGTGCAAGCCTTCCCACTCCAGGAGAAGGGGTCAGAGACCAAACACCTGCAAATATTTCCCTGACCTAGTGATGGGCTTGGTGTGGAGCTGTGAAGCTGCTGGGAGATTTTCTAAGGGAAACATTTTCCCTCACAAAATTGGATAATGTAGGTTGGAAAGGGAAGTATTCATGGGACAGAAATTGGTGTTGTAGCTCCTCCTTCCACAAAAGGTAAGCAGGAAGCTTGCTCTCTTTAAATCTAAGAGCAACTTGGCAGGTAGCATTTTCCAGGGGCTGGAAATGGTTCAAAAAATCCTCCTCAGCTTCCAAATCCCTCATTACAACTGTGTAAAAGTGTCATTGCACATGGTTGGGGCAAATAATCACCCATAATCTGGGGAGATTATTCTGGCCTCTGTAAAGGAAGCACAAAGTCAAACCCAGACAAATTTCTTGGCATTGAATCCTCCTACTTCCAGGACAGATCTCGAGGTTAATTCTCTTAATGAAATAGCAGAAAAAGGGGATGTTCACGAGAGTTGTGTTCTCTTGGCAAAGCCAAGCTGAACATTTAGCTTTAACACTCCATTTCTGTGAGTGCTGAGGATCTGCATCCTGCAGCTGACTTTGATCATCATGCCTCATCCAGGGACCCTGGACATTCCCCCATCAGCTGCTGGCTAGGGCAGCTTCTACAGCATGTGCATCATGAAGCTGAGATGATATGAAATGCAACCCTCACTCAATATCAGCTCTTTAGAAGGCTCTGCAGATCAGAGGAGCAGAAACCTGCCCAGATTTCCACAGAGCTCTCAAAACAACCCCAGCAACACTGAGCAGAGGCAATTCAAGTTGTAACAGGCTGGTTGGAAGTGCTGCTAAGGTGTTTATGTATTCATTCCTGTCCAGCAGTGTCCCCCAGCAGGTCTGCTGGCCTGGGCTGGCCACCAGAGCCGGGGCTGGGCTGGGGGCCAGCTTCGTGGACGGATGGCATGTCCGCATGCGTAAGCCTGCGCTGGTGCCCGGTAGGTGCAGCCTGCAGGACTTATCCAGGGTCACCTTGAGTGGCTGTGTGCGAGCAGAGACTGCAGCCAGGTCCCTGCATGCCGGGTCCCTGCTCCCAGCCCTGACCCACGGCCCTCTTTGTTCTGAAAGCCCCTCCAACAGCGAGGGTGGAGGACAGGACGGCAAAACGCTCCCGGGGCAGCTGCCTACGAGTGCAGGCCATAGAAAAGGGATTAGCTCCGTCTTCAAAATGCAAATCCCCTCGACACACGCCAAGCTCACGGCGCTCCTGGAGCCGTTTGCCCAGTCCTGACTTACAGCTTTTACACAGACACGAGCTTGCCAACTTAATGTCGGAGGTAGGGGCTCCGGTGAATTAAAACGGAGCCTACAAATGAAAAGCCGATTAGCAGATATTAGAAGGATACTGAGATGGAGGGGACACAGCGGTGGAGAAAGGCTCCTGGCCCTCACTTTGGTTTGTAGCACAACCTCCTTCCTGACTTCTGCAGCTCCTTTGCCATGTCTTAATCCCCTTGCACAGGGATTAAACGACCCCAGAGGAAAGAGGGGCTTCTGTTGAATCTCCATGCCAAGATCCAGCCCCCAAATTATGCAGAACAAGAAGAAATGAGCCACGGCAGGGTCCTTGCTCCCTAGTCACCACCTTAGGCAAGGTGACAGGAGCCAGGTGATCTTTAAGGCTGCTTTCAACCTAAACTATTCCATGATTCTATAACAAGGTGACTGTGCAGCAGAACGATTCTCTCTTGCCATTAGGGAGAATTTCCAAGCATTTATGAAGGACTGTGACTGAGAGGATTTCATGCATGCTGGACGTGCAGGAGCTGTCAGCCAGAGCACCTGGAAAGTTTGCTCAAGCGGAAAGAAGCTACATTTTAGCCCTGACCTTCATATTCCTATCCTGCAATCAGCATTACACACATTTCCCTAAACTGGACATTCATTAAACTGGGACACTTGGATTGCCAAACCATTGTTTCTCAGGACCTCACTACCCCAAACAGACTAAAAAGAGTGCTGCAAAGGGTGGTCTTGGCCCAAGCTGGCAGGAGTCGTGGTGGTCACTAAAGAGCCCCCTGAAAGCCACCGGAGTCCCAGCAGTGGCCACAAAGACAGACAAGAGAAAAAAATCCCTCTTTCTGCTCCAACAGAACTTCAAATGGACCAATAAGACAATTGTGGGTTTGGGGAAGGGAAAGACTTGGTAATTTCTCACCAGCATTATTTATTCCAGTTCCCTCTCCATCATATCTTGATGAAACACTGCTCAGGAGAGGCTGCCACAAGCTGGGCACAGGAATCCTCATCTGCATGGGCCAGCGTCAGCACAGGGAACAGCAGGAACAGGCAGGAGATGCTGAAAGAGGTGATCAAAGATCCCTGAGAATATCCTGACAGTCAGTTCTACACCTTAGGATTTTTGCAGTAAACACAGAAAAGCCGCTTTAGCAATGCCGGCAAAGGCAAGTTTAAAACATGGGATGAAGATTGGTCTTTTCCCTTCATTACCAAACGACCAATTTGGAACCTGAGGTTTTCTTGCTTGTGAATGCTTCTTGTGTCTTCCCAAAGTGGGACATACCCACAAGCAATTTTATAAATTGAAGACAAACACTTCAGTCACCAAGCTAGTTTAACTTCACAGGCAAAACAAGAACAGCATTAACCCAGCATTCTTGAAGTAACATTTTAGTTTTTCTGTTAAAAAATAAATTACTGACTGCAGGAGGAAGAAAGGAATCATTTTGCTGTGATAATTGCAATGCACACAAAAAAGGTAATTTTTTGCCTGACTTACATTCAGAAATGTCTCAGCTTTTACCAAACAGTCTTGGTTACCAACAGAAAGAAAGCACTGAAATATGCAAATATTTAAAAACTAGCAAGCAAGTCCCTGGAGAAGAAGGAAAAAAAAGAAGTGGGGGAAGGGGTGCCAGTGAATACAGAGATGTCACAGGCTGGGAGCTGCTTTTCTGAAGCCTCTTGGAAGTTCTCACCAGGGACAGCCCAGGAAAGCAGTGGCATGAGGACATCCTCAAGGTCCAGCTCTCAAGCACACTTGAACCTCAAAAGCAAATCGTGGCCATGCAGGCTGTGATGTTAGCAGCAGCCTCAGCCTGCCCTCACACACACTCAGAGGATATTTAAACGTTCTTTAGGCTCCCTTAGTGGCACTACAAAGCAGGGGCAGCTCTTTCCCAGCCTGGATGAAGGGCAGATATTCCAGGTCGTTTTTACACCTGGCCGATATTGAAGATTATGTTGCAAATCATGAGACGTAGAGATTTCACCTTCTTAATCAAATCGAGAGCTGTACTCCAGATCTTTCACCCCAGTAACTTTGCTTGCCCTTGGTGAGAAGGTCTGTGTCAAGTGAGTGGTCACCCTCAGCCCACGGAAGGACCACCTGTGACATGGCCTTGCTCTGGGCAAGCATTGGGTGGGGTTTTCCCACCTTCCTTGCAATTCCCAGTAGTCTCAATGAACACGTGCTGCCAGTTACACCGAAGTGTTCCCATTTCTAACACGCTTTATTGCCACTTAAGGTTTTATTCTGTTGGGTAGTGACTTGCATTGGAAATGGGCATAAAATGGGACATGTCTGGGCTTAAAAAGTAGCAAACCTGGGCAGGCTGCAAGTTCAAAAGAGGCAGAAGGAAAGATTCCTTTGTGAATTATTTGTAGACCTGGGAGAGGGGGTATTTGCTTGAACATCCAGGGAATAACTACAGAAATTCACAGAAGAAAATAGCCCTCCAAACCAACTTCGAGCCTAATGCAGGATTTTCTGGAGACCCGAAGCACTCTGTTGAGGTGAAGGATTTCCCACTGCTGCTCTGAGCTGCACAGCCGGTCCCTGCAGGGAGCACTGAGAGGATCTGCAAACCCGGGCGCATCTCTCGCTCCCTGCCCTCCCGTGGTCCGTGCCGGGGTGTCCCCTTCGTGCCGGTGGCACCGGGGAGCCCCGGCCGCGGTCGGTGGGTGGCAGAGGCGGGCCCGTGTGAACCGCAGTCGCTGGGTGCATTCTCTTCCCTGCGCGCTGACACGGCTCCGCTTTTGTTTCCTGAGTAAATAGAAAAGCCACGGTGGCAGGAAGGAGAAAGGCAAGGCAGGGCTCGGCAAGCAGCGCCTGTTTACAATGACAAAGGGCTCTGCCACACTTAGGGGAGGAAATTTTCCTTCCAGACTTCAGGGCTCATTAAGTGAGTGGGCATAGCTAATAGGCTTTGTGTGCGAACGGCCCCAGCCTTGCAAGGTCCAGCTGTCACTGGGGCTAATGTCAAAAATAACAGCGGGCTCAGCCATTCTCCACCTCGCTCGGGCTTTAAAATTTATCTTTAAAAGGGGGAGGAGCAGGCAATGAAAAGTAGCAAGCAATTAATGGGAGACAAAAGCAAATGGACCCGCCGGGGCTGATTGAGGGAGGGGGGGAAAGTCCCCCAGAGCTTGGCTGGAGGGTTGGTGGGGAAGAAATAGAAAAGCTGAAGAACCCTCCTGTCCAGCAGAAACTCGCTGCGGTGATAAACGGAGGGCAGGGCTGGAAGGATGCTCAGGAATTGAGGGTCCCGGCGGTTCCTCTCCCGGCCGGGCAGATGCAGCCGTCTCCCTGCCACGCGTCTCCGCTCCCCGAAATCTCCCTCGCAGATGGTGACTCCGAAACAGCGAGCACATGTCTTCCCTCGGATAATCCCGGGGTCAGGCTCCTCCGAAGTTTAGTCTCTCACTGCCAGCAGAAAGCTGACAAAATTATGCAGAAGTAAATATGCTTCCATGTTTAACTTTTCTCTTTCACCCCATCCAATCTCAGCCTGCCCTGAGATAATATTTGCATGCGTTTGGTTTATCCCCCTGTCAGCTCCGTCTGGAGGGAGACGCACAAATGGCTCGTTTGAGGGTATTTGTGATTCATGTGATGCATCAATGGGAGAAAAAAGGATTTAAAATCTCCAGAACTTTTAATAGCTTGCAGAGTCTTGGCACCCACAGTCCCACGGAACGTGCCTGCTGTATTTTTAGCTGACCTCGAGCTGGCTTTCATTTCGGGCAGCAACATCCCACTCCAGAACTTTTCTTTGTTTTAAAGGATGTACCCTTACTGGAAACCGAGTCATCCACGTTTTTAAAACACAAGGGTACCCCCTTCACTTTTCCTGCTGAAAACTGTCTTTCCAAAGATCTTGCAGCTATTGGGTCCCTGCACCAAGGCAAGATTGTGCCTGATCAGCCTGAACTGATGACATTTACACAGGGCTTTGCTACTTCTGTGTAGAAGACACAAGCTATGAGCAGTGGGTTCTGTATATCAGACAATTTAGCAGTCAAACTGTGGTTTTCAGATCAAGAAGTTTTATCATTGTGAAACTCCTCTTGATCCCATGTCTGAAACAAAGATCCCAGAAACAAAGGCACTTGCTAGCATTGGCCTTAGCACAAGGGTTTAACCAAATCATTTCTCTTTTTGGCAATAAGTTCAACCCACAGCACTCCCAGCACTGCAGAAGTACACGTTGGGCCTTTCCAACCTCCGAGTCCAGGAAGAGCTCCAGGTTGCTGGGAAGGACCTCACAGCACAGGATGCCTGAGAGGAAACATTCCCAGAGGAATTCAGGGCATCTGCTCCAGAGCCAGACAGTCTTGTAGGGGAGATGCTGACACACCTGATTGCATTCTGATCTTAACAGTAGCACACCTTTCCCATTCCCCATTGCATTCCCTGTTTTCTCATGTGTAGATACGCTGTGCTAAAAGACAAAAACTCTTAGGAAGTTATGGGTTAGTTTGAGCCTCAAAATATGGCCACAGAAGAGGTGAATCATGCCTGGAAATCCTTGAGGGTGCCTGAGAACAGCAGAGAAATTTTGCCTGAATGAGTCACACTGGGGAGAGCTTGAGCTCTCAAAAGACGCAACAATACACCTTGATGGGAAGGAAGGGAAGAGAGGGAGCCTACTCCAAACACATCTGCTCAGATCCAGGGTTCAGCTTGTTGCACTTGTATGGGGAAATCTGTGCAAACAAACTGTTATTGAATGGGTCAACTGAGCAGAGCGGCTGAAGGAGGGAACAATGGGGCAGTTTATTCACTTAATGTATGCCAAGGCCATTCACCAGGCAAGCACCTCTCAAGGAGCCACGTGACAAACAGACTCAATTTGCGGTTTGCCGAGGTCATGCATTTGGGGTGCCAGGGACAGTATTTGTTAATGGGAGTGACAAGGACGACAAGGGAGCAGCCTCATTTCCAGCACCTCCACGGTGTTGGGGTTTTGTTCTCTTTAATTGCACGTTGGGAGGAGAGGGGTTTTCTGAGCTCCTCACTGAAATGTGATGCTTGTATCTCCATTTTTTCACCTCTCTGAGCTCTTTGGAAAGCTTGAGAAGCCAATGTGTGCTGCTGCACAATGCCATGTGTCCCTCTGTCACCAGTCCCTCTGACACCAGCATCATGTCAGGTGGGATTTGGAGTCCAACAGCAAAGGCAACACACAGCCATCGGCATTTGGGGAAGAGAACACAGAAAAGCAGGGAATGAATTCAGGGTTTCATTCACAGTCAGCCCTGGCCTTCTGGATGCTGCAAAACACTCAGAGATTCAGCTGTACAAACAGTGGGTTTGACAAATTCATCCTCCCCTTCTGCCCAAGGACCCTTCATGGCCACTCACAGCTTCCCTGCATTTATTTGCTATTCAAACAGATTTGATGGATAACTTTTCTTTCAAGTAAAGCGAGTTGATGGACCATGGCAGTCTCCAGTTGGAGTCTCTCTGTTGAGTGGAGGTGAAGGGATCACAGGTTGCAGTTGATCCCTGCTTGTTGATGGAGGATTGTGCAGCTCTCCGTAGCTTGCAGAATCCACTGCTGGTGGTGAATGAACACCTTCCCCGTAGGATGGGACTCCAGGAGCAAGGGTGGTGGGACAGGGTTTGACACCATTTGCACAGTCAGGTGGGAGTCTGCTCTGGGCCAGACAGCACAGGTCACCCAGAGCAGTCAGACAGCTGGTGAGCAGGATCTAAACACCTCTTTGAGGTATTACCCCAGATTTTCAGCATGAGACAACAGCAGGGACATACAGGAGACCAGGCTGATGAAGAAGAGAAGAGGAGGAACAAGAGACGTGGCAGGAAAAACAGAAAGGATAAACACAGAGGCAGGGCAGGATGGTGCTGCACTGGGGGGAACATCCCACACCCCAGGCTTGCTGGGCTGATGGGCCCCAGCCTGCCCAAAGAAGATGGAGGTTTGGGGGGCACACACTGCGTAGCCTCACTTCTCTTCCCGCACCCAAGGTCCCCTTCCCCCTCAGGCAGGGACTGACAGGATTTCCTACGCATCTGTATGCAAATCACAGGCTGACGCACCGGGAGAGGCACTTTGTTCCGAGCATCCCCGGCACAGCTGCTCCGCTTCCCGGGGCCGGGCGGGCCGGCCCGGGCCCCTCCGGCCAGACACACCGCGGGGCTCGGGACGCGGCCACACCGACTACAGCATGGCACAGATTTAGGCAAAGACCCCACGTGCTGCCCGTTCCACAGCAGGGTCTGCCGTGAAGTGTTGAAGGGTCTTGGCTAGGGGAGGGGAAAAATGATTTTATAAAGTATCAGAGTAGGACTTTGGGAAAGCAGAACGTAAAGAAGGACAATGCCTTGTTAGTAGACCAAGCCCAAGTATGTTTTGTATTGATGTGGCTCCTCGTGTCTGGCTGGGAAACAGCCTGCTGCCAGGCTGGAAGACAATTTCTTGCAGCTGAGACTTGGTGGCAGAGCTTCAGTTCCCTCCAGCCCCAGAGACACAAAGTACGGCCCCCCCAAACACGATACCTTTGGATTTCTTCGGTGTCTCAGCCAAACCACTCCTCTTTCTGCCTTCTCTTTGGATTTTTTTTTTCAGTTAGAAACCCATCACATTCTGTGGAGAAAAAAACCCAACAGTGTCTATAGTCTCAAAAACCTGTTTATTTTCAGCAAGAAGTGTTTACAGGGCCCCAGTGAGTTCCCAGCCATCTCTGCAAACCTGAAACACTCAGGGAGGTGATCTTTTCAATCGACCAAGGCAGGAGCATTAGAAATCTCTGCTGATGCTAAAATGAGCCATTGCTCCCCTAAACAGAGGCCAAGGTTTGAGCTGCTGGCCCTGAGGAGTTGTGTGGGGTGACTGATGGGATGGGCAAACCTGGACAGCCACCACCTCCCTTCCTCGCTACTGGAAATTACAGCAAATATTGGGGGAGCAATGGGAAACACCCCATTAAAGTGCATGGTGCTCACAGGATATTTTAAAAAAACCAAACAAACAAACAAGCAAACAAACAAAAAACCAAAAGCGGCTTTTTACCAGCGTCAGGTTTATGGTTTGGCTCCATCTGTGGCCAGGGTGACCGACCTGTGTGCAAACCCCTCGTACCTCTCTGGTGCATCCTCCACCCCAGTTGTCATTTGCAACTCAAACAGCCGGTGCCTCGGGGGATCTGTTTATTTTCTTCTTTCTGCCGGACGAGATTCTCTGGCTCAACACTTTCTATAAAAGCAGATTTTATTTTTCCCTTCATCCCATGCGACGCAGATGCAAATGGGGAACAGTAGGATGCCAGCTTATCTTTTATTTGTGCTTTTGGGTTATAATTGCAGTCTGAATCACTGACTTTTAAGTTACGCTACATTCTGCCTCAGCAGAGAAAGGGAGAGGAGCGGAAACAGGGAATGATCCCTTGAAGTTCAGTAACACCAAGCAGCTTTGCTTTCAGACAAAAAGGCATTTGCAAGTGTTCCTCCCATTCGTTAAAGGCACAAACTATTGCCATGACGAAATAATAAAGAGAGTTAATTGAGATGGGGGGGCCGGGGTTGGGGAACGAACAAGAAAGGCTGCTTGGGTTCCTGTGTGACCATTGTGCTCACGATCGTGGTATCCATTTTCTAGCTCGGATTTTGGGGGAGTTCGGAGTGTTCTACCTCACCCCAAAAACCCGCATTTCGATGGGCTCCAAAGCTGAGCTGTCACACGAAGCCCATCTCCTGGTGCAGCCCTGCGCGGAGCTGCTGAGGGAATGTCACTGCTGCCTGTCTGCTGTCACCGCATCCGTCCTGCTCCCGCCGGGGCTGGCGAGTCCAGCCGTGCCCTGACCCGCATTAACACTTCCCGCAGGAGCCGGGGCTGCCGGCCCCGCACGCCGCAGACAGGGGAGGCAATAAAGCAATCCCAGCCCTGCCGGCTGCTCCGGCAGCGTGCGAGACACCTGGAGAGCCCGGCCGGCCGCTCCCTCCTCCTCGCCCTCCGCAGGGATGGAGAGTGTGAAGTTATAAATCCCCGAGCAACACGGGCTTAGCCGTGGAAAGGGTATTTGCACTCAATGCTGAGTCCTAATTTCCTTTTGAAGGCTCTACATGTTTGATTAGCCAACTTCAGCAGCCCATAGCATCAGGTCAGGGTAATTAGAGACCTTGTGTTAATGAGTAAACAATGACTCAAAAGCCTAATTGACACTTCCAAGCCCATGCACGTTGCTAATTGCCAGAGCCAGACCCACGGCCCCAGCGCTAACCCATGTTAAACCCTCCCTATGAATAAGAGTTATCCCCCGTATCGGCAACCGGGGGACAACTCATTGCCGGGCAATCTCCAGCAGCGGCACAGGGGAAGGAACGCGAGGGGCTGGGATGGGATGGGCGCTGCGACACGGGAAGTGTTGGAATGACCCCTTTCTCCCTGCCAAAGGTCTGCCCCGAGGCTGCCGAGCAGACAATGCCACCGGCCCTGCCCTGCGTGCCCCCGGCAGTGACCCGCAGGACCACCCTCCTCGCCGGGGAAGGGCAGGCGGCCGCCCGCTCCGGCTGCCCTCTCAATCTTCCCCAGACAAAGCCTGTCTCGGGGGAGCGGGTCCTGGGGAGGGGGCAAGGGCAGGGCTGTCTGGTGGGAAGTGTCAAGACTGGGTCGCAGGGCAGAGAGTCCTGGAGGAGCAGTGGGAGAGCAGGGGTGAAAGGGCAGCGCTCCCTTCCCACCAGCCGCCCTCCCCACCGCCCCGGCTCGCTCCTCCTGCCCTTTGCTCCTCTGCCCTGCTGCTCCCCCAGCCTGGCCTTGGAACGAGGGAAATCCCAGCACAATTCGTGAAGTATTTCTCTCACAGATAATTTATGGGCACGGCATCTGCTGGACATGGGGTGGACACTGGACTTAAACTCAGCTTTCACACCCCTCAGCCTTGTCCACAGTAAATTTGGGTGTTATTCAGGCAGTTGGACTAGATGATCATTGCAGGTCCATGTCAACTGAAATATTATTCTATTCTATTCTATTCTCTTCTATTCTATTCTATTCTATTCTCTTCTATTCTATTCTATTCTATTCTCTTCTATTCTATTCTATTCTATTCTCTTCTATTCTATTCTATTCTATTCTCTTCTATTCTATTCTATTCTATTCTCTTCTATTCTATTCTATTCTATTCTCTTCTATTCTATTCTATTCTATTCTCTTCTATTCTATTCTATTCTATTCTCTTCTATTCTATTCTATTCTATTCTCTTCTATTCTATTCTATTCTATTCCATTCCATTCCATTCCAATTTTTTTTTGCCTAAAAATAACCCCCAAAAGAACTAAAAGTGCCTTTTTGTCTGATCCCAGTTGCAGGTCTAGTGCAGTTTATCCAGGCAAACTGCACTGACAAACTCAGCCCAAGGATCATGCCTCATCCCATGGGAGCTCAGCCTTGGCCAGGGTGTGATGGAAACACCAAATCAACCTTCATTTCTTTCCTCTGCACACAGCAGGGGCTGAAACCTGTCTCATCAAGTAAAGCCTTCCTTAAATTAGGTTGATATTATGGACTTAAGAAGCTCCTGGTGACAGGATCGACACAGACAGGCTAAAACAAACACCTGAGCTGAAAGCAGAGGTGCAGGCGAAAGACAGCAAGTCATAAGAGCTTTGAAATGCCCCCCAGCTCACAGCTTGGGTGTCCTGGTGAGAGACATCCCTGTGGCTCTGCCTTTGCACAAAGAAGAATCAGAGACTGGAAGTGGGAAATGGGTGTTCCCTTCATGTCAAAAAGAGACAAAACCCCCCTCACCAGAAACCACTACCCCCCCCCCCCAACAAATTTGCCAGCCAAAATCTGCTCCACCCCAGCTGATTTCCCATCCACATATCCATCTCTAATCAGGGAAATTAATCGTGAAAATTAATTTTGAGGCATGCTGGTGTTGGCATACCCTGATGCCTGGGTGAGGGCAGCACAACTTTGGGCTGCACGCCCGGGTTGCAGCCCTTGTCCCTGCAAGCAGAGCTGTCCCCAGCCTCACGTGTCCCCATGCCAGGCTCCAGAGTCCCCAGGCAGTGTCCGGGTGTGAGGGAGCATCGGGCGCAGAGCAGATGCATACTTCTATATGAGACTCACTAATGGCCTTTCAGGTACAACATTATTATTTTCCTCTAATGGCTGCTTTTCTCTTTCTTCCTCGCTGGCTCATAAAAGGCACATCATAACTACAGAGGGAGGGGAAAAAAAAAAGGCGAAAGCTTTGCAAATTACAGCAATCAGAGAGCCTGGACCATTAGCAGCATCTGGGACTGCATTTTACATAACAGTGGACACTTTCTTTGAAACAATTACAGCTAATAATGAATTAGGATTGACTGGGCTGTAAACGTTTCAAATTGCAATTCAGAGACTGTCACTCCTCACCATCCCCTTCTCGCTGGAAAAAGCCCTCTTAATACTCGGTATTCCGTGAGGATCTTGGAGGAGATGAGGTTCTGGTGGCCGTGAGTGCAGAGTCCTGTGCTGTGGCCTCATCCTGAGCTCTGATGGATTTGACTCCAAATGCAGATACTTCAGGGAAGAGTTAACAGTGTAAATTGATGTTTCAGGGTGGATTGTCCTGGTCTTTCTTAACTAATCCCAATTTAAGGGCGGATCAGCAGGCTGTCCTTTTCTTCGAAGGAACAGCTTTCCAAAGGGATGAGGGGTTAGCTCCTCCCTAAGCCACACTGAGGAGCTGCTGTGGCCCATGTGGTGTCCTGTCTACAGCTGCCCCAGCCCCCGTGAGCCCAGTGCTTCCCTGACTGTGCAGCTCAGTCTATTCCCATATTTCTGTCCCTTACTGTGCAGTCTGGGGCTCAACCCTCACACGTACCACAGCTGAGACTCTGCCCTGGAGGTGACTCAAAATCCGTCACAGGCTGGGGCCTTTTCTGCCTCATCTGGGGCAATGAGACCCTCCAGTTGTTGGGAATTTAAAAAGTGTGTGAGTTTAATATAAACCAGAAAAGTTATTTGAGAATATGGGCCCTTCTCACCTTGTTTCTGGGGGTTGCGCTGGCTCTGCAACGCTTGGGAACACACCTTTACCCACCAGGACAGGAGCCACTCCTGGGCCAAGAAGTCCCTGTGTCCCCCATGTAGCTCCAGACGCCCCAGACAGAGCAAGGACAGAGCTGGGGGGTCGCTGGGGCTCAGTCCCCCACCATGGCCAGCACAAGCCCCTCCAGCTGGGCTGTGTGTCTGCATGCTCGACCTCTCGCTGCAGCTGCCTCAGCAACACAGGTACCCCAAGAGAAGGTTAAGAAAAAGGCATCAATCCCTTCCCTTTTGCTGGAATAAAACCCTTCCTTTAAAAGGCAGCAAATATAGAGGGGGAGATTGAGAGGAGGGAACACTCGGGGCCCTCTGTGGGAGCGCAGATGTGCTGTAAATGGGGCGCTCTCTACCCGCTCAAAGCCCCCTTCTCTCCCGAGCTGGCAGGTCCTAAAAGGCCACTTGTTCTGCAAGTTGGCTGCAGTCTCACCCATCGTGTCACCTCAGGTCTCGAAGATCATTCACACAGGCTGATGCTCATCCCCGTTCCCAGGAGGGTCACCAGTCACACGCTGAAGTGGAGGGGACATGAAGAGACAACGAGGACCCCAAATCTCCCCCGACCCCCGCCCTTCCCAGGGGAAAAGCAGCAAATTCAAAGATGAAGGGAGGCAAAACCAGCTTTAAGCAAAAGAAACCCCATGCTCCTGTGTCTGACACACCCTGAGGAACAGTTTGTGTCTATTCCTTGATGACATTTGAGTTTTGAAATGCTCAGCAAGATGCTCCAGTGCCAGCAAGCCACGGACCATGGCTGCCACCTCTTGCACCCCGGGCACACCTCTCCTTCCACCTAAACCTGCCAGGTTTCATTAACAGCATGCCTTTCCCATCTTTGGGAAACCTGAAGCCTGGCACTAAGCATGCCTGGCAAATGGCTGCCTGTTTTACAGAGACGGCTCACACCAGCCTTAAAACTCTAATTATAGAAGAATAACAAGGCTCTAAAGCTCAGAAGCACTTAGATATTATTTCAAGCCAACCAACGAGGAAGTTACAGCTGCTGTAATTAAACATGACACGGAGAAGTCAAGCATTAAACGCAGGTTCATTAAGAAAGCGCAGGGACTCGGTGATCCATAAAGGCAGGACCTTGTAGTTGTGGGCCAGCTGGGGAGAAATTCAGAGAGGGGAAGTCTCACCCATCTATCTCGAGCAGGCAGCAGCAAAGCTGCTAATTGTGTTTGCACGATGATAACGAGGCACTGGCAGGACTTTCTGGAGGACAGCTCAGTTGCTGGCTGTGGTTGGGTTCCCAGGCCACCACCCCGTGCTGGGACACCAGCCAGGCACTGTGTAGGGTCAGGCCCCATCCCCACAGCACCCAGAGCTTGCCTTGCACCCCTGTGAATGAGCTCTGACACCCACACATGAAAAGAGAGTGGAGAAGGTGGGATCCTGCCTTCTTCTTCCTGGTTCCCTCCCAGCTTCCATCCCCTCAGGGTGCCATGCTCCAGGTACGCAGCCCAGAGCCCTCAGTCTCTTGCAGGAGCCTGCAAACGAACATGCACTAATTAAGCAGCTCTCTTAGGGCTGGTTCCTCAAGTCCTGCAGAAACTAGAGTGAAATATCCATCTTGGGGAGCTTCAGAGGAGCAGAGATGGGGAAATCCTGTGATTCCAACTGCAGGATGCTGCATTTGGTAGTTTTCAATTTGCAGACCCAGCAGTGGGGGGGGTTTTTTGTGTTTATTACACAAAAAAATCCTAAACCCAAGGAAATGCTCTGGTTATTTAGGTGCTGCTCCACCTGCAGACACCTCGTGCTTCCCAAACTGCTCTCACTGGGTGCAGGGCAGGATGGGGCCGAGCCAGGTGGTCTGGCACGGGGCAGGGCTGTTCACTCCAAATTTAGCTAGCCCAAGGCCCTTTCCACATGGGAATGGCAGTGGGATAGGGAGGCAGCCAGGCACTCTGGGACCCCACAACGCCCCATGCAGCATCCTGGGGACAGGAGCCACAGCCACAAAAACAGAACCATAACCTACCACCCCACTGAGACCCCCGAGGGGAGAAAAACCCACCTGGGGGGAGGGGGGGGTGGAAACATGCCACAAAAAATCCGCACTAATCCTCAACCACCCCCAGACCTGAAAAAAAAATGATAAATAAGTAAACCCCACCAAGATGCAGAAGAGGGGACGAAGAAAAGAAGAAAGGAGGATGAACAGTGCGACCCCCCCTGACCCGGAGCGTGCAGCCCCGGCTTTGTGCGAGCCCCTTCCCCCCTGTGCCTGCCCTACAATCAGGGCAGCTGCCTGGAACGGGGCCGGCTGCCGTGGAGGAGAGGGCAAGGGGGCAGAGAGTAATTTATTTACTCCTCACAATGTGCTGTTTGAACAGACTCCCAAAGAAAACGGAGGAGGAAGCAACACTCTGCCAGGCAGGAGGAGGAGGGGGATGCAGGGCTGGGGGAGATGGTCCTAAATGGATTAAAAATTTACCCCGCAACTGTGGGGCTTTAATTGATACAGGGGGAGGGGGGGAGCAGTAAAATTTCCCTCTAATTGTATTAAAGATACACTAATTAGGTTGATTAAAAACAGAGAGGCTGTTTCTTTCTTTCCCCAGAAGGCCTAAGGGATGGTGATGGGGAGGGGGGAGAAGTGCAAACAGATTGGAGCTTAAAAAAAAGAATGCAAGAGAGAGAAAAGTGCTTAGCCCCTGTGAGAGGTGCAGACCCATCAGCTGCCCAGGGCACCATGAGAGCAGGAGCAGTCTTCCAGGAATGGTAGGATGGGAAGAGCTTCACCTTCTCCCCAGAAATGAGGTGCTAAGGTGGCAGAGTCATTTTCAGCAGCTCCAGTACCCCCAAATCCAGGGCTTTGTTCAGCTGCAGCGCCCTAAAATTGGGGTTTGCATTAATTTTGGCCCTGTTCTGTGAACTTTGGATCATCCTTATCTACATGAATGTCTATAAATCCTGTGGGTAAATAGATGTGCACATATATAAACTTTAAAATACAAGCTGTACTTTTGCCCCCAAAAGAATGAACCTAACGCAGTGATTTAACTGCTTACTCCCCACCCAGGTGATCCCAACCATTAGAGAAGGAACACACTGGAAGGGAGAGGATGGGCAGGTTCATCTCCATCACTAAACCCTCCCACTGCAGGTGCTTTCCTCCTCTTTCCAATTTCTGATCTCATTTCTTGCTCACTGATGCCAAACCTCAGCCCAGAGCCCACTGAGGAGGCTGTGACAGCCCCTCTGAAATCCTCTATGAACTTTTTACCTGGTTGGAGAAGCCACCTGGCCTTTCCTCCTGCTTAGGAAGGACAGAAAAGTACTTTTCAGCTTGGGGAAAAGTTTCCCTGTGAAAGGTTTTATCGCTCATGTGTGAGGCAGCTGCTAATTGATCTGTCAAATGGCCAAGCTGTAAAACGGGAATGGCAAATAAAGAGCTGTGACTTTAAGGGAGATAAACAATATTGTGTTGGGTTTGTTTTGGTTTTTTTTCCTTCCTTCCTCTTCCAAATGACCATTTTATCCTTAGTCTGAAACCACGGGATGAAGGGCAAACTCAAATTGAGGAAGGAAGCTTGATGATTTCTGATGCTTCCATTACTGCATAATCAAGGACTAAAACTGCAATCAACAGAACCGCCTTTGCAACCCAGCAGCTTTCAAAAAACTCAAGTGAAAGGGAGATAATTTTCTTTGTGGGACTTTATGTTCCTGAACCACCACCTCCCTTCCGCCTTATTTTCTTAATGTTTGTTTAGGAAAGAGAAGTGGAGGGCTCCAAGGAGACAGGCAGGCTTGGATGAGCACAGTAACGTGTGGTGTAGGTTGGAAGGGACCTTTGAAGGTCATTTCTGCAGAGGTCGAGTGCAGAGTGATGCAGGACAAAGGCATTGCAGCCCTGAGGAGGCAACTAGTCACCAAAGAAATGGTTTGGCTTGGAAAGGACCTTAGAGATGTCTCGATCCAAACCCCCAGCAGGAGCAGGGACGCGTTCCTCTAGAGCAGGTGCTTTGTGTTTGGGCAGCCAAAGTGCCATACTCCATCACCCCCACCTCGGACCTGGGGTGAGCCTCTCCTGCAGCAGCAGCTGGTGGTGGGACTCTGGCTTGGCCGCCAGCAGGTCCCTGCCAGGTGCTGTGGCAAGAGGATCAGGGGTGAACTGACTCGGTTTCCCCTCATCCAGCGACACCAGCCAAGCCAGCAGGGCTACCCTGAGCCCGAATTGGCTGTGCCCATCAACACCCCTGGAGCCAGGGGCTTTGAAACCAAATATAAAACCTCTGCATTTTCTCCCATTTCCCCCCTTTAATTTAGGCAGTGTGGAGGCTCTGGCAGGGAAAGGGTGTGCAATTGCTGGGGCGGCAGCAACAAGCAATGCAGCAGAGCCTGGATCCTTTCATCTCCGAGTGAGGGGGTGCACACAGCACGCTCTCCTCTTGAAAGCATCTCTTGGCTTCAGAGGCTTCCCCAGCCCCTTTGACAAACACCTCGAGCCTTTGTAGGTGACTATCACGCTCTGGCACAAGTGACAAGTCCCGCCAGCTCTTCCCTCCCTGCACAAAAAGCATCACTTGAAAGGCAGAACTGACAGCGTTTGACTCGCCCGGTTTTGAGCAGCCCCGGAGCAGCAGCAGTGGGCTCTGGCTGGAGGGGCCCCGTGTGTGCCCAGGGCGTGCCAGGGGGATGGAAGGGCGGTGGTGGCTGCTGTCGGGTGGGAAACGCTCAGAAGCAGCCCAGCCTGTTGTACTGCAGGGCTGTCTGCCCCGCTCCCCCTCCACACCTCCCCTGCAGGAAGCACCAGGACAATTCCCTGCAGTCGTGTTGGTGTTCCAAGCCGGCCACTGCTTGGACCAGTGGTGCCACAGGGGAGGAGGAGGAAGGGAAATCAGCATCATCACCCAGCTCCCAACCTGCTCCAGCTTCACTCCCCATCACCGAGTCTCCTTTTTGCACGTCAGGTATTCCTACCACTCTGACTCCCAAGGAACCAAAAGGGAATAAGGCTCTCACTGCACAATCCCATGATTACACAATCCTTTTGTACCACAGAAATGACAGCTGAGGTTGTGAGACAGTGGCAACCTCAGCTCAGCTGCCCAGGTTGCCCCTGGCTCACAGCTTTCAGCATACACAAAGCTGCAATTCATTTTTTTCAGTACTACTATGTTTTCTGGGAAATTAAGTTTTAGAAGGACTAAAAATATTAACAAATTTAGGCTGCGAAAATGGGAGGAGGAGGAGGAGAGCGGATTTTAAAAATGTCAAAACACTCAGATGTAGCATTTTTAATGAAATGTTTCACTTTAGAAATGCCAAAACATTTTGTTTTGACATTTTCAAAGTGAAACTTAATGATTTTTTTTTCTTAGGAACATCATGGATTGCTTTGTAATAACCTGAGTTAAAGAAAAAAGAACGAGGAGAAAACTTTTCACCATTCTTCCAGCAACACATTGACATAGAAAGAGCATTTTCTTCCCTCTTCCTGCCAACAAATTTAGGCATTTTCTGTTTCACTTCACATTGCACCAATGAGTTTCCCTCCTTTTCTGCACTGAAAACAGGCTCTCACCTTCTGCAGGATCTCCTGCCCACTGCTGCTCTCCTGGCCCAAAGAGGTTTCAACACAAGCAGGTTCCTTGGAAGATGAGCTTCCTCCTCTGCTGTTCAGGTGCCGAGCATCCTGCAGAATGAAACCTCTCTGTGCAATCACCCAAGCCAGAAATCACCCTTTTCCTTTGGCTCAGGCCAAACTTTGCCTCTTCCTGGATCCCAGGCTGGAGGAACTGCTGCGTGATCCAAATGAGTCCATGACTTTACCTGGAGTGCTGTGTCCAGCTTGGGAGCCCCCAGGATAAGAAGGATGTGGACCTGTTAGAGAGAGTCCAGGGGAGGGCATGAAGATGCTGCAAGAGCTGGAGCTGCTCTGCTCTGGAGCCAGGCTGGGAGAGCTGGGGGTGTTCAGCCTGGAAAAGAGGAGAATCTGGGGAAAACTGAGAGCCCCCTCCAGTGACTAAGCAGGCTCCAAGAGAGTTCAGGAGGGGCTTTGGACAAGGGCATGGGCAGGACAAGGAGGAATGCGTTCACACTGACAGAGAACAGCATTAAATTGGATATTAGAAAAAAAAATCTTCCTTGTGAGGGTGGGGAGGCCCTAGCACAGGTTGCCCAAGAAGCTGTGGCTGCGCCATCCCTGGAGGTGTTCAAAGCCAGGCTGGATGGGGCTTGGAGCAACCTGGGATAGTGGAAGGTGTCCCTGCCCATGGCAGGGGGATGGAATGACATGGTCTTTTAAGGTCCCTTCCAACCCAAACCATTCCAGGATTCATGGTTTGGTATCCCACCCAAACCTCCTGCAGGACAGAGGGGACAGGGCTGGTCCACAGCCAGCAGCATCCCGAGCCCTCCTCCTCTGCACACACAGTGATAAAATGGACCATGAAAGTTTATCAGCCATGAGCCAAATGACTGTTTACATGTGTTTATTGTGCACTTATTTGTGATCTGCAACCCTTCTCCTAATGCCTTGCTCACAACAGTGGCTGTCCTGTGCTGAGACCCTGCAGTCTAACACTGACCACTGCAGGCTCGGGGATTGGGAAGGTGCTCCTGGAACCAGCCTGCATGGAAAGCACATAAAGAAGCAGCTGAGTAACTCTGGAGCCCATGGGACCATGAGGTACCAGGCATCCTCCACTTGTTTTGAGGCATTGGGTGAGGACTCTTCAGCCTGGCAAGAGGAGCCCATCCAGGCCAAAGGGCCCCTCTGGGTAAAAATAACATAAACAGGAGGAGTTACAAGCTGTGAAAAGAGTAAATGGAATCTCAGATCCCCAAAATGAAGTGAATTTGGTACCTTTGCAGTGCCCTCGGGGGAGGTCCCAGCCCAGCAGGGGAGCTCCAGAGCTGGAGCAGTTTTGGCTCCTGGGAAAGGAGGATGGAAGTTTCCTCTCCACAGATAAAGAGTCCTTGCAGGGAATGGAAAGAGCTGATGCAGTTGTGGGCAAATACATAAATCCAAAATATGTCAAAAAAGAGTAAACCTGTATGAGGAAACAAATGCAGACTTTTGTCACTTCTTGCTGGAAAACAGACACCCAAAGAGGCAGTGAGGACAGCTGGTGGCATCACTCCATGGGAAGCCAAACCCAGCAAACCCTGGCAAATTTTCACGGGGGGAAGGAGGTAGAGACCCAGATAACCCTGGCCTGCTGCTGACCTGTGCTGGGCCAGGCTGGAGCAGGGTCAAAGCTCAGCAGAAGGTGATCCAAGCCCTGAGCAGCCTTTTCTTTTCCAGGCTCAGACACATGTCCCACTGTGGGACGCTTCTCTTTGCTCAGTGCAGAAGATATCAAAAATAATGAACTGCTTGCACACTCCCTGCATATGCAGACCTGTATTTACATATGGAAATTAAATCCTTGGGTAGGCAAAGCCAAGCACATCCAATGGATTTACATCAGGCTCCTTACTGAGGCTTGCTTGGAAGGGTCTCCACAGTGCCAAGGCTCATGGGCTGAGCCACAGCGTGTCCTCGAGGGGCTGATGGCAGGGGGACAGGCAAGTGTTTGAGGATGCTCTTGACCACGGTGGCACTGTGGTTATCCCTGCAGCAAGGCCAGCTCCGTGCTCCTCAGAGTGAGGATTGGACCCCAAACCCCTCCATTTGCTAACGACAGTTCTGTATCCCATTTAAAGGACAGTGCTGCCTATTAAGCAATTTACTCATTTCTAATTAGGATTATTCAGTATAGCAGGTTTTGTGCTTGCAGCTGAGTGCTCAGAACTGGCCACAGGCTCAGCAGGAGAAGAACTTCAAACACCCATCCCCTGCAAGGAGAGGTGTTTTGTGGCAGTAAAAACTACAGGGAGAAAGCAACGGCCCCAAAACGTGAACTGTCCCTTTAATTTCTGTCAAGGCTAAAGCCCACAGACTACAAAAACAACATTTTAATTTAAATTCCGATTCCACATTCATTCATGGGAGCTGGCTCCGAGCGGGGATTTCATTAAAGGCTTTAATAGATTTTATAGGACTTGTCAGATCCGGAAAGGTTATGGAGCAAATGCATTTTCTCTGCTTCCAGAATTTCAACAACGGCTCGGTAAACAAATTTACCATGAAAATGCAAAGAGTCCAACCTTGTACAGACAAGGAGAAATGAACTTCATCTGAGTGACTTAAAGGCATCAAGATTCACTCTCTGTCCCTTCCCAACTCGCTTCCCTCCACTCTTTTCCCTTGGCATGCTGTGCAGCATAGGACCTGTTTCTTTCTTTTTTTTGGTGGAAAACCAGAAAAGGAGAAATATCTTTTTCCATGGATCACACTCGGATTCAAAGCTATTAATAAATAATGGCAGCTTTAGCAGCAGTGCAGGGATGAGGGGCTTAGAGGGGCTGCTGAGAGAGCTCTCACCCAAGATCAGACCTTGAACACCTGATTGACTCAGGACAGGGGGTGGTGCAATGAAATGCTGTTTTTCCAGAAGCCCCTGGGTGTTGGAGGACAGATGTGCTTCAGGGGGTGAAGGTGGTGTGGTTGGGAGAATGAGCAGACAGGAGAGTTTACAACAGCCACACCTTTGCTCCTGACCCATCAAGGGCCTCATGAGCCCTGCCTCAGGGTCTTCTCGACCAGCCCTTCCACTCAGCCAGAGAACGGAGCTGATTTTGGCTGAACAGCCATAAATGCACAAGTTCTGACAAAATATTTCTCCGGACTCTTTTCTACCTGCATTTTAGCCCTTGGCAAATCAGGCTCGAGGGCCGGTCCCGATGTCAGGCCCAGGAAGGAGCCCCCAAGGCTGGGGGGTGCAGGCAGATGTCCCACCCTGGGGACACGGTGCCATGGGCTGCAGGATCCGTGCTGGGGTGGCTGCACTCACCAGTCAGTGACTGGGAAGCGTCGGGCATCGCTGGCGAGAGCCAAACTGCAGGAATCAAAGGCTGATGCCTTGGCAACCGAGTCGTAGCAATGCTGAATAAAGTGAAGAAAGGGCCTCTTGTTTTTGGATGAGCTCTGTAAACAGAGATGAATGTCAGAGGAGATTTTGCCCGAGCATCGTTTAGAGGCTGTATAGTGGCATCACAGAGAGAAATCAGCTCGGAGAAAATTATAGCTAATGCAAACCTCCAACCAAAACCTTTTCTCTGTTAGAGGGTAAGACAAGTTGATGACTTTATTATTATTATTATTACGATGATTATTTTCCCTCCTTATGACTTTGCAATTTGAGATTGACAGGTCCTAACACAGCTGCTCTGGATGCTTTCCCAGCTCCACAAAGAGAGAGGCAGAGTGAAAAGCAGCCGGGCGGTTCAAGAGCCGCTGGCGGGGCGGGAGTGGGACTCAGCAGCTCCACCACAGAGACCCCATAGATGTGGGACCCTGTGCTGAGAGGTGCTGAACATCTGGGAGTCCCTTTCACTGGGAACAGGCACTGCAGGTGGCTGGGATGTGGCTGGTAGCTATGCTGTAATTATAGGAAGCTGGGGAGAGAAGCAGATTTAAATCAAATGACTACTGAGTTAAAGCATGAGAATTCCTGTGTAATTTATGGTGCATTAAATAGCCTAAATATTCTCTCCTCATGAGTTACTCTAATAGCTAATAGCTCTCATTTCAAGGCAGTGTTTTCTGTGATTCACCTTCATCTAGATTTTTCTTCCTAGCTGGCAAGTACCACAGTAAAATTTCCTCCTCCAGTGAGTGGTATTTTCTTCAAATGGTCCAAGTTCCTTAGGACATCAGCTTGCCAAACTCTGGTTACACTGATCAAGAGTAAAACTTTAAACAAATTCACCCAACAGAGTCTCAAAAGCACCTCATGAAGGTTAATGGCTGTACCTGGGAGGGATGGATGGATGGATGGATGGATGGATGGATGGATGGATGGATGGATGGATGGATGGATGGATGGATGGATGGATGGATGGATGGATGGAGGGATGTGGCCTCAGGGTCCTACAGACACACCTGGGACACTGACTGTTATTTGTGAGGTGTCAAACAGCCTGGATGGAGTTTCTGAGGACTCGTATCCCAGCTCAAGAGGGGGTCACAGACGATGCAATCGTGTACAAGGCAGTGAAAACCATGTGACATTGGCCCAGGTGAGTGTGATCAGCACAGCAGAGCAGAAAGTCAGAGCTGATACTGACAAGAAAACCTCTGGATATCCCTGATCCAACCTCCTTTCTGACAAGGGTTTGAAGTTAACTCAGGATGCTGGAGCCTTGCCCAGTCAGGCTTTGGAAACCTCCAAGGCTGGAAGTGGCAAAATCTCTCTGCCTGCACAACCCTTGCTTAAACCCTGTTTCTTTTACCAGGAGCCACTTTACCCTCTTGGCTGTGAGGCACCAGTTTGTACCACAACTTTTGGACTGCTGTGATGTGTGGTTTGCTGGGAGCATCCCCCCTTCCCAGCCCCGTGGACACTTGCAGGTGTTTCCCATGCAGACTGCTGGAAGCAGGAGCACGCACAGAAAATTCTCTCAAGCCATTCATCAAAGCCTTCAAAGTGACCTAAGTCCAGCCAGGGCTCTGAGCTGACCCAAAAACCCAGAGCCAGCAGGCTCCAAGAGCCAGCAGCAGGAAAATACTACCCAGAGCAGAAGTCACAAAGAAACAGGAAAATCTTTTTCCTGCTGCCATCTACAGTTTGGAGTGTGGCAGGAGGCTGGGCTGAGAGCCAGGGGAAGGCAGGGAAGGAAAGGCTGAACTCCCGGTATCCAGCACAGCTCTTCCCAGCTCCCGGGAAGCTGCTGCCATCTGCTGATGTGAGGGCGGCCGGCACAGGGATCCACAGGCAGGATGGAAATGACTTCGTGGCACATGAGCGACACACACCCCAGAGACCGGAACGGGAGATTGAGTCCTCACTCTAAAAATCTCCCTCAGAAGAGGTCCAAAGCCGGCCTCAAGCTTGAGGTGCTGCAGGGCGTGTGCTGCTCAGCAGTTTCTCCTTGGCTGAGGTGAGAGGACAGCAGCTGGAACACCCTCAGGCACCTCCTTGGGGCTGCTTTGAGCTGGGTTTTCCAGCACCAATCTGTCATTGCAAAATGTCCTTCCTTGCTGTGAGGAGCACTCTGAACCCCAGTGACCCTGGTCCCCATCACCACACTGGACCACTTAACCTGATTTTTAGTGTCCCCAGGGATTTTCTCCCAGTTCCTGGTGGAATAGAGCTCTGCCATGCCAAAACACTGGGAACAAGGCATGCATGGCCAGGGCTGGGTGTCCAGGAAGATGCCTGCCCTTCCCCTTTCCTCCCTAACACTCACCCAGACCTAAAAGCTCTTACATGGGGTTTTTGAGGCAGGTTGGTCTTCACCTCCCCTGCCCTGGTCTCTTGGCCAGACGTGATGACACGAGGGAACAATGTCCTCTCAGTTCCATCCCCCTCAACTCTGCAAACTGCTCTGCAAACTCCAGATGGGATTTCAGTCCTGTTCCTCCTCCAGGAGCACTGACATTTTTAGTCTCCTGCATATCTTCTTCCAGAAACAGCTGAGGGCAAGTGGAAGAATTCCTACATCTGGGCACTGTGCAGAGCTTTTGCAGGAGAATGGCTGAGTAACTTCCTGGCTTAGAGTCAAAAAATCCTGTTCTGTATCATCTTTGGCTTCCTCTGCATGATTAAGTTGCACATTCATCCTCCCCAGGCAGCTTTGTCTGCTGTTTCTCCTTCCCTGTGCAACTTGGGTGGTGGGTTGGATGGAGAGAGTCCCCTCTCCACTCAAGAGAGGGGAGAGGGGACGTCAAACCACACCAAAAGGGCAGGGCAGAGCTGTTCCAGCCAAGCAGCAATGACAAGGGGACACACAGACCTCGGGTGACCAAGGATTTGCAGCAGGAGCCAGAGCAAGCAGTGGCTTTCCCAGGGAGATGCCACCCAGGAGAGAATTGTCATAAAGCTGGCAACAGGGTTCATGCTGGAGAGCTCAAAGGGACCCAATCTAAGGCAGGGGGTGGGGGGTGAAAAGAACAGTAATAAATGACTCTGAAGTTAATTTTGAGGTGGTTTGGCTTGGGGATGCATGAGGAAAGAGAGCAGGACAGGCCCCACCCAGGAGATGAGTGGGGATCTTGTTCAGACAAACAGGGGAGTGACAGAGCTTTTGCACTAATAAAGCAGAGGGAATACACAGTAGTCTGTGCTCCAGGGGAAATGAGGTCAGGCCCTGTCAATGCATCCCTCAGCAAGCAAAGACAACTCCAAAGCACCTCAGACACACTCAGGAAGGTTTCCAAGGACTAAAAGGACCCTCTCAGTTCATCCTCCTCCTTCAATGCAGACTTTGTAGAGCTCCCACTTCCAGGACAGGCAATATTCCTTCCTGCTCTGTCTTCCTCCAGCCTCAGGGCTGCAACAGAGCCTGCTTTGTTGGATGGCACAAAGGGAGCACAGAGCATCTCCCCCAGATGTGTGCCTGAGCACATCCTTCCTCCAGCTGCCCCCTCCCACAGCCCAGTTCTGCCTCTCCTCACTTCTGCCACGCTCAGCATAAAACACCAATTTCACGGTCCCAGCCTAAATATCAGCTCAGTTCAGCCTGGCAGCCAGCACCACCCAGATCTGTGCTCTGCCCACACTCCTGTGAGCCCCCCCTGGAGCATCCTTTGTGCTCCACAGGGACTCTGCCAGCCCAGTGTCACACTGCTGTTCCCACCACGGGACAGGACAGGGAATGAGGGAGCAGAGGGGTGTGAACCCTCATTTCCAGCAGTGCCAGGAGGATTTTGCACAGTGAAATCTCTTCCCTCCATGGAACAGCTGAGGAGGCACCAGGACAGCATGGCTTTTCCAGGGAGTAAAAATCTAAAAAGCCATCTTTTGAGAGGAAACTCAGTGGTGCAGAGCCTCAGCAGGTTGCGAGGCTTCCCCAGCATCATCCCAGCAGCAAACTAAATCATCGTGTCTGACATTTCCCCTGCCCCCCCAAAGGCCAAAATAATTCCTTTGCTCTGGATACAGATCAGTTGGCAAACAAGCTTTCAGACACAATTATTTTGCCCTGAGAGGATTCTGCAGCTGCTCCTCTTTTTCTTGAGATCAATACCTAGAGGATAATCCTGCAGATTATCCTACAGTTTGGTGCTGTTAGCTCAAGCTCCCTTGTTTGCTTTATTTCCTTCAAGAATTACAACTCCTTCTGGTTGGGGGAGGGAAGTGTTTTTATATTCTGTATTTCTACAAATGAGGCCTGACATCATAAATTGTCTATAGTTGCTTGGAGATGAATTTTGTTGACTTTTTAGTTAAATTGAAACCTTTTCTGAGCACATACCGATTTCAGGTGGTGAGTCATTCCTTCCCAAAAGAGCAGAGCAAACAATAGCAACCACTTCAAAACACAGCAGATTTACTTCCAAATCTAGCACCTATATTCTTTTAAAGCAAATCAAATCTGTGGGAATTTATTCTCCTGCAAAGTCCCCCAGGCCTAAGGCAGCAGAGATCAAAAATCTGTTCTGTGCTTTGGAGGGTTATTTTTATTTGTTTTGAACGGTTCTGAATATCCAGAATAGCAACTCTTGACTATTTGTGGCTGAAAAGTTTCCCAGGTGTAAACTTGAAGAGGTGGGAGAATATCTCTGCTACTCCTGGGACAGACAGGATGTTCCTAAAATAAAGTTTTACCTCAGAATAACTGCTTTGGAGTATTTGTTTTCTGTCCAATAGATCAGGATTCATAAAGCCCCACAATACATCATCAAAAGCATCCTACCTGTGGGATGAAGGAATCTTCAAAACCTGAGGGGCTTCTGAGGGATTGCTGCAACTGTAATGATGGGACAAGGGGCAATAGCTTCAAACTGAAAGAGAACAGATTTCACTTAGGTGTTAGGAAGGAATCCTTCCCTGTCAGGGTGGGGAGGCCCTGGCACAGGGTGCCCAGAGAAGCTGTGGCTGCCCCATCCCTGGAAGTGTCCACGGCCAGGCTGGACAGGGCTTGGAGCAGCCTGGGATAGTGGAAGGTGTCCCTGCCCATGGCAGAGGGAGGAACAAGATGAGTTTAAGGTCCCTTCCAACCCAAACCGTTCCATGAATCAATTAATTTGAGGATTCAAAAATCCCCCTGCATCTGAGGCGGACACAGGGAGCCCCGGGTCACTCTCTTGATCAGCCTCCCGAGGCAGAGGAAGGTGACATTTTGTGTGTGAGCTCCAGGTTAGCACACAGTACCCCCAGGAGGCACAGCACCACACCAGTGCGGGGTTCAGCTGGCAGCAGCCGCCTCCCAAAACCAGCAAACACCCCGAGGTACCACACACCCTCTGGTCCCGACCTGCAGAGCTCACGCTGCTCCTTTCACATCCACAGAGCTCCTGCACAGGAACACTGGGAGCACCAAAAAGCCATCAGGGAGGGAAGAGCGCTGCAGTCAGTGCAAACGCCACGTTTCTTCCAAGATGTTGCACCGAAACCGCCACTTCAGCATCAGGTTTGACCTTTGAGACACAAAGGATTTCCAGCCTTGTGTTCCGATGCCTCGCAAATTCGTTTTTGGGGCTGCCTGTAAGGCATAAAGCGAGAAAAGGGATCTTTGGGTGTGAAAGCTGCCAGGCAGATGAGGCAGGCACCCCACAAGGTGGCAGAGCTCCATCGCTCACGGCCCGAGCGCGGGGATGCCGCAAACGCTGCCGGTCCGGGATGCTGCACACCGGGGGAACGGAGCCTTCCGCAGCTCCCCTAAAACGGGAATAGATCAGGTGTAAACCCGCTCGCAAAACAGGAGCGAGTTCTCGGGGGTTTGGGCACAGGTGAACAGAACAGAAAAAACTCCGATTCTTTTCGGCTGCGCTGAGGTTTCTAGGAGAATTCTGCTGGGAGCTGTTAGGAAATTCTTAACCCACCCGATGGAATTGTAAACTGGGAAAGGAAATGCAAACTCTCAAGCAGGGAAATGTTGCTTTTGTGAATTATAACAATGCTCCAGAAGTGAATGGGGGGAATAATTGGGATTTGAGGTTTTCAGATTTCTTACCAAGCTGTTCAGAAATGGGAAATTTCTTCCTGTCTTCTCTGTGCATGCCTCGCTCCAGCTCAGTTAAACAGCCAGCAATAAACTGGTCATAAAATACATTTCAGCAGGAGACTAACACTATGTTTCTAAGCTTCAGAACAATGATATTTAAAAAAAAAAAATGAAAGGAGAAAGAACCAGCAAGAAAAAGAAATCAGCATTATCTTGTCATAGTTTTTGATCGGTTGAGGAAGAACAATAAAATAACTACAACATTCAGCCCTGCTGTCACCATCACTCCAGGCTGGCCAGAGGCAAATTTGGTCTAGTTTGGGTGAAGCAGCACCTTCCTGTGCTTTCCAGTGATGTCCTTGGACTTCAGAGCAGACTGGTGATTTTCCTCCCTGCAATCCACTCCCTTTCCATAGGACTTCAGTGTCCCTCCTCACAGCTGGCTTTGGAGCTGACTCTGGTTTTAAAAAACCACCAGGACACAAACCTGGAGATTGGTCTGCAGAGGACAGAAGTGACTCACAGCCAGTCCAGCAAATGGACAAATGGAAGGTTTCATGCTCTGAGTGGAAATCAGAGAGATGTGGTCTTTAAAAAGAATTCTCTCTGGAGCCAGGGGAAGCTTCAGGAGGAATTTTTCACCAGAGGAAATCGCTCTCAAAGGAAAGGGATAATTTGCCAAAGCAAAATTAAACCTTCTGTCACTCAAACACCCAAATCAGCAGCCTGACAAAACAGTTACTGTAGCAACAGGTGGGAAAAAATGCCACAGAAAACTCAGATATTCCCAAACCCCTCAATAAATTGAGAGAGAACAGTTTCCAATTGCACTGAGCATCACAGATGTGCAGTGGCTCAGCCACTGTGGGCTGGGCTTTGTGCTGGGATGCTGCAGAGCCAGGGCAAAGCTCAGAGTTTATTGCAAACCCTTCCTCTTCATCAGCCTGAGAAAAGCTGGGAAACCCTGACTGATTTGTGAAGAGCTTTCTTTGCCTGCTTTCTAGGAGAAGGAGGAAGCCTTCCAGGGAGCTGCAGTGTGAGTTCTGCAGGAAAGGGAAAGAAAAAAGGTTCCAAAAAATCAAATTTATAAGAGACAGGTTTGGCTCATGGGGCCAAAGAAATCCAAGTACATTTGCCCTCAGCCCCTGTGCAGTGCATTTCCAAAGAGTTTTCCAAAAAATGGAATTTCCAGCAGGATTGATCAGACCTTGAGCTGTGCAGTCAGGTGCAAAGCAGCCAAAATCAAATGTACTCCAAGAGCCATGAACTGTTGGGGAAGGTGATATAGGGAAACTTTATAAATATGATTGTTTAGTAGTAGGTTTAGAGAACATTGGGCCAGTGAGTGAAGTAGAAATAACGGTTACTTTTGATATGGGAAGGGATGCTAGTTTAGGGACAGGATGTTAAGTAATACTAGTGACTAGGTAGAAAAGGAGTCTGCAGGGATGGCAGGAAGAAGGGATTATAGAAATTAGCATAAGGAGGTAGTGTCTTATTTAAATTTAGTAGTACTCATAGGTTGTATGTAAATTCTATAGGATTTGTGTCTCACACTGGTTAGTTACTGTAAATAGAATATTTAACACAGAATAAGATAAAACATACTGTAACAAGAAATTTACTCTCTTAGAACTCTCTTAGAACTACGCTAGCAGCTGAGCTAGCAACTAATAACAAACACTAGTACTTACAACCCCTGAAAATAAAGCATGTGTTCCATGAGCAACCCCCGTCTCCTGAAGTATATCATCTAACCATCGAGAGAACTTCTCTTATAATGAACCTCAGCTTCCCTGGGCTGGCAGTGCCCCAGGGCTCCTCCCAGATCTGCACACCAGCTCCATTGTGAGAGAACAGACACAAAATTCCCAATTTCTACAGCCATGGCACAGCCCCTCCATTCAGTTGGCTCCTGCCTTTCCTTTGATTACGTCTTCAGTTATTTGCAATAATTTTATTTGCAAATAAATAAATGGAGAGGAACCATCAGCCTGGGGGTGTCTCGTGGCTGTTGCAGGAAGGGCTTTGCAGACCACAAACTCTGCAGCTCCCCCCAGCACCACAAGGACTTTGCTCCTGCACATCCTCCACCCTGACCCCTGGAGCTCCACATCCCAAAAGATGGGCTGCAATAAGGGCATGTTTGCTGCTGGTCAGTGAAACTAAAACAGAACAACCTCTGCAAACATCACACCTCTCCACAGAGACCCCAGACAAACCAAACAGTGCTCTGCCTGTTCATAAAAGCAGCCTTTGCCTGGTCCAGGAGGTAATTACTGGCTCCACAGATGCCTCTGCCATCCCATTTGTGGGTATTTTTATCTTGCCAAGGAGCCAGAACTCTCCTGTGAGCCCCATTCTGTGCTGTCTGCTCTGAAGGGCTCATCCATCCCTCATTTGCCGTGCTTCATGCATTGCTTTTATGCCTTTTCCTTAACAAAGCAGCTTTTAATTCTGATTTCTGGTGCTTCCAGTTCTCAGAAACAGCATAAAAAGGATATTGCAGTCCCCTCAGGTTTATATAAACATGTCCTCTTTATTAACCTTCATCATGACTGTCTGAGCTGAAATGTCAACATTTGGCAAAAAAAAGCAGTAGAAATGGTTGGGGTAGCTTTCAGGTAGGTCAGTAGCAAGGTGCTTAATTAAGGGCAGAGTTGTTTCATGGCTGAAAATATTCTCTTTGGTGACTTGTGTTCTTCTTCCAGGTCTTTCTGCTTGCTCCAACAACCCCCCTATAATCCCATAGACTGGCAAAGCCCCACCAGCACCCATTAAATAGCATTTCACTTCTCCCCTTCTCTGCATCGCTTTATGGAGCCATCAAAAAAAACCCCTTGCTCCAAAAAATTTTTGTTTTTCTCTTTTTTTTCCCAAAACTATCACTTCCAGCCTGTGATTCCAGCTAATTTATAACAGACCACTGCAAAACTACACTGAGTTATAGAGAAAGACCATGGGAAGCTTTGGCACCATTAGTGTTTGGAGGAATTAATGGGAGTAGACTGTTAAATATGATTATTTTCTTCTGTCTTTCCTTAGGGTGCTGATCACTAAAGCACAAGTGCCACGTGCATTAATTAATTGAAACAACACATTTACATGATGAGGGATTAACTCCTGTGCTTCTCCATTGACTAATTAGTGTATCTATAGATCTATTTAGAAAGAAAATACCTTGGGGAAGGCAGGAGCCTTCAGAGTTTATTTCATATAAAGCGGCTGTCAAATTCAGGGATTAGAAAAATGTTCATTTCTCCCTTCCCTCCCCTGGCACCTCATATTTGCTTGTTTTATTTCTCTTGACTCCCATGTGGCATCTGCCACAAGTTTTACCAAGAAAACACTTCTGAGGTTTTCTTCCCTCATTTTGGTCCCAAGTTTCCTGTTGGTTGTCATCCTCGGGCTGCTCATGGGCTCCAACTGTCAACACGCTCTGGTGGAAAAGAATATTTGACTCTGGGGACTTCAGCCTGATGGATTAATTACCTTTCCCTTCTCCTTCAGCTCTCTCTGCTCAGGGACTCTCATATTTCACCCCCAGGATGACCAATCCCCATTTAATTTTTTTTTCATGTTGTAGGACAGAGGACAAGAAAAGAGGAGGTAAAGCTGCCCAGCTCAGGAAGCAGCACAGGGCTTTGTAATAGTCTGTAGCTACAGCTCTAAGATGCTCCATCCCCGGCAGAGAACTGCACAGAATGTTGACTTTCAACACCAACTAATCCTTTAAAACTTTACCTGATTGCACAATAACTTCCCACCACTGCTCAGAGAAAAGGCTTTGCTTTCCCTGTTCTCCCAGAGAGGCTTTCAGGGACCTTCCTGATGGCTTAAAAGCAGCACTTCAAGGTACAAGAAGCAGTAAAAAAACCCCCACCTTTCTGTCCCCAGAGCCTGACTTGTATTCATTTAAATGAATCTTGGCCAAAACCTTCACAAAATAACCACTTTCACCATCACCTCAACCCAGAAGCAGCTCTGCTCCTTTCCAGGGCTGGCTGGGTAGGAGGCTGAGGAGGGGCAGGGAGAGGAGAGTGAATTCATTAATTACCTGTACCTGATCTGAGCTTCTTTCTTTCCCCAGCTCCAGCAGTGGAGCTTCCTCTGCTATGGCAGGCTGAGGAAGAGGAGGCTGAGTCCCCTCCTCCTGCTGAGCTGTCCTGTGGCTGAACACAGCAAACTTGGGGAATGAATCTCCTCTCCTTTACCCCTTTATGAGGCTTTTGGTTTGAAGTGAAGGGAAATCCTTGCTGAGGTTTTCTGTGTAGCATAAATATACAATATATTTATATTATCCCTGCAGATCTTGATTCTGCATATCCTCATTGGCATACTCACATAAAGACCACTACATGCACATAATTTATTTATGCTGAATTGCCATAAATCCTGTGTTTGCACATCTGGACACAAGCAGATGTTACACCTTTGCTGCACAGATGCAGAAAGGACAGGGACTGGTTTTCTGTCTCTAATCCCAGGATCCTACCCCAGGTGCTCTGGGGGGCAAAACCACCTCCCACTGCTGAAATGTGTCCTCAGTGGGAAATTTAAACTGAAATAGAAGCAGTAGCCTTGTCTTTGGTCCAGATTAGGTTGTTGGAAAACCTCCTGGAGGGGCTTCCATGGGAAATGTTGTGATGCTGCAGAGATGCCCTCCCTCCAGTTCCCCCCCTCAGCACCAGGGAAATGTCATTCCACGCTCCAGCACCAACCAGCGTGTGACAGATCCCCCAAACCTGCTGGCTGTGACTCGGGTTTGAGATGCTCTCTCCCAGGACCTCATTCCACCCCTCCAAGCAGCGGGCAGGGCAAGCAGCAAGGCTGGGCCGAGCCTCATCATCCCTGCTTGGCACCAGCCATCGGGGGGAATGCGGTTCTGGAATGTCTGTGCCCCTCGCCGGGGAACGAGCTCTGCCACGGAGGCTCAGCAGCAAACATTTTATTGTTCACACGTTATAAAATATTATATTGTTCACACGTTATAAAATATTGTTCACACGTTTTCCCTTATTGAAGGCTCACGAACTCGTTTTGGAAACCCGGGAAAAGTGCAGGACTCACTGATGTGAGAAATGCTTTATTCTAACCGAAAAGGAATTGGACAATTATCACAAAATGAAATCCCAAAGGAGCTTTTTCATTCCCTCCTGCTCAGTGACCCCTGCTTGTCACCTTTAGATGTCGGAATGTCCAGCAGCTACCGACAATACCAGGTTTACAACCTAATGCCCAGACCAAAGTACCGACAATACAAATTGCCTTCAAGGGAAGCAGTATCTGCCTCCACAGCTCTAGAGCTCCTATAAAGCAAGATTTTTCTCCTTTTTTTTCTTTTTTTTTTTTTTTTTTTTGGTCATTTCTGTAATGTCGTGGGTTCCTTAAGCATCTGTAATAAAGAATTCCTGAAAAAATTATATTGTGCCTACATAAGAAAGTGTTGATTTTTAGGCTCAAATTCTAGTTTTCTGCTCTCCAGCACCACTCATCCCCAAATGTATTTTTCTATTTTATTCACACTAACTCCCACAAAGACAACAGGAATTAAAACAAGCCAAATGGTTCTTTATCTTTTCTTAAACTCATTTTGAATTTTAATCTCTGCTAAATAAGCTTTGATGGATGAAATAATTTAAAGCAATGCTTTGACTTAAAGAGACAAAGAAATCACGCAATTGAACATCAAAATTATAATTCTTTCCTCTTGATTTTGACAGGTTTTCGAGCGAGTAACACATTAGCTTACAATCGGGAGGTTCAAGAAGCTAAATCTATTTTTTTTTTCCTGTAGACAGAAAAGAAAAGGAGGATATAAAAAAGCCACTTGGCGCTCCATTAGCAGCCGGTCCTTCACTTTGTTTTAATGAGCGGAGCTGTTGGCTGCGCTGAGAACGCTGCTGTGAAAGTCTGTCCCTGCAAGCCCCGAAGCTGTTCGTGTGCTGACAGTGACAGCACTAATGGAGCTGGGGCTGGAGCCTGGTCCTCGGCGTGTGCGGAGAGGGCTCCCACACCGCCCGACAGGCAAGAAATATTTCCCTGCCAAAAAATCAGCGCCCGCCCATGGGACTGAAAGAGGCGGGTGCCGCGTCTGGCGGGAGGGCAGAGCATTTAAACAAAGCGGCGTTAACAGGGGTGATCCACGGAGAGAAACGCGGCCCTCGGGTTTATTCTGGTGAAGCTGGACGCGGCTGGAAGGTGGGCAAGTCGCAGACGAAGTTGGAAGTAAATTATCATTGTGTGCCGTCCGACGCAAACGCTCCCAGGAGAGTGAAAGGGAGAAGCTCTGAATGCCGAAATGCGGCAGCCAAGGAGGCCCCGGCTGCTCTCAGGTCTGTGCTGCTCCTGGACGGCTGGGAAAACACCGAGCTGGAAAGATGAAGGTGGATAAGCAAGAGAAGCAAACAGGAGGTGATGGGAGGAGGAGCAGGCTGTGGTGCCCCTGAAGCTGTCTCCTGATGCTGTTTCCTTGCCTGCGCCAGGAGCGGTGCAGGTTCCAAGCTGGGGACCCATCTGCCCATTTTTGTCAGCAAAAGGCTCTGTATAATTCACTAACTGCAGTCATTTGGGAGTTGTCTTCAAACTGAGTGCACGAAGAAACACTCTTGTCAGGTTTCTTCGAGGCTTTTTTTTTCTTTTTTTGAAAACTAAAAGAAAAGCGCAGCCATTTAAAGATTAAAAGAGACTCCATAATCCACAGTAAATGCTGGAGAGTCTCACAAAATTAGCCCACACATTTCTTAACCTAATCTAAAAGCACAGCTCCCACTTGGCAGACTTTGAAATATTTCATAACATTTGCAATGTTCTCAGCTTCAGCTTTGAAGCTCTCCCCAAAGACTGGGTTTTCCCATCTCTGCACGGATTTATCATCACCCATCAACATCTGTGCTGGTCCTGAACGATTTGGGGAGTTTGGTGCTTTGAAGTGACAATACATCAAAGCCACAACACAATTGATGCCGCCCCCACATCTCCCCCAGTCAAATACTGATGTGCCAGGAGGTCCCATTTCCAGCTTGCTCTAATAACACCTTCTTGCTGCACACAGGGAGACTTGTGTCTGCTCTTATTCCTTCCTGGGACTTGGTGGCATTAAGGATACTGCAAGGGTTATAAAATGCCATCTGCCCTTCTCGCTGGGTGTGATGCCTCCATGGGTTCTCCTGCCTGAATTTGTCTGATACAGAAAATGTTCCCTCATATAAAACAAAGGTGGCACTGCTGGTAATCAAGTGTTCTAAAGCAGGACAATGAGACTCCCTTGGGAATCACCATCTTCTCACCTGCTTCCCAGACACCAGCAGGTTTTCAGGGCTGCCAGATTTTGGAAGACAAAGCCTGAGGTGTGGTTTGCTCTCACCTTTTCTCCCACAGGGAAAGCCCAGCCTGAGCTTTGCTTGTTTTACCCCACCCAACCCCAGCTCTCACCTGAGGGAACACCTCACCTCACCCCATTGCACCCACAGGGACACTAAACCCCCCTTCCTCAACACAAGACAGAACTTTTCCAGAACAGCCAAACAGCCAGGAAAAGGGAGGGAATAAGCCAAAGGGAAGCACGTGCCTTTTTGCAGGATAGGTTTCCCAGCTGTTTGCACCTGGATGCAGTCACGAACACACAGCAGCCAAGCAGCTGGAGAAAAGCACATCACAGCCAGGCTGGCACACAGAAACAGCAATTTTCCCAAGTGGAGCAGCTCTGAGGCCAGCAAATAATGAAGAGCAAAATTGGAGGCTGGAGCTAAATAGCCTGCCTTAGTGGGAAGAGGAAGCAGGTGGCTCTGAGCAGTGGCAGGGCTGCAATTTAGGGTATTTCAAAACCAAGATTAAAGTGCTTCACTTCTGTGGTCAGTTCATGTTATCCTTGTGCTTTTCAGCAAGGACTTTGTGTCCATGGGGAGAGGATTGTGTTTTGTAGGAGCTTAGTTTGATTTACTGGGCACACAGGTGGAGCAGAGTTTGCTTTTGCAGCTGTAATTTATGATGACTTCCAAAGAAGAATGATGTTTCTGTACTTCACGACGAAGGGCTTAGTGTTGTTTTCACTCTCATTTGTACAAAAAGTTTAAAGTGGTGCTGGGTTTGAACAGTTGAACGTAGAAGCTGGTGTGAAGATCTAAGCACAGAGCCACATACTCCCCTTGGCTCTCCCTGGGCAGTGAAGTGGGCTCAGGTTAATTATCAAATAAAGCACCATCACTGCATTTCTTCCTACCCAGCAAGTACCATTTTACAAGTGTACATAACATTTCCTGCTGGATTTTTATGTCCCAATCCCTGCATTAATTGAACTGTCAGGACCATCCTCCCCCCTCGTATTTTAACCATATTTTTGGGCTTCCATTTTGCGGCAAGACGAGTTGTGGACATGATGCTGAACACTTTCCAGCCCCAGCAGCTCAGCTGCAGAACAAATCTGGTAGAGGGGAAAGCTCTCAGGATTCTGGGGTGGGTTTGGGGCCAGCTTAGGGTGAGCTGAGTCCACATCACAGCCTCAAAGTGTCTGTTGCTGTTACACATCCGTGGGATAATATCCTACACCATTTTGCCTGGGAATGGGCTTGGGATGCACCATCCAGAGGCAAAGGTGATGTGGTGATGTCCTGCTTCACCACCACGCCCCCTCCACACCAGTCAGGTTTCAGGAGGGGAGGTGTGCAGTAAAATCAATCCCTGTTATCCCTGCTCTGCTCCCAGCTCTCACCACCCAAAACCAGGCAGCGTTAGTGCCTCACCAGGGCCCGTTGCAGGGATGCTGCCTCGTTTACTGCCTGCTAATTAGCAACGCAGGGCCTGTGCCAGCATTCATCTCCTTGGAAAGCTGGGACAAGCAGAGCTCAGCCTCTCGGGAGCTCAGCAAAGGCAAAGCTCACCAGAGACCTCCTTGAGAGCAGCAGCTGGAGAGGATGCCCAAGGAGGAAGAGGAGGGTGAGCTCTGCCAGAGATCCAGGGGGAACACAGCTCATCCTTCCAGCAGGAGTGATGGAGCATGGCAGGGTTTTCCAGGGCCACCAGGAGCTCTCCTGTGATGGACACCTTAGATGGAAACCCCAGCCCTGTGCCCAAGCACACAAACCCAGGGAAGGCACCAGCAATGGATGTTCCTAATTCACCCTCACCTCAAGAGCCTCTTCCTCTAACCAAAAAAGTTTGAAATGAAATAATGATCATCCAGATGATGTTTTTGCCAACTTTTTGCTGCAGCCTGACACTGGTGCAGTGGCACTGCTGGTCTGCAGAGAGCTCCACGCTGGGCACAGCCCAAGAGCAGCTGTTTGCCCTGGCAGAAGAAAAGGAGAAAAAAAATTAATGAGCTTCTTTTCAATTCAAACAATTGCTCTGACCAATTTTTACGAAGTATGGCTATAAATAACCAGTTCCCTTCCAAAAAGTCCATTCAAAATGATATTTTGCTCCCTAATACCACAATTAGATGTGATAGTAGAGAAATCTTTTCTTCTTTACAAAAATAATTTTATTTGAGACAATCCTGCCTCGCAAAATAGTTGAATGGTGATAGAAAAGGCATTTTCATTAACAAGTTCAGCTGTTCCACCCCACTATGCTGACAGGCTCTTATCAAATGGCATTCACAAGCATTCCCTGGCAGGAATTGTTTGTAGAATCCTCTCCCTACATTTTTCAAAGTCCTTGCAGCTGGATTTTTAGCCTGGTTTCTAAAGGAGAAGAGGTTTCTGAACTGTGCTGGTTGATCTGGCTGTTTCCCACGTTCAGTTCATTACCGATGTTTAAAATCACTCAGTTATGAGGGGAAGGGTGGGTGAGAGAAAAGCAGGAAGGGCCTGAAATTGAACTTTTGTGAAAAGCATGGCCTGAGGAAAGTAAATGAAACAACCAAAAATTGCGTTTTCTGGTGGCAGTGTGCTGCTGGCTGGTCAGGCCATGCTGCTGGAGCAGCCTGCATCCATGCAGCTGGAAAACATCCCTCCCTCTGCCCTGCCTTGTCTGGACAGGATGGCCAAGGGGCAGGATGGGGGATCAGGGTTACTGAAATCAAAGAGAACAGATATGAGATGAAGGATACAAACCCATGGGACATAACAACTCATTAGTCCTGCTGCTGTATGAGATGCTGCAGAGCAAACCCCCAGAAAGCAGAGCTGGGTAATGGGAGCAGGATGCTGTAAAACATGAATCACAGCCTCCAAATGAGAGAGGGGAAGGCAGGACCACACTCTTCTAATATTCTTTCCTGACAGAGGCAGGAATACTTAGGGGAAAGATTCAAGGAGCTCTTGTACTTGGAGCTCTGCAAAACACTACGGAGCTCTTCAGGGGCAACGTTAGAGAAAATTGCAGTCGTAAAAATAACCCAGAATATAAGTACAGGAGTTCTGATTGGAACCAGGTCTGATTGCAGAGCACATGGGACAGAGGGTTCAGAGGTGCATTTCCCAAGGGACCCTGCCCTGAACATTCCTGGGCTCCTCTGTGAGCAGCTCTGTTTAAGCAGTGCTGTGCCACAGGTGAAAACAGGTGGGTTTAAAGATTTGGGGCTGATACATAAAAAGCCACCAGCTTGCCCAAAGGTGTGTCTTACAAAGCAAAAACATTCCACTTGACCACTTCTCAAAAGACAGGCAAGGTTATCTGTACCCTGAACTCACCTCTGGAACTTCCCTAACCCATAAGAGGTGGGAGTCTGGCATTGGGAAGGCTTTCCCAGGGATAAGGACACTGGGGACAAGCTGAGTCTCCAAGTCTATGAGATTTGTGTAAACAGAAATGGAAATGATAGATCAGATAAAGGTGGATGGAGGAGCAGATTTCTGTGACATCCTGATGCCCTCTCCCACCCCCATTTTCCATGACTGGGACTGTCTTAACATGTAAGAGCAATAGGGGGATTTCAGCATAAAATCCTGGCCCTGTGAAGTTCAGGACTTTTGTGATTAATCCAAATAGCTTCATTTCCGTGGTATTTTGCCAAGCTGTAATTACATTTGTCAAGTGGGGCTTCCATTTCAGCAGAACCCCTGAGAGCCAACAGCCCCAGGGAGCACTGGGCTGTGTTAGGGAGCAAAGGGAAGCAGGTTCTGTTCCCACAGATTGGTGTCTTCGCCCAAGCAGTGCACAGAGAACCTGGAATCTGCTTATTCTTTGTTTCATTGCCTGCTTAGGTTTGCTCTTGTAGTCCTACAGAGTCCCTTTTGTCTCAAATTCCCTGCACTGCAGGAAACAAAGGGTAGAGCTGCTGCTCTCACTGTTTGGAATCTTTCCTCCACTGCATCCTCAGTGTCAGGATCAGATAAAAGACAAAGGCAGAAGAATTTATGGGAGCATTATCAGCTACCTTTGAAAATACATCAAAGGATGGGACTGTGGAAATGACGTTTGATGGCACGGAATTTTGGGGAGTTTTTTCAAGCCCAGCTGTTTGAATCCTCCATGAAATCCCCCAATGCATTGTTGTGCCTCAGAAACTGGTGGTAATCTAATTCCACTTTCTCTTTCCCTCCCCTGCACTGTCATCTCCTCAGATCCCTTTCTTCCCTCTCCGTCCCCTGCTCTGTTTCCAGAGCTCATTGGGACATAACCAAGGCTCTGAGGCTGAACAAACAAAGCCTAAAATAGGGCAGTGATTGAGCAAAACCAAACACCCCAAGGCCACATCAAGGGCCTGCTGGCTTCAGCACACTGCAACCAGCTGGCTGATGACAGGAGCAGCACTCATGCTTTAAGTAGAAAGGCATGGTTTCCTTAAGAACCTGCTCAGCTCCAGGTATTGCTGGTGGCAGTAAGTTCCTCAAGTTATTCATGTCCAAGAACAGCATCCAGAGCTCCAACTTCAACCCCCTGATCTTAGCAGAGGCAAACAGGAGCTCCCACAGAGGGTGAACAGCTCAAGTTTGCAGATCACTTCAGGTGGAGACAAGGATGAGCCATGGGCTCCCCTGACTGCTAAAAAAAGGCATTTACCCTAACTGAGAACTGCCTTCTTCACCAGGCCAGCACTGAAATTCAAGATTTACCATCTTCAGCCTTGAAGGGTCCTTTCAGGCTCACACTCAGCAGCCCTGCACTGACAGCCAGCCAGAGCCTGTTGTCTTCACAGGTCACTAGGTGTTCTCAGACTGAGACATCAGCCTCTGGATCTGCCCCTCCAAATGCATCCCTGCTCCTCGGGGAGAGGAGAGCCCTAAGCCATGCTGTGGGTTGTGTTCTGAAAGGAATCTCTGCAAGAAGCTGGGAGGCCTGGCTGCACATCAGCTGCACCTCAGCAGTGTTTGTTCAGGGATATTTCCAGTGAGGATGCTCTGGAGATGCTCCTCCAAGGAGCACAGCACCCTCTCCCCTTCACGAGTTTCTGCAGCAGGAATGCACAACAACAACAACATTTACCCTTTGCTTGCTCCAGAGAAATTTAATTTACTGAATTCACCCTCCCCATTTTGTTCATTAAATTGTCTTTTCTTATTTCCAGTGATGAGGCTGTTAGGATGGCACTCATGGATGTGTGCAGAGATTTGAAATGTACCCACTTCAAACCCTGCTCATGACAGGAGTGGGTAGTTAGGCTCAGACACAGTATGAAAAATAATATGCCATGCCCAAATGTCAAATATAATCATGGGTGATATTAACCTCCCCAGTGAAAGGAATACATCCCTTTATGAAATAACCTGGCTTTAATGTTCAAGATTGCTACAACAGATTAAAAGGCAGCCCCTGATAAGTTGCCTACACTAAAAGCATCATGGAAATTTTTACCTCACTTAAGTGATTCACGCTATTAATATATAGAGTTTTCTAAGCTATGGTTTTATCAAAGTTGAGTGGTGAGAATAAGTGAGGGCTTGTTTTATTTCTGAATAAGAAAAGAAAACAGATGCATTTATGTCCAGCAAAGAAAGAAGTAAAATTGTTTCTGAGAAATAGAGGCTGACATTTGAGCAAAACATTCTGTGCTGGGTAGATGGACAGGGAGAGCATCGCTGTTGTGCTGCCCTTTTCCTAAGAAACCCCTAAAGCTGGGTGACAGTATTTTAATATTCAGAATCTGAACTGAACCTGAGCTGGTGCTTACCCAGGCCAGGCTTCAAATTTGGTAGGTGGGTGATGATGGTGATGAGGGTGGAGGCACTTCAGAGCCCCACTTCTGCAAGTGTGGGCTGTAAAATCTGGTCACCTGCAGGCTGTAAGAACTCCTTGCATGAGATAAGAAAAAAAATGTGATCAAAACCCCAAACCAGACACACACTCATCCTTCTCCACACAGAAAAAGGGCAAAGGAAAGGAAAGTCCACGTAACAAATAATTAATAAACTTGCTCTAGATTTTGAAGCCAGCAAGTGCTAATTCCTAATGTAATGGTAACCAGGATGATTTATGAATTTTTACAGGAGAAGGTAAGTGCTTCACTGGGCTGGAGATGCACCCACCCACACCTGCACACCATCACCCACAGCTTCCAAACCTTCTGAGAGTTAGAAATATCAGACTTCCTTTCAATTACAGCCTCTCATAACCAATCTCAGTGGCAAGCCTGAGGCTGGCTCTAAGAGCTAAAGCATCTTGTTTAATCTGCTTGTTGACGTTCCAGATTTAACTCTGCCAGAGCTGCACCTTTGGGCTACAGAAACATCGCGCAGCTGCTCCTGTTCCCTTGGAGGCTCTTTAATATCCAGGGCTGTTATCTCTTCAGAAATGGTACAGTGTGAGCCCAGAAATCCCTTGGCAGTGCCTCTGCAAGCTGGGAATACAGCTGCCTCAAAGCACCTTTCCAAATGGACGTGGACAGTGAAGATATTTCACCTCGCCCACGGATTCGATGGCTCTTGTGTGGTGTTCACAGCACTGTCAAACACCTGCCTCCAGCCCCCTCGGGAGAGGAGAGCCCAAAAGCCAAAATGAGAAGGAAAAATTCAGCACTCTGTGCCACTGTCAGGTTTCTCCCTGCTTTGACAGGGCACCGCTTGCCCAGATGGGTTGGACTCTGGCTGTGGAGCATCACTTTTGCAGCCACTCCTGTTTCCTGTCCCCTGTGGGACCAGAAGAACTGGGGGCTTGACGTGAAAGAGACGAAGGTTCTGGGAAGGAAATCTCAGTATCCACACCTATATGTGCACAGGCAGGTGCTGCAGGCCCAGCCATGGAATGTTGGAAGGGACCTTAAAGATCAATGAGTGGATGCATGGAGGATTTGTACTGAGAGGCAAGAGGGTTTCAGAGATGATCTCCCTTCATCCCCCTGCCCAGGCTCCATCCAGCAGCTCCCTGCCACATGATGGGCTTCATACCACTGCTTGCAAGACTTTACTAGAGCCTTGGGGAGAGGGGCTTGCTCTGTCACAGACTCAGAAAAATATTTGTTACATCAGGGAGTCCTTCTCATTTCTCCTGACTGCATAAATGCCTCAGCTGCCACCACTCCCAAAGAAATCTTCATTGCCTAAATCCCAGTGATCCCTCTCCTACTGAAAGCCCAACACACTCACAGTGGCAATGAGGAGGTTGCAGGGATGGAACCACAGAGCTGCCCCAGCCTCTCTTCACAACTAATTCCACCCCAGGTAATAAGCGGTCATATTTTATAGATTTAACCAGGAAAAGAAAAATTTTGGTCCAGTTCCCAACAACTCCTCCGTTTGAAAGGAAATTGTTGCCTTTTGGAAGTGTGAGTTGTGGAGGAGAGGGACAAAGCAGTGCTGTGCATCCCCAATGTGCCTGGTGAGGGACCCACTCTTTAAAACTTGATTCTGAGACACATAAAGGTCAAGCCATTCTGGGATTTGTAGCCACAACACTTCATTTGTCTTTATCCCTCTGCTTTGCAGAAAGCTCTTGATATACCCAGAAAAGAAGAGTCCCAGTGCACCAAAGCGATTTTGAGCAGCAAGGGTCTGTGAAAAACCCTCGTGAAGCATTATCACTCATTAACATCACAGGACAGAAAAGGCTGGCCTGGGGGAAAGAGCTGGAACCTCTTTGGTTCTTCTTTCCCTGAACTGGATGGCTAAACCAGAAGCACTCAGGGTGAATCCATGGATATAAGCCACAAAAAACAAAACAAAACAAAACAAAACAACACAAAACAAAACAAAACAAAACAAACAAACAAAACAAAACAAACAAAAAACCCACACCAAAAAACCCACACCAAAAAAACCAAAACCAAAACTGTCTTTGCATTTAAGTGGATAACCATAAAGGTCTGGGGGAGGCTGCTCCAAGCTGAAGATTTACTCGTCTCATCTCTCTGCCTATAAATGCACCTAGCAGGTTTCAAGCAGAATTTCACCATTTCAGTTTCTGCAGGGAAGGCTTTAAAGCAATCAAACAACACGAGAGCTCTCAGCACCCTTTCTCCTTCCTGTCTGCAGCAAAAATCATATTTGCATTTTTTCTATGGACTGTTGTTGTCAAATTGAAATTCGGGGATGGAAAATTGGATCCTGCTGTGTTCTGATGACTTTTTTTTCTTGTGTCTGAATTTCTGATGGTCAAAGGTATTGAGAAAAACTCTCACTGACTTCAGCAATGAAAATTGGACCCTGCATTGGCATCCTGGGAAAGGGATGGGAACAGCTGCCAGTTCAGCAGCTTACCAAAAACATTATCCTGGTTTTCAGCCCAGAAAATGAAAAAAACAATTCCTGTCTTCAGGTACATTTCTGCCTGTCATTTGGGGATTCATCCACTTTTCCATGCTTTTATTTATAAAGACAGAACATGCTGAGGCTTAACTTGTACTATGTGGGAGCCACTTGTGGCTTTTTGACTGTACACCACCATTAATAACCAGACATTACAAATTCAAAATGAGCCATATGGAGGCCTCCCCTTCTCTGTTTTTATTCTCTTTAAAAGAGAGAGGCATGTCTGCCCTGGGGACCACAAAACACAATAAAACATATTCTGTAGCTAATTCATACTAACTGTCATCATCAGGCATTTAACAGGCAATGTCAAGACAATGTCCATGCAGTTGGAAATGTCTCTACTTGCTGTCTTTCCTAGTCAAGAATTAACTCATCTTTTTTCTCACAAGAGAACACGAGCTTTCTCCTTTCCCACTTTCCAGGCCATTTGTCATCAAAGATGAGTCCGGATTTATGACACAGTTTTGCCAGAGCAGGCAGGGTTAGTGGGTTATTTTTCCTAAAGAACAGTGCTGGTAGGTCCCCACCCTCTCTCAGTTCTTTGGAAATGCCCACATTTCCCTGGTTTGTATTGGTGGCTCTCGAGCGACCTGGTAAACACAGCCCTCCAAGCTGTGCAAGCACAAAAAAGTGGGTCAGAGTCTGCAGCAATTACAGGAAAAATACGGGGATGACAGTTCCAACTTTCAAATTATTCACCAGAAAGTAGGTCTGCTCCTGGCTTTCTCAAGAATTACTTTTCCTCCCACAAATAAACATTCCTAGCCTGCCCCTCAGAGCATTGACTAAACCAGCACTGGGTGTTATATAAATAGGAATTATTGAATTAATGGCAAGACTACAGTAAGGTGTAAAATTCCTCTACCAGGACAACCCATTAAAGTGACTGATTCCATTTTTCGCCCTAAAGATCTCATGGGAAGGGTCATGAATACATTCATAACTGCTCCTTCCATTCTGAGCCAAGAAATACAGAAACATCTCCACATGGGAAGGCAGCACTTCTGCAGAAAGCAAACCAAACTTCTTCCTGGCTCAGCTCTAGAGAGTTGGGAAATACACTGATCAAAGATCCAAAAGGCAGAGAGCAGTTTGCACCTCCCTTTTGGTCTGCACACATGACAGATATCTTTTGAGGGTGGTTTGTACCTCTCACTTTTTAGTTTCCAGGAAAGGAAGGAATCCACTTGCTCAGAGGTACCAAGGAATGTGCTGGAGTCATTTGGGGAGTGTGAAGAAGAGCAGGGTTCTCAGATCATGACAGTGTTTTACTCTTGATCCACCTTAAGGAACAGCATTAAACCTCTGTCTTGGGTCCATCCCTGTTATGGCTGGAGGGATCTTCCTATGGCTTTCCTTGACTTCTGGCAATTTATTCTGAATCCAGGGTAAGTAAAACCTCAGGTAGACTCAGGTTAGCACAGAGGAGAAATCCTAACATAAGTGAAGGTGTGAAAGCTGGTGGTGTTTCCTGCTTCCGTCCTGACTCTGGGAAACTGAGGGCAAACTAACTCCTGACCTTAGGATGTCCAGAAGAGGGATTTGACTTCAGCACCATCCCACCTTCTCCAGCACCATCCCACTGAGCTTGTTGAACACATAAAAGCAATGATGTTGCTCCTCCAAAGTCAGTGATTTTATCAGTCCTCTCACTTAAGAGCTGATCGATTTTCTCATCTTACCAGGATAAAATCTAGCCTGTAATATGTAGGTCATGAACTCATCTTTCTCCACCTTCCTTGTCTCCGGGCACAGTACAACCAGAATTAATGGCAATAATAATAAACTCCTTGGGAGTTTAACGATTATTCATTAGCAGGAGTACATCAGTTGTGCAGTCTCCTCTCCCCTCAGCTGCCTGACACTCTGGGCTGTTCTGCTTATATTTAAGAGAAGCAATCAATGAGCACTGTGCAGTCCTGGTTCTCTGGGCTGTTAATCTCTCCATTACTGAGTTAGGCACAGCCCCTTTGGCTTCAGCTGAATCCATGTGCCAAAAGAAAAGCCCACACAATCAAACATCTCCTTGAGGGTGAGCACGTCACCAGGCTGCATCTCCTGAGAACAGCGATGTCCTGGCACAGCAGGAATGTGCTGGTGACAAGAGGACACCCGGGGCATGTCCCTCAGCACCTTCATCAATGAAGCTGAGAAGACATGTCCATATCCTAAAACCTTCCTGGGACCCTGGGAGGTCAGAGTGGAGCAAGAACAGGGCTGAGAGGTCACCACACCTCTGCAGGGTCCTTCCTCCATCCCCCAGGGAGTTGGGCAAGAACCAAAGTGAGCATTGAGACCTCAGGAGGCAGCGGGAACAGCTCCAGCAGCTTCAGTAGGACTAATATTTCACTGGGAGGGGCTTTAACAGCCTGTGGCCCTGTGACCCAAGTGTTTCATCAAGGCCTGAAGCTCATCCTCTGAGCAGAACATCTCACCTGATCCCAAGGCTTTCCTGGCATTTCCGTTGGGCTGCACACCAGGGCAGGGAGAGCATCCTGCTGGTGGAGGGCTCCAAGCTCTCTCTCTTCCCTCTCCTCTCTTTTTGGCCTCTGAATATAATTTACCCAAGCTTTTATGAGGCAATTCACATCCAGATTTTATTAGAAGTGGAAGGCCTTTTATTTCCTCAGTGTATTCAGCACACAGAGAACTGGTGCTCTGGTTAATTTTATTTCTGTGCTTTCTGTGTTTTAATAATGATCTCCCCAGTTCCATTCAGCTCTGAAAAGGTGGGGGAGATGGAGAGATACGAGTTGGAATAATGTAATCATGTACTGCAGACAGAGAAATACTGGTTAAAGTGAAGTATAATGAATATATGACTGAGGCAGAGACATAAAAGTCTGCTTAAAGTATAAAATCTGATGTATTTGCACACTTACCAGGCATGGGAATGCACTTTAAAAAACAAACAAACAAACAAAAAAAAACCCTACACAATAACCAAAAAAAAGCAGATATGATTTAAAGAAGAAAGTAAAAAGATATAAAAACTTGCTTTTATAAAAAAATAGTCCAGAAGTGCAAAAACAACACACACATACAGCTCTGAGACCACACTCTATGAGGGTTGTTTTATTTTTTACTGGCTTTTTGAAACCAAACAAGACAAAGATTTTGCAGACCAACAACAACAACAAAAATCTTCCTGTGACACAGAGTATTTGTGTGTGGGTGACAGTGGGAAATGACACACAGCTCCATACAGGCCAAGGCTTGTCCTTCTGGTATTTCTCTCATCCCCCAGCTGAGAGCTCCCTGTTCCTGCAGCTGCCTGGTGGAGGATATCAAACCAAAGGCACTTCCATCACCCACTGCACCACTCGTCCTGTGCAGAAGATTTCTCCAAGTGCATCCAGCCAGGCTGGAACTCCAGGAAGGCTCAGTGATGGCTGCTTGGGGCTCACGTAAAAGCAGCCAGGCTGCTTAAAACCCAGGGAGGGATTCAGCTCCATTTAAACATCATTCCTTTATCTGATACTCACAGTCTGCATGTCATTAAGTGAATGTGTTTTGGTTGCTGGGGGATGCACACAGTGCAGGCATTGACAGACTCAGCAGTGAGTGTTTCCTATAGACCACGTAACAGGAAAATTAAAATCTGCCTGTACTGCACATGGAATCCCCGTGGCAGAGTCAAGGAAATTAATTTTAAATAAATGGGGTTAAACACCAAAGGATCTCTCTTTTGTTTGGGCTGTTTGGGTTTTTTTCCTACAAGAAATCATGCTGCCAGCAGCACCTTTACAACTGGAATTTAACAAAAAAAAACCACTGGCACAAGTTGTCCAGAGAAGCTGTTGATGCACCATCCCTGGAAACAGTCACAGTCAGGCTGGATGGGGCTTTAAACAGCCTGATGTAGTTGATGATGTCCCTGCTCATTCCAGGGAGTTGAAACTAGAAGCCCTTTAGTGGTCCCTTCCAACCCAGTTCTATGATTCTTATGAAATTTCAGAAGCCTCATGTTGGCCCAGCTGAAAATGTAAAAGCTGATACAGAGCAGGGTAGAAAGGTTCCCATCTTTCCCTGAAAACCTATGTATTGCTGCCAGTGAGTAACATGCAGCTTTCAGCTGGTTCCTAAGGAAACCACAGAGGTGTAACCAGGTGGTGGGGATGTGGCAGGGCCCCACTGCAGTGTTTTGGGGTGCTGGGGACCCAGGGCCCTCAGAGAGCCCCACAGCCCATTGAGATCCCTGCACACCCCAGCTGAATCAAACCTGAGGTCAGCCCTGCTGCTCCAGCTCCTCCTGGGAGGACAGAGATGTTCCATTATTCCTGTCCTGCATTTGCAGATGTTGACAAGCACCATTTCTCTTGCTTTTGAACCAAATGCAAAACCTCCATGGAGACCTCCCCTGAGTTTTGACCCCCATTTTTGTGTCCACACCCTCCTGCACCCACCTCACCCAGCAGCAGGAGCATCATTTTTAACAAGTTGCTGCAGATCCAGCAAAGTAATTAATGTCAACAGCAAGTGCTGTCCACTTTTTCCTGGTAATTCATTTAAAGTGGGAAGTTAATTCCATTCAATGGAGCTGCCCTTCACTGCTTAGAGAGAGACACAGGCTTTGAACACCGCCGAGTGAAGTGGTTCTGGCACAAACCCTCCTCCTCCTCCTCTATCTGCCCTGACCCCTGCATCCCCGAGGGGATGCCACATGCCGGTGCTGTGTGATCCTCCCTCTCGAGGCTGATTAGCCAGAGCTGGAGAGTTCAGAGAGGTGAGAGCTTCGGCATCCTGGCGCTGACGTTTCATCGCCGGCGGCTGCCGCTGCTCCCAATTAGCCTGCAAACGCTGCCTCTGGCTCACAAATACTTTAAAAAATGAAGTTTGACGAAAAGCCGCCTGCCTTGCCTTTCTTCAACCCTCTCTGCCATATCAAAGCCTTTGAGAGTATCTGAGGACAGCTTTTACAGCCGAGAGGGGCCCATTTGAGCGCCATCTCATTAGTGCTGTGGCTGTGCTGCATCCATCAGCCCACTTACCAGGAGCACTCCTGAATACCAGCAAGCGTGTCAGGCTGGGAAGTTACCTCTGAGGGAGCCACCAAAAGGCTTTTCAAGCAGAAAGGTCATCCAGCTCATCTGCTTCTCGGGGAGCTGATCAGAGCCAACGCATTTCGGGAGCCGTGGCACCCCGCAGCAAGTCCATTCCCTGGCTCTTTTTCCTCCCTTAGCTCACAGTAGTGATCTGCAGCTCGTCAGAGGGGGCTCAGTGGGGGAGGACAGCAACAGCACTGATTTTAATAAATAACATTCCTGAGCTGGCTTTCCAGTCTGCAGCTTGGTGAGGGATGTGATGAACATCAGGAGGGAAGATTAAGACAGGCCCTGGCACAGGGTGGCCAGAGAAGCTGTGGCTGCCCCACCCCTGGAAGAGTCCAAGGCCAGGCTGGATGGAGCTGGGAGCAACCTGGGGTAGTGGAAGGTGTCCCTGCCCATGGCAGGGGGGTGGCACTGGGTGAGCTTTAAGGTTCTGCAGGATAAGGCTGGTTGTGCCTCCTTGATCTTCTCTTTGATCAGTTAACACTAAAACATCACCAGAGGTGTTTCCTGAGCAGTGATTCCAGCCTAAGGCCCCTGGTGGGAAGGTCCCAGGTTTCTGGCAGGGCTGGTGTATTTCAAGGTGAGTTTCTGCACTGAGGAGGTTTTGGGGCAGTTCTGCTCAGTTTCAGTGTATTTTCCAGGACTGGCTGCACTCTCAGCTCTAAGTGACCACAGCAGACCTGCTCCAGCTGCTGCTCAGGTCAAGGTCCCTACAAAGGAGAAATCATCACCAATGTGTTTGCACAATAGTTAGGAAAAGCATTTGCACTGGGAAAACAGAAGGAATATCTTTAGTTGTTACTTCTGCAGTTTAACGTGACTGTTAGAGACATCTGATGAAAACAGTGCCAGAAACATTGGCAAGCCTACCTCCCTCCAAAACCAAAACGCATCACAGCATTAACCCCACTTTAATGGATAAGCTCAAAAAAAAAAAAAGGCTGAAGATGGAGGCAAATTTGGAAAATAACACCTTTCTTTTGTTTTTCCCCTTTCAAACAGCTCCATGTTTCTCCAATACATTTATTTTGCATTATTATTTCTCATGTAACTGGGAGGAAATTAAATACCTGAAAACACAACAAAATATATAAATTAAACCAAATGTTTTGATTAATGCAAACCCACTGGCATTTCTTTTCCTGGATAATTTAAAAATTAAGCTGAGAAAACCAATTTCTTGTCTGAGAAGCCACGCTAAAAGGGAATGTTTGGTATTTTGCAGCACTTCTGTTAAGTGCTGGACTGCTGTCAGCATCTCATTCTTTTAATACTTAGAACAATTCTAACCCACCCACACTCCAGCTCTGAATTATTTAGGAAAAGATGTGTCTTTCTAGACCTTTTCTATAGCCTCTCAGCAAAGTGTCTGGTTGTACTTGGCATTTCTTATCTAGGATAAAAATACTGTATTTAAATAATAGTGACAGTGTCTACAATATGTACATCTTTGAAGCAAAGTTGGGCCATATTTTCTCCTTCATCCCACACTCATGTGCCATAAAAATGTAAGGGATTTCTCCTGTATGGAAATAATCTGATCTTGAAAGGAAAATTAATGTAACTTCCATGGGTGACCCCCTTCTCTTGTTGAGCAGGCTTTTGTTAGGGAAGACAGCTCTTCCATACAGCTACATTAAAATAAAGAAAGAAATCAAGTTATCTTTTTCTGAATGTTTTAAGGTGTCGCTTTAATGGGTCTGCCTTTCTGCTACTGCTGGAAACACAATATTCCCTGTGAAGAAAGAGTAAATATTGTCCCACAGACAGAACGAGGCAACCAGAGGCAGTCAGAGAGAAGCCACTTTGGGTGACACAGTCTGTCTGCAGCTGGATCCCTCATCCCAAAGCCAACATTTCTGCAGTGTGGCACTGGGCTACCTTCCTGGCCCATTCTTGGACTCAAATGGAGCCCTGAAGCCTTTGAGCACATCATCAGAGTCATAGAGGTGATTCCACACACGCACAGTGAGGTTTGCACACAGACTGGATGGGAAGGAACTTGCAGAGTGCAAAACCCAAGCCAAGCTGGGCCAAATTCCTGCTCGGTTAATGCAGGCAGAGGTTTGGCAGTGATGTTTGAGCTGTGTTTAGCGCATGGTTCACTTGGGTTGGCTCCCTGGGGGAAATCCACTGAGCAACAGCTGCTCAGCTCGTCTTTCCTGGGAAGGCTGCTCAGGGACACACACGGGAATGGCAGGAGGAGACACCAAATCCTCCCCACCTCAGAGACATTCTGTCTTAAACTTCTGCCTCAGGGCTTTCTGCACGTTCTGGATCTTCTCTGTGATCACAGTGTCGCTGAGGTGATCCCCAAACTTCTGCTTCAGCAGCACCCTGATGATTTTGATGCAGCGTTCGTCCATCATGGGCTTCGCCTCGCGGAAGGTGTTGCCCCTGCGCCCCGTGATGGAGTGGCTCTGGATGTAGTCGGAGGTGAAGAGTTTGTAGAGCAGAGTCTTGCAGGCTGTGCTGATTTTCTGGTCAAACCTGATGGTCTCTTTGAGCTGCTCCTTGGTGTAGCCGTTGAAGAGCTCCACCACCTCACACGACTGCCGGTGGGGCTCCTCCTGGAAGGACAGGGATTCCAGCCTCTGCACCTTCTTCTTCAGAGAGAGGACGTCCTGTTGGAGGTCCAACACCATCCTCTCCAGCTGCTCTATCTTCTCTGCCCTGAAAAATCAAATTTGCTCGTGTAAAGGCAAGAAGACACCATGTCCTCACTGTGGATGTCGCTCCTCCACCCAAGCAGTGATGAGATGCCTTCTGCAAGCAGGGCAGGACAACTTCTCTGACAGAGCATCAGCCCTTTCTGCTATTCCTGGGTGAGGGGTAAGGCAGGAGAGAAAAATGTCATGGTCTTGACTTTTCAGTGCTCAGGAATGTTCAGTTTAACCCTCAACCCCCCCTTGGCATGCATACATGGAGATTTTGATGCTCAATTTCCTTCTCAGTGGTAAGGAAAGACAAAAAGCCTGTCTCATAAGTCCCAGGACACACATATTTGTGGTATTAAACAACAGACTTGAGGGAAATGACAATACAAGAACCATAACTTGAATTTTTTTGGCACCCACTTCTCTGTGAAAAACTGTCCCTAGCATCAATTCATCACTGGATACTGGTCATCAAAGTAATGAACAGTAAAACCAGGAACACACAACCATGTTTCGATTGTTATAGGCAAGAGCTTTGTAGTTGCTGCACTGTTTTAGAGCCTCCTTGCATCTCTAAATCCAAGCCCTACAATCAGAAACACCTGGCTCGATTGTAAAGAGACTCAGCATCTTTGGGGTTTAAAATTGCCCTGTTTTGTCACCCATCTCACTGCTCACTCCTGTAGCAAGGAGGAAAACACAGTTAGGAACAAATGCCTTCTTTTGCCAATTACCTTTCCACCTCACCAGGACCAAAATTTTTGTGAACCCTCTCGAAGCCATCCATCTCTTGCAAGGCATCAATCTTCTGCTCTTCACGGCTGGAAGAAACAAGGAAGCTAAATAGCACTGCCACAAACAGCTTTGTGCTCATATTCATATTCATTCCTGAGGAGAATTATCTGGAATTTAAAGCAAAGTCAATTCTGGTTTCATTTGCAACAAGAATAAAATAGATCGAGAGGGAAGATGAGGGGTTCTTCATGGGGACAAACTCCTGTGCATCCCTCTGGCACACAGATATGGGGGACCTCCCACTGACCCACCATGGAATCAGCACTTTGGGGCACAGGCTCATTTCTCTGCTGTATGTGCCCACAGAAACTCCTCTTATCTTCTGTGCTTTGGGTTTAACCTCCATGAGCATCTGCTCAAAGCAAGGACAGCCAGAGAACGGAGACAGAGTGGACAGAAATCAATACATGTGGTGTGAAATGTTCAGGGCCCTTACTGCGCTTTCAGGTGTTACCTGTTCAGACAGATCTGCTGCTGGCACGGGGACAAGATGCCATCAGACCTCCTCTTCATTGGAAGGGCAACATAATCTGCAGCAGGAGTGGGAGACAAGCTGAAGAATCAACTATTGAAAAGGTTCTGAATCTCTCTGTCTCCAGAAGAGATTATCCAAGCCCCCCGCTAGAATGCATGGCAACACGTTGTTCCATTTGCATAAACAGTGATCCAGACAGGCTCTCCTGCACTGATCAGTGGGGATTTGTTATTAGAAAAAGGTGGCATCTCAAGGGCTTCTGTTCCCAGCGCAAAAGATATGGTGGGGGCAAGGCAAGCAGAGCCAACGTGTCTCTGGCTGCTGCTGTTTGTCAGCAGGTAAATAAGACACTAGCATATTTTCATAAGTGCATTTAATGGGTGTAGTAGGGGGTGGAAAAACAGGGAAATAGGCAAGTCTGAGAAGGTTTGACTAATGGAGACACAGGGCTTTTGGGAATTTCAGTTATTCAGGCAGGCATTCATTCAGATTGTCTTTTGGCTTGGAGGGAGAGAACTGCTAGCCCAGGAGTCAGAGCTGGTGCCCGACAGAGCAGAGACCATACACTACATACAGGCATCTCCCTTTAGACAGCCCTCCTGGAGGAGATCTCCCAGGTGGAAAGCACCTGGAAATGCCATCTCTAACCTCTGTAGCCCTGAGACAAAGCCCATACAGCCCCAGAGCCAAGCAGAGGTTTTCTGGCTGCTCTGCAAGTCCCCATCCCACCCTGTCACTCAGGACCAGGCAGCAGAGCCAGAACCCAAGGTTACCTCTGGCAGCTGGACCAGCCCTGTCCTCTTCACTCTGGGAAGTCCCTGGCCCTGGCATGGCCATGGTGATGAAGGTGGATGGAGGTGTGAAGGCTGGGTGGGGGGGAGCTGCCAGTGAGCGGGGGCTGCCTGCCACACTTCCCAGGACACGTCTGTCCTTGAGCATGGAGGAGCTGCCAGCATCATGGGGCAGGCTGGCCTCAGCCACCCTCAGCAGTGGCTTTGCAGGACAGGTCTTGTCATTGGTGTATTTCCTGGATGCATTCCCTGGGGTCCATTTTGGAAAGGTTTTCCTGGATTTTTTTGGTGGGGATGGCATCGTGCTGTGGACAGCTGGTTCTTCTTCTGAAAGGAAGGGAGATACTCAGGATGTGCAATGGGGCAGCAATGTTGTGTATCTTCCACTCCCACCCAGTGCTTTGTACACTGATTGCAGTGATGGGAAACTTATGATGGGACAACAACATGCTCAGCATCCTTCCTACCAGAAAAGCCCCATGGAATTAGAAAGGTGAAATATTCAAAGGCCCTTACTCACTTAACTTCTCCAGGAGCTGTCGATCTTCCAGCAGCTTCCTCTCCAAAATATCTTTATGCTCTGTAGGAAGGGAAGATCTTTCAGCAACTAAACTCCTTCTTGGAAGGTTTCTCCTGAGCAGCCCCAAATTGCAAACCCAGGCCAGGGGGGTGTCACTTACCACTTATGCCTTCCACCACGCCCCAGTACAGCCCACTGAAGCCGGGGCAGCGGGCCAGGACCTGCTCCCCCACGGTGTAGAGGTGGAAGGGCTTGCGGGGCTCCTTGATGTTCTCGATGTTGATGACCCGGCTGCCGTCGGGCCAGCTGAGGAGCACGTAGAGCTTGGCTGACATCAGGGCTGCCCACCTGCAGCAGAGGGACCAGTATGGGAATGTCACCACAGGGGTTTGGGCTCTCCTGTGCTTGGGAGTGTTCACAAGCAGTGCTTTACCTGGGGCAGCACAGCCTGCAGATAGAAAATACTTGGCCCTGTATTTTCTCTACTGGTTATTTCTCTGTCCCCATTCCCACCTGTCTGAGCTTGCCTCATCCTAAAGCCCTTCTCTGGGAGGTTGTCTTGGGTCTGACTGAGCACAGGCACACATGCCTTCAGTGCATCCAAGTGTCCTCTGCAGTGACAGCCATGCCAGGTCTCACCTGGGATCAGGCAGGGCCAGCCCTCACAGCAGACACTTTGAGCAGACACAGGTTGGTTCCTCTGCCCCTGTGAACACCCCTGGATCTACAGCAGTTTGTTCCAGTGCAGGGCTGTGTCTGTATGATATCAAGGCAGTGCAGAGAAGAGACTCAAAAAGACCCAGGGGTATTCCAGGAGATGATCATTCCTTTTCCTGCGCAATTATTTCCCCCAGTGAACATCAAAATGCTTTGATAAGGAGAACAGAAAATTCCCGTGACTTCACCCATGGGGAAACTGAGGCACTGACCAGTGATAGATATGTCTAAGGCAGTCAAGCAACAAAGCTGCAAGGAGTTGGATTCTAAGTCCTGGCCCACTGCTCTGCCCACTGAGATGTCTCTTTCTGCCCCTGGAGCTGCAGACTTCAATCACTGGAGAAACCAGAGAGCCAGGCTGGTGGTGAATTCCAAACCCTTCCATGCCAGAGGAGCAGCTGAGGAGCCGAGGGCTGCTGAGCTCAGGAGGGGTTTCTTTCCAGCTCCTAAGGGCCCTGGCAGAGCATCACCCCAGTCCTGCCTGCTCTGCTCGGCAGCAGGATTTGGCAGAAGGGTTCTGGGGACAGGGCTGAGCCCATGTGCTGGGCACCAGGTGGAGAATGGCCACGGTGTCCAAAGAAGATGGGAGGGAGCTGGAGCAGAGGAGAGTGGGAGCAGAGACAAGCTGGCAGGAAAGGCAGCTAGGACCCAATTTATTCAAGTTTCTTGTTTTGTCTCCACACCCCCAATAAAGTCCTGCCTGGATTTGATTCCTGTCACTTGGAAGGTTCAAGTTCACCCTGGAGAACTTTCTCCTTCCCCACCTGCACCACCATCAGCTGCAGCAAAGCTCCCTGCAGGAACTGTAACTCCCCCCAGACCTGCCAGTCTGCCCTGCTGGCACAGCCTCACACCTGGTTTTCTCCAACCCTTTTCTCCTGACTGATACACACCTTGGCATTGATTTTTATCAGGGAGCACCATATACAAATTTCCAGTGTGCCTGTCTCCCCACATCCCCTTCCCTGCAGCAGGCAGATGCCCCCAGCCCTCTCCCAAACACAGGGAAGGCTACAGAGCAGAAACTGGGATAAATGCACAGCTGAGCCCTCTCCCTCTCAGAAACAGAGCTCCACATTTCAAACAGCAAACAACCCCAGCCCAAACAGCTCTCTGGAGGGGTTGTCCTTTAACATTTTAAGAAACCACACTGATCTGCCTTCCCCAAACCAGCTGTTCATTTACCCTTATGAATGCAACAAAACTACACGAACACGCAAACAGAGAGAGAAAAAAAGAGAGAGATCACAATCCTGAGAGCAACAGAGCTGCTCCTTGCCTGGTTAGCACTGCTCCAGGTGTTGAGTCTTGCAAGATGTCTCCTGTCTCTCCGGGTCTCTGCTGCCTGTTCCAGATGAGGAGGTGACCGGACACTTCCTTGCCTTGGGCTTGTCCCTTCACCAGAGTTCCTTGTCAAGTCTCCTTTGTCTGGCTTGAAAAGCTCGTACCTGCTGTCCCCACTGCAAAGGAAAAAAAGAGATTTTGCTTTTTTTTTTTCCTGGTTGTTTTGTTTCAGCATTATTATTCCTGTTATTTTCCCATATACATATATATTTTTTTCCTTAGCTTGTTTCAGGTCTGTTTCTTACAGGGAGAGAGAGCAGAAGAGAAGAGAAAAAGCCTTGGGTTTTTTGGAGCATGAATAAACCTTGCATTTCCATGAGTTATTCATGAATAATTCATGAAAATGCATGATTAATTCAGGTTCATGAATTATTCAGGAATAATTCTCGAACATTCCTGGTTAATTCATGCTCACACAGCGAGTGAGTCAGGCTCTAGGGCTTGGAGAATTCCTTTCTCCCTGAGACAGGAGAAGAGAGGCTTAGAGAAGCTGCATTGTGCACTTGCTGTTTACTGCCTCTGAGAAGAGAACAGATTTGGGGCCCTTTTTGAAATAACGACTTGAAGAAAATTGAAATGCCTGCAGCCTCCTGCCCACGGAGAAATAACACAGCACCAAAAGAAAAAAAGAAAAAAAAAAAAAAAGAGAGAGAGAGAGAAAGAAATTGGACTTGCTCACAGAGGAGAGGAAAGCCTGGCAGCAAGTTTTATCCCCTTTCAAAGCATCTTTCTCCCCCCAGCTCCAGATTTCTCCCTGGTTAAGATACACCTCACTGCTTCAGTTTTTACCTGCTGTGCAAAAAAAAAGGACCCTCCACACGGGTTTCTGCTTGAGGAGTCAAAGGGAATCCCCATGGCACGTGCCCGTCTGCCCCTGTGTGTGTGTCTGCAGTGTCTTCTCCCAGGTGACAACCAACAGGACAACAGGAAACGGCCTCAAGTTGCACCAGTGGAGGCCTCGATTGGACATCAGGAAAATTTCTTCACCAAAAGGGTTGTCCAGCACTGGCACAGGCTGCCCAGGGCACTGGAGTCACCATCTCTGGAGGAATTTAAAAGAAGTGTGAATGTGGCACCTGGGGACATGGTTTAGTGGTGAGCTTGGCAGTGCTGGGAAAAGCTCTTTAAGCTCATGGTTGGACCCCATGATCTTAGCTAAAAGCTAAAAGATCCTTGCAAAGCTCCTTGACTCAGTGGCCCAGCCAGGGTGAGCACTAGTCGTGGCACTGGGCTCAGCAGATCAGGCCTGGTGCTCGCAGTAGGGCAGACATCAATCTGGCCACGCACAGCTCTGTGTTTCTCCCAAAAATATCACTGCTGCAGCACCTGGGGTTCCCCAGTGTGGGCTTTTTATCCCCACTGCATGGAGAATCACATGGCATGGCAAAGGATGGATCCCATGTGGCATCCAGCCTGCCATGATCCAGGCTGGACACCAGCAGGGGAAGGTGCAGTGGGTTGTCTTCACAACCCAGGCAGCCATCCTACCCCAGCCACTGGATGGGATGGAAAAGAAGCTAGGGAGCGACTCCAAAGAGCACTGCCTGGTTTATCTTAGCCAAAAACAGCACTGGAGATTGTTAGGAGCAAGGGAGAATTCAGATGTTCAGGGACACATTAGAAAAGGACCTTGATCAGATTCACAGAGTAAGAAAAATTCTGCAATTTCAAAATTTTCTGATTTGCAATATTTACAGCTAAGAAGTGCACCTGTGAGCCCAGGTAAAAGCAGATGTTCAATAGAAAGCTGATTTGGATGAGGTAACAAGGAGATATGAACAGAAAAGCAGCAGTATGTGACTTCTGTGTAGTTCTGAATGATGTTGCTCAAGATTGAGAGCTGCATAGTAATAAGAAATGGAAAAGCAATGACAAGGAGGAAAATAATAGAGATACACAACAATGGAGATGAGATTGGATTCAGGTTTGAGGCAGGACTTGGTTCCAATAAAATCTGCCTGGGAAGAGGGCATTGTTAAAACTGGCATTGTTTGCTTTCCTTTGAAGAACAACAATATCCAAAACATAACAGATGAATATTCCTGGGGTAGAGGTTGGTAATTCAACTGCAAACCACAGGAGAGGAAGGATTGCAGGAACCACAAGAGGAAGACAAATTGTAGTCTCATCAAACAACAGAAAAGTCAAGTGCCTGTGTATAAATATACAGTGTTTGTGTTGAATTATTCCAGGAAAATGCATGTCTGAAGTGAATCCCAGGTGTTTGACTCCATGAAAATTAGCAAGCCCTGATTAGATTTTCCTCCCAGTTGGTGAATATGAAATCCCTGGGCAGATGCCTCAGTTCTGAGTGTAGGTAGAGTTACTGTATTCAGGAACCTCTCCTCTGCATCTCCCATTTTTTTTTAAAACAAGTCCCACACTGTGGCCCCTGGTGCCAGCATATGTCACCCTCTGAGCTGCACTGGCTGAGGTTTAGATTTCAGCCAGGGGCTGGGGAACAACAAAGGCTCCTTTGTGATCTTACCCAGAGATACACTCCAGAACAGCATTCAGCAGCTGTTTGAGCACTGCCGGAGTCTTTATCAGAACAATCTTAATTGATGTTTGAAGGGACTTAATGTGCAAACACAGGTGGTTTTAATCCCCTTTTTCACTTAACCTTGGCAATGTAGCTCTTCTTTTGGCTGGGTTCAGCAGCCAGTCATAGAATCCTGGAATGGTTTGGGTTAGAAAGGAACTTAATGACCATCTCATTCCATCCCCCCTGCCTTCCACTACCCCAGGTTGCTCCAAGCCCCATCCAAGTGGCCTGCAACACCTCCAGGGATGGGGCAGCCACAGCTTCTCCAGGCACCCTGTACCGGGGCCTTACCTCCCTCACAGAGAATTTCTTCCCAGTATGCATCTAAACCTGCCCTCTGTCAGGTTGAACCCATTCCCCCTGCTCTGTCACTCCAGACCCTTGTCCAAAGCCCCTCTCCAGGTGTCCTTGAGCACCGTTAGGCATTGGAAGGAGCTCAGAAGTCTCCCTGGAGCTTTCTCTTCTCCAAGCCAAACAGCCCCAGCTCTCTCAGCCTGTCTCCAGAGCAGAGCTGCTCCAGTCCTTGGAATATCCTCATGCCCTCCCCTGGGCTGGCTCCAGCAGCTCCACATCCTTCACCATTTCCAGAAAGCAGCCAGCACTCAATAATTGAGAGACATGAGCTACACGGTTCATTAATTTTTATCAACACAATGAAATGAAACAGGAACCCTCAAGCCTTGTGGTTCACTGAGACCAGCTCTGCGTCCCTTCCACGCTACCAGAAGGGGAGGGCATCGCCAGGAAGGATCAGCACTGCCAGGGCAAACGGTGGACAGAGACCCCGTCCCTTGTAACCAGCCCCGTTTGGGGTGGCAGGGTGGCTGATGGAGTCATTAGGATGGATCTGGGTTCGCATTCCAGGAGCACAAACGCTGGAGCTAAGGCACTGTGTGTACCCGAGAGCGACCACCCGGTGGCATTTTGCATTTGTAATGAAACAAGGACAAGTCCCACCTCTGCCTGTTTTCCAGGGAACGGTGAAATACGATCCGAGCTAATGAGGCTGGAGTTAACTGCATTTTAATTAAAGAATGACCCTTTTCTAACAATCAGAAAGAAGCTCAATTACACAGACACCAGGAGCAAAGCCACCATGAGGGTCAGCAGCCAGCTAGACCTGCAAATCCTACCTACCACAGTTTGTTAAACGCTCTCCTGGGTTGGAGCTCTTCCCTGTTATTCCTCATGTGACAGAGATCAGAAAACAATGAGAAAATCAGAGCCTAAGTGCACAGGGCACAGCTTTGCAGTGGGCTCTGCAGAGAGTGCACTGGCTGTAAAGGCTTCCCTTTTACTTAATGCAAGTTCTTATTCCTTCTCTATAGTTGCCCTGAATTAATTAAGATTTTTTTTAGAGACCAAGGTATTTTATTTCTCTTCAGAATAGAGTTGTCCTTTTGTAATCCCATTCCAAATCCCCTTTCTTTTCACATTAGCAGCTTCCCACCATTTTGCAAACCCTTTTTTTTTCAAGCTCTCTGCATTTATTAAACCTTTGTGCTCTATAACATCTGATTCCTTATCTGCTTGGCTGGCTGATTTCTTGGGGTTCCTTTGTGAGCTTGGCAGTGAGATAGCAGAAGCGCAGTGAGGGGAAGAAAAAAAAAAATAAAAAAGAGGAGGAAAAAGATCACTCAAAAAAGAACCTTAATTGAGGGAGGGCAGCAATATATGATGGCTTTTAAATATCCCCAAACCTTTTTCTGATTCTCTCAAGTATTTAGCACTAGCCTCTTTTTAGTATTCAAGGGGACATGAAGGGGACTAGCAGGAATTAACCAAACTAAGGAGGTACCAGAAATCAAATAATAGATCATTCCCATGAGACTGAAAAGGAAGGAGGTATTTTACACTGTAATTACAGCTGAAGGTACCTGGGAAATATCAACCTGCTTAACTTCAGGTATCTGAGCAGCTCCTGAGAAAGTGGCAGGACTGACCACTTTTTTTTTTTCAATAAAGCACAGGCTTTAGTGTCACAAAATCAGGGCCAAAAAGCAGCAAAAACCTTAACGTTTCGCTTTGTAACAAACCCCACTGAAAGGGATCCCAATGATGCCTTAAGTTTTAGCTTTCATGATTTCGGATTCTGTACTGCTTAAGTGTGTAGTTCTAAGTCTCATCTGAAGTGCTAGTGAGCTCTCTTCACAGAGTAGGTAGACAAAACAAATCTTTTCCCGTTGGAAACCAAGGACAACTTTCAGGCCCAAAAGCACAAACAATGGTGGACCAAAGGGAGGAACAAGAAGGATGAGACCTCACAGCCTGAAGCTGTAACCGGACAATTGGACCCCAATATGCAAATGGACCAAAACTTATAAATATGTAAACCCTCGTGACCAGGGTGCCCATTTTGTGGCCATTTTGGGTCTGCCTGGGGTGCAGCCCTAGTCAGACTCTTGTTCTTTTAATAAATACCTACTTTATTCTCTAGCTCTGTCCAGTCTCTGTTTCAGGTCAGCCTTTCTAAAGCAACACCAACGCATCATCTCACCACGGGTGGAAATAACACAGCAAGAAAGGGCTGATATAAGAGAAGTTCTCTCGATGGTTAGATGATATACTTCAGGAGACGGGGTTGCTCATGGAACACATGCTTTATTCTCAGGGGTTGTGGGTGCCAGCGTTTGCCATCAGTTGCCAGCCCAACTGCTGGCGTGGTTCCAAGAGGGTTCCAAGAGAGTTCCAAAAGAGCGAATTTCCTGTTACAGTCTATTTTATCTTATTCTGTGTTGAATATTCTATTTACAGTAACCAGCCGGTGTGAGACACAAATCCTATAGAATTTACATACAGCCTATGAGAACTACTAGATTTGAATAAGACACTACCTCCTTATGCTAATTTCTATAATCCCTTCTTCCTGCAGACTCCTTTTCTGCCTGGTCACTGGTATTGCTTAACATTCTGTCCCTGGACTGGCATCCCTTCCCATATCAAAAGTGACCATCATTTCTATCTCATTCACTGGCCCAATGTTCTCTGAACCTCCTGCTAAACAATCATATTTATAAGGTTTCCCTGTGTCACCTTCCCCAACAGGCTGATGTGGAAAATTCGATCTCATCGCATGCCCGGAGGGCTGGCCACCCTTTTGCACACCATTCCTGGCTGGAAAGGTGCTGCAGGGATGTGCTTGGGAGCAGCAAACCCGCATGTGGAGCTGGCAGGGTGCCGCCAGCTGCTCCTGCTCCTCCCCTGCTCACTGCCCCGTTACCTCGGCCAGCACAGCCGCGGGTACCTGAGAGCAGCTCCAGCACCGAGAGAACGTCCTGTTTCCTGCTACTCGAGCGGCACAACTCTCATTCCAGATTCCCCCCCCGCTGCTAATTAATTAAATAAAATCAGGAGCACGTTAGGCGTTGCACAAGGGACTCGCCGGTTGGCACAGGCCGCCTCCAGCCCCCTCCACAGCATCCCTGTGGAACTGAGATCTCTCTCCTCAGCGTTTCAGGGCTGGTGTTCCCCCGCCCAATTTTTGCCCTGTTTCTGGCAGAAGGCACCAAAAAGAAGATATTTGCACCGGGAGGGGATGTGGTTTGGGCTGATTTTGGACAAGAAGCTGGATGGGACCCTGTCCCTCTCCCTGTGGGCTGCCACACTCCGGATGGGAGTTTCTGCAGCAGCGCCTGAGCCCCTGCAAAAAACCATGAAATCCTCTGATTTCACCTCATGTGGCACAGCACTGATTATTTCTCACAGGGCCTTTGACGCTGCTAATAACTCAATAAATTTCCCCTAACCTGTCACAGCTTTGGCTGAGGGCACAGGGCCCCTGCAGGCCCGGGTGCCTCACGCAGAGCCACCTTGGTGCCACCACACAGGCAGTGTGTGGCAGGATGGTCTCACCCAGGACACCATCCACAGGGATGCAAAGAGAATGGAAAGCTCTGTCAAACATGCTGTAAAATCAGGCAGAGAAATTGTCCCGGACCAGCTGTCTCTCCAGGCCCTGCTTCCAGGGCTGGCACCAGGAAATGGGTTCTTGTGTGAATAGATCTGTCAAAGATCCATGGGAGTAATTCCAACCCCAGACGTGCCTACTCAAAGTGCCATCATTTTGGTACCTGACTACTTCAAAGGGAAAAGCATCTTCTCTCTAATTTGCTAAATTGACAAATTTACTCCTCTCAGGAGACAATCTCATTTCCATCGTCTACCTCTTTAGCTTTGTACACTCAGTCCATAACATGAAAAGATTTTTCCTTAATTTCTTCTCCAGGAAAGAAGGAATTGATCTTTTATTTGTGGCACTCTAATTGGCATGTTGACTACAAAAATCCACTGCTCATCACATTGAAGGCTGATCCAATAGTTCCAATTACTCCAGTAATGGAGATCTTTACAGGGATGTGTGGAAGGGGCAGGATCAAAATAGATGGGTCTTCTCACATGGAAGGAGGCAGAGGAAGAAGCAGAATCTGGGAAGACAGCGCTGCTTTAAATTTGGATATCTGCTGTGCACAGCAAGACAAAACACAACCCATTCCTCATCCTGTGTCTGGATGTGATTCAACCCCCTCGACCCCAGCTGTGGAAGTGTGGTGCAGAGTCTGGTCCTCTCTGCCCTGGCAAATGACAGAGCTGAGCTGATCTCAGCCTGAAATCCCTGTGGATTGACAGCAAGGACTCGTACAAGATGTAACTCGTGTTTGCAACAAGCACAGCATCCACTGGCAGGGAATGATTTTCTCTTCATCCTTCCCACTCTCCAGGTATTTCTCTAGGAAACTCCACTCTCTAGTGTGGACAGATCAGTAGAGATGGGAGGTTCTGTGTGCCCCAAAAAGCCATCAGCCTGTTCATCCCACAGCTCTCTCCTCACAGCCATCAGAGCAGGCAGCAAACTGGTCACTACTGGCATTGCCCCTGGTCTGAACTGGGAACTGTGGATCACCATCGAGTGTTTTCTAGTGTGAAGTGTTTTACAAAGTTCCCCACAGATTCTGGTTCTGGGTCAGTCCCACAGCAGGTTTGGGGAGTGTTTAGGTCAACTGGGTCTCCCCAGGCTGCAGCTGGAGCTTGGGGCCCCCCTCCAAACTACAGCACAGTAAAAAATATGTACTAAGGTCACAGTGAAAAGTCCTCTGCTAAGTCCTCCTTCTCTAGTGTCTCTCAACTCCTAATTCCAATTGTAAAATGCTATTTAGGAAGATCAGACTGATCAAAATCAGGACATTTTTGTGGATTTTTGTAAAAATGCTTTTTGAAGCTTTAAGATGGAGGGATTTTCACTGAAGTCATTATTCGTTTTACAAATTTTTCAACATCCTGTTGTTTTGCCTTTGCACTCTTATCTCCTGCTATTTTTTACCTGCCCAGAGCCAGTCATTTTGCTGACAGCCACCATGCCCATGTGCCATTTGCTGAGCATCACCTGCACGAGGCCTCAGGTGCTCACTAAGGGAAACTCACTTCTTCATATTCTCTGCAGAACCAGGGAAGATCTTGCTTGCTCAGTTGGGCAGTGGAAGAGTTTTCTATTCAAACCTACTCGGTGTGGAATCACTGCTGTATTTTTGACTCAGAGAAATCTGTTTATTTTCTGCTCTTAAATAAAGAGTGAGCAGCTCCATTGAGCAACACCACGGCAGAAGAAACACAAACAGGCTGTTACTCAAACACCTTCTCTGAAGGGCTTGTGCTCTGCTTTTCAGATGAGATTAAGAGTTCAATTACAGTAGAGAAAGAGCCTTTCATTAAATCACACATAGAACATAATAAAGACAAATTACAAAGCTCTTCAGAAGCAAATCTGTGTCAGACTGCTGGGTAAGGAGGCTCTTTGGGGGGAGCCTTCCGTAGTTTCTCCTGCCCTTCTGAAGAAATGTGAAAAAAAATGTGAAAAACCACATTTTTGAGGAAAGTTCACAGTCAGGATCCTATGAGGTATCCAATTCTTTGAATGCCTCTCTTCCAGTGAGAGATAAGCAGTATAAGCAGCCATCCCCTCGTGTTTGTAATGAGTGGGGTGAAGCCTTGGCTTAGAGCTGATGTGTACAGTTTAGAAGTGCAATGGTTTGTTCTGCTGACACAGGAAAAGCCCAGGAGCTCAGTGTTGTCCCAGTCCCATGTTGGTAACAGGGGATAACCTGTGGAGTTTAAAGACTTTTAAGGCCCAGCAGCTAAGGGATGAATCAACTACCTAAAGCCTGGACATAACTGTTTAATTCCAGCATTCCTGCCATGCTCTCCTGTCTGAAAAAGCCTCCACCAAGAAAACTTCAGATAAGGAGGTGAGGAAAGAACAGATTCAAGCCCCTCATGCAGAGGAGAGAGCCCAGAGACCCTCAAGCCAGAGAGATCCTTCCCTGAGCAACCAGGCTGCCCAAATTTTCAAAATCAAGCCTCCAGTGTGCAAATCCCAGGCACACGAACCACAGGCAGAAAAGCTCATTGGCCTCTGGATTTGCAGGTGACTGTGCAAGTGTGAACCTGCAGCTGAGGGACTGGATGCTTTTCCCTCCCCAGAAATCCAAGGCATTGCATGGCAGAGCTCAAAATGGACAGTGAAGGGTTACAGGGCTGCCCAGAATGCTGCACCTGGGAAAGGGGAAGTCCAGGTTCAGTCACAGAGTTGTCACCACTTGATTTTGTTCCCTCGTTATTCTGCTCTCCTGGAATATATTATGGTTCATTAAAGGCAGTTAGCTAATTGGATTGTAAGCAGGTGCTGGTGAAAAAAAACCAAATCACTGTTCCCATTTGAAATGTCAGACAGGAGATTCATTGAAATTCCCTTTGAAAAGACATCCCAAAACCTCATAATCTGTTGATGAAAACAGTCAAGGAAAAGTCAAGGGAAAAAGAGCAAGCAATGTTTTTCAGGAGGTTTCATAACTCAGGCAACTGTAACCCACATCGAGCATTAGGACTGAGGATAGTCTGGGTTTCACAACAGGAAACCTTTCAAAGACTCAAAAACTTCCATTGAAAAGCAATGCCAGAATGATAAAGTTGAACAGCAATCCATGAAGGCCAGGATGAGATGAGTAGGAGAGGATGACTGGGACTCTTCAAAAGCCAGACCTCAGAGCTGAGACAGGATTTAATCCTGATATCCCTCTAGTTATCCAGAAAAGGATCAAGACATGTGAGGGAGTTCAGAAAGCTAGAATGCTCAAAACAGCAGCATGTACACAGAGGGAAGAAGAGGAAATACAGCTGGATACTTCCTAATGCTCTTCTTTGGACTGACCTGATGTCTGGTGCATCAGTCACAGAGTCACAGAAAACTTGCTCAAAACATGGGTGGCAGAACTGAAAGTGTTCACTGATAAGCAACAGAAAAAATTAAGACTATATAGGAGTGAGTGTAGTCACGAGAACCTGGAGAAGAAAGAACCCCAAAAGGCCAGACATGATGTAATATTGTGCATAATGAGGGTAAAATACATGTTGCTATTCATCATGTATCCAAAGAATTATAGAATAGTTTGGGTTGGAAGAGACCTTTAAAGGTCACCTGGAATGACAGACTATTGAAAACAGAAAAACAATATCTTAACTGCCTTGAAAGCAACCTAGGATTAGAGCCAAAACAGCAACATCTTATCTTTGAACTAAAGATTTATCAGTAATAACTAATAAATAACTAGTGCTCTCCTCCACTGAGGGACACACTAAACCAGAATCCCTCCACTCCAGTTTTCCCATGCTGTGCTATCAAACCTCTCCGTGCTCCCCAGCTCCTGAAGAAACTGGATTTGTGATTTGACCCCAGTATGGCAGCAGCCCACGTGAAGCACCACCTCAGAGAAGTGCATCACCACTTCTACAAACAAAGACAGTTTTTACTTGAACATCAAACAACACTAAACTTCTCTGGGAAGCTCTGGGTGCAGGATAACCAGGGACAGAAAAGGATGTGTCTGTGGAGCAGAGAGCTGGTTTAAATTCTCATTAGGTTGTTAACAGCTGGTTTCATTAGTCTCCCTACAGACAATCATAATTGCTTAGTGGCTACTGCAGGGTGAAAAGCCATTTCAGTTTATTAACGTTCTCAGAGCTGCAAACCTGTCAGTGAAATTATTTTTAAAGTGGCTTGTAAAGTTTGTCTCTTCTCAAAGAACATGTCAGACTGATAGACTGGAGTGTGGAATTTATGCCCCAATAAAAGGGAGTTTGAATGCAGTTTAATAGCACTTGAAGTGTTCTGCTCTGAGAAACTGTCCCCAAAGCCCAGGTGGACCTTTCTCCATTGGAACTCTTAGAAATTTGTGGAAGCTGTAACTTTGGCATTAATTTTACAGGAGCATTTACAGCCCAAGGGTCAAGACCAAAGCCATAAAATGCTGCTGAAGCCCTGAGCTTTCTCAAACCAGAGGCAAACTTGTATCTAAAGGTCTGTCTGGAGCCCAGGACTACTAAATTTGCTCTAGTAGAATTCTGTTACAAAGCTTAGCCTGCAGTGAAGGTAGACTTTTATCTTAGCTTAGTTAAATATTCCCCCTAAACCAGCATAAATTATAATTTCCCCACTATAATTCATTATTTGTCCACTCCTAATTACTCTTTTTTCTTGCCCTAAGCACCATCTTTACTCATACAACAGCTTGATGGCTCCCATTAAATTTATTATTCTACAGACGTATGTTGGATTAAAGTTTACCTGAATGAGAGCTTTATCCAGCTCCTGCCAGAGCTAATGGAGAAGATATTTCAGTTTATTCAAAGCAGCTGTTACCTCAGAAAGAGGATCATGCTTAAATTAGAATAAAAGTTCTGCCAGAATCCGTATTCCTTTGTTTCCCCCAACCATTCACTAAAAGCCTTCAGTCATTTAAGAGCTTTTTAGATCATTTCTAGTATTCACTACACGGCCAATTATTAAAAGAGCCCTGAACCTGCAATGCAGTTAATGACCATCTCTGACATATTTCTTACATGTATTTTCTTTCCACGTTTTCTTCAACAATAGCTAACCAGATGCCTTCCCTTTTTTACCTCGTGTTTATTTCATGTACTCTCATCCTCCATGGCGCAGCACATGGTATTTCCACAGAGCCAACCTGCACCAGCCACTTTTTCACAAGTCACCCATAAAATCCCAGTCTTTTCCACTTCCACGTCTTCATCTTCCCATCCAGGGAGGGGAGTCAAGGTCAGCCAGATGCAAATGAGGTGTTTGAAGCCGAGGAGTGATGAGGCTTGATGAGCACAGGAGGAGGAAAGGTCTTGGCTGTGCCTTGGTTTTTAAATCATCCTCAGTTGTGCAGGAAAATTAAGGACAGAGCAGTGATGCTCCTCTAACCAGCTTCCCCATGGCATCGTTCCTGTCACAAACTCAAAGACAGGCAGGTCACACATATTCTCTGACTCCTGATAGAATGACAACATCAAAAAATAGAAAAAAAAATATTTATCAGGGATTTTCATCGTGTGAGCTCAGGATTCCCCATGCTCTTGCAAAGGGGGAATATTCATCAGGCGAAGGATATGAGAAGGAGCCTCAAATTGTCCAAAATCCCAGTAAAAATATCTTTTCCTTTGGAAACCTTCACCAAATCTGGTCACACTTCAGACCCTTTGCACACCCATTTCCTGATGTGCTTCTCACAGTGAGGTGTTCCCTCTGCTCCAGGGACCCAACACAAACCTTATAACCCCACACAAACACAGCCCAAGGAGCTGCAGCCTTCCCTCCAAACCTGGGTACCTGCAACAGCCACCTCTGTGCTGATCCGAGCCTGTTTCTCCCCAAAACAAGGTGGTCAATTTATCCTTGAGAAGATTGACAACAGCATTCTTGTCTTCTCCAAAAGAGCCATCATTTCACAACTGTAATCTCCATACTGAGACTTTATCCCCTTAAAGTGTCCAAGTACAGGCAGCATCAAGGAAGGCACTGAAGTGAGTCAAGTTTAACCCAAAAGAGCTCTCAGCTCCCTGTGAAAGCTCAGACAAGCAGTAGAGAATGAATTAATGCTCCCATAACTGGCACCTAACAGCCACAGGGCAAGTGGAAACTTGGTTTTAGAGAATGAAAGAAATACAGAAAAAGCACTAAGTAATAAAAGGTGAGAAAAATCCATCACTCCAACAGATAAATGAAGGTAAACCACTCGAAGAAAGAGGTAGATGGAGGGAACAAAACCCACAATTAATAGAGTCCATGACACCCAGAGCCAAAACAAGCCCAGGGGATCAGGAAAGAGGTAAGCACGTGCTCCAAACAACAGCAGAAATGGAGAGAGGTCTCTGAAGGGAACAAAAGAAAAAGGCAGCCTGAAGAAAGGAAAAAAAGCCTCCCCACCTTTCCTTCCCTGTCCACAAAGTGTTTTGGCTTTTTTAATCAAGAGTCTCTTGTATCATGGTAGAAATCCAGAAAAATAAAGGTCAGGAGAAGCATGGTTTATTGGGAACATTTCTGCATAGCAGACAAGATATATCCTTGTGCAAATTATTCCATGCAGCACTCGCATCTTTAATTGCTTCTTTTCCTCTGCCTGGGGAAGCAGAGTTGCTTTATTTACTCCAAGCAACATTTTCTCCCTCCTCCCTGGCAAAGAACAAGCTCCCATCTTGGCAAGTGCTCACTGGTTTACTTAGTGCTCATCACACCCCTGCTAAGGAGAGTGGAACAGGTTAATTCATCACTTATTACAATGATTAACTTGCCCAGCTGCCAGGTTCAAGAGCCCCAGAGTGCCTCAAGTGATACAGGATCACAGAAGGAAAAGCTCCATTAAGCTGCTGCCACACTGGACCTCTTTGCCTGTCATACACATTCAGCTGCTCTTGCACTGCCCTGTGAAAATCCTCCATAAAATACAAGTGAAAATCCCTCATCATCTGTGAGAAAGCAAAGCTGTGTTCTGCTCAGGGCATTTCAAACCACGTGGAGTATTTGTGACCTCCCTTTGTAAAGGCAGCATCTCAGGAAAACCAAAAGTTTCTTCTCATGGACTCACAGGATGTGTTGGGTTGGAGGGGACCTTAAAGCTCCTCTTGTTCCAACTCTTGCCACACTCAGACACCTTCCCCTAGACCAGCATGCTCCAACCCCCATCCAACCTGGCCTTGAGCACTTGCAAGGGTGAGAAAATCACAGCTTCTCTGGAACTGTTTTGTTCCTCCCAGATCTAAAATCATACCAAACTTAGCAGCCTCTGAGATAGATTTCTATTAAATATCCACATTTTTCCAGGAAAGAAATATGGCAAACCTTGTTTGTGCCTGACTTTGCAAAATCAACACGAGCTCTTCAGAAAGGGCTGCCACCCACTTTTCTTATTTTTCCCCATTTGGTGGAACATTTTCATTCTGTTGTTGTTTGGAGCACTATTTTAATATATCTGGCTGAGCCTGCTTAAAATAGTACAGAGAGATACCAGGGTGTGAGGGGTGGAAAACTGAGCTCTTGCACACCCAGTGTTTCTGTTGTTGGAAGTCTTAAATCCCACCTCTCTGGTGGGATGAAATAGGTGCTACTAATCCATTTTCAAAAGTATCATGCATCAAGCTGACACTATTTTAAGACTTAAAAAAACAGCCAATTTAAACAAACCTCTGCTCCTTTCCATTTTCTCTGTTCCACAGTTTATGACAGAAGGCAGGAGAGAAAGATTGTTGTGGGAACAATGTTTTCAGGACTCTAAAAATAATATAAAAACTGCTCTGCCACACTCTCAGCTGTTACAGCCCCGAAAAGCACTGGCTCTCTTTGCTCACAGAGTCACAATTGTGGTGAGATTTCTACCACGCCACAGGACAGTCATTTTTTGTTTTTCTCCTGGAAATAACTACAGCACTTCTGGGTAGCAAGGCAAACGTGAGCCCCTTTAATGGCCCTTGAAACTGGACGTGTGAAATGAGGTACACAAAGCCAAAGGCCAGCTGAACCTGTGATCTCTGAATGGGTCTTCACATTCTTCCCAGGAAGATGAATGAGAATCACTGTTTTGACAGGGAAACTGCATCAGCTGGGAATTTGGTGTAGAAAATGTGCTTTCTGCTCTTCTCAGAGCCAAAATTCCTACACATTTCTTGCAAGTCCTTCTTAGATAAGGACCATGCTCAAGTGAGTGACAGTGAAGCAAAGTGGCAATCCAGGAATAAATTTTCCCGTACACAATATCCTCCATCCATGTGGATGGTTACTCGCTGGCACACAGGAGTAGGGAAGGAACCCAAATGCATCATTGTAGGTAAAGTCAGACGTGTTGAGGGATGAACAAATCTCACAGAGATATGGAAACCTCCCCTGAAAACCCAGTTCAGGGAGAGCCTGAGCTATTTTGTGGTTCTAGGCATGAAGATGCTCAGGATCCTCCCCAGATTCTCAGCAGGCAGTAAGATTGTGCCTGAATCTCACTCTGGAAATGCCAGTGGCTCAACTGAGAGCTGTGGGAATGATTTACACTGCACTGAGAGGGGCCACTGTCCTGCAAGGGTCTTTCATCAGGAGCAAACAGCAGCCTGGAGGGTGGGGAATGCTGGATCTGTACCACTGCTCATCCCTCACCTTAATGCAGAGCTGCTCCCAAAGTTGCCATGTATCACTTTTTATGTTTCTCCTGTTGGGTATATTTTGGAGCAGCTGTTATATGTGGCTTTTTATGGTGATCCTGTGGGAAGCAGCCATTCTCCTGCTGTGATATCCTCACAACTAATACTAACTCCTCATTCCCTTTGGTTTTATTTGGAGTTTTTTATCTATTTGTTTGATTGGTTTGTTTGAGATTGTTTGGTTTGGGTTTTTTACTGTTTTGGTTTGAGTTTTTTGTTTGCTTTGTTATAAATGACTGGTGAAGTTGGCACAGCCAACTCCAGAAAATGTAAACCAGGCTCGACTTTCCAGAAATTACTTTGGAATGGGTTTAGCTTCATCCCCCAGACTCAGGATCACTGCTATATCTGCAGGTTTTGCTCTGCATCATCAGCCTGCCCATACTCTGCTCAGTTTTTCACAAATGGACAAGACAGCAGATATTGTGCCAAGCTTCCTTTCAAACAGCAAAACCTGGGTCGGCAGGACAGAAAATAAAAAAAAAAAAAGAAAATATTCACCAGTTAGAAGAGAGCCAGTGTCCCACCATCTTCCCCTCCACTGTTATTAATTTTGTACTAATTTTGTACTATTAATTTTGTACACTGTTATTAATTTTTGTATTAATTTAGAGACAAACCTGGCTCTAAAGCTTCCATCTCCCAGTTCCTGATGCTATTTGCTACCCTTCAGCCTTGACTCCCACTGATCTAGCTGACTGCTGTCCATGTTGGGCTGGGGATGCTCAGCCTGGAAAGAGAAGGGGCTGAGGAGGCCTCACTGCAGCTGTGCAGGGCTTGAAGGGTCCCATAGGAAAGATGGGGACAGAGTGTTCAACAGAGCCTGTGGCAAGAGGAGAAGGGGGGATGGCTTTCAACTGCAGGAGGTTGATTTAAGTTGGATCTAAGGAAGCTGCTCTTTCACACTGAGGGTGGTGAGGCACTGGCCCAGGCTGTGCACGGAGGCTGTGGATGCCCCATCCTCAGGAACATCCAAGGCTAGGTGGGAACAGGGCTCTGAGAACCTGGTCTGGGGAAGGCTGCTCAGGTCTCTAGGGCCCTTCCAAGCCCAAACGTTCATTGGTTCCATCATTCCATGGAACACACTTCAGGCTGACCCTGGGTTCCTGTGGGCTGTGATGTCACAGTCTATGTTCCAGCTGGAACCTTCAGCATCCAGCAAAGCGCACAACACAGCCGTTGGCCCGTGTGTTCGCCCACCCTTCACACTGCTCCAAGATCACCCCCGTTACTCTGCTTGTCGCCTGCTCCCTGATACCCCCATCAGACCTGAAAGCTCCCTATTGCCTGGATTTTGCTATCCATCCCTGCAGGATGCTCACATTTGTCTCATTGAAGGTACAGTGCCATTCCACGGAGGTGGACATCCCCAGCTGCCTGGGTGAGCTGGAGCTCTGTGGGGTTGGTGTGGGACAGGGACACCCCCTCTGAGGTTTTGCTACCTCTGCAGGCTGTCACAGACAGAGAGGAAGAGATGGAGGTGGATATACAGATTGATACACAGGAAGACATGGAAGTGGACGGAGAAGAGACTGGAGTGGAAGAGATGGAGGTGGATGTGGAGGAGGAGGTGGAGGAAGAGATGGAAGTGGAAATGGAAGAGTACATTGAGGACATGGACGTTGATGAAACAGATGAGGAGGAGGCCATGGTCTTGGGATGAGCCAGCAGCAGGACAGGCATGTGCTCCCCGCAGGCAGAGTGGGTCCCCTGCTGCTGGGCTGGGGCTGGGCTGGGTGGTCCTGGCTCAGGGACACAGCACCCCATGCACTGGATTCTGGTGGCCATACCCAGCCTGTCCTGTGCTTGCTTTGGGCCACATAAGCCCCATCTCACCAGGGGCACAGCCCCCAGCCCAGGCAGGCTCAGTTCTGGCAGCAGAGTCCCACTGTGCTGGTGTGTGCCAGCCTGGGAGCACATGGAACACCCCTCTGTGCCTGACTGAAGTGACCATGGCCCTTGCTTTTCTTGCAGGACTGAGGGAGATCCCAGACAGAGATGCCATCCTTCTGTATATAGGTTTCAGAGTTTGTTGTTGTCTTCGGGATATAGGTTTTAGGGCTTGTTTTTGTCTTCTGTAAATACATTTCATATATATTTGTTAGATATGTTCTTATGTAGATATGTTCTATGGATTGTTGTTGTTACAAATATTCTTACAATGTAAATATGTTCTGTAGTTCATTTTTGTTGCTGTTCTTCTGTAAATAAACAATATTTTTCACACTCCAATTCTCTTTGCATTTGCTTTGGGCACAGGCAGCATTTGCAAAGTTGTGGTTTTGTCATCGTTTGACATTATTGCCAAACATTCTCCACCAAACCATTACAGGTTTCCACTTTCTCCAGGCTGGAGGTCCCTGGGGGAGCTGGCACAGACACCCCAGGAGTGAGGGTACCTGTGCACAGAGGGGTCCCACTGAGACAGGTCACCCTCTCCTTGCAGTTTCTCTGGACACACTTGGTGTCTGTAGGGGAAATCCCCGTGGGCCCTGTCCCAGGGCTGATCCTGCGTGGTCCTGCAGAGCCTCATCCATGGCTCTTCCCTGGTGTCACGATCTGCTAACACAAGCAGGGGTCGTGATGGTTCATTTAGTGATCTCAGAGCACAAAAGACACAGCAGGGGACAACAACAGTATGCTCAACAACAATGCACTTTTATTGAGTGCCAACACCAGTAATTCGATAGAGGGAAGGAAAGGAAATAAAAGGATAGAGAGAGAGAGAGAGAGAGAAAGACAAAGAAGGGGAGGGGGATATAGCTACCAACGAAGAGATTAAATCCTCATGGTTCTTGGCCAATAGATTGCCTTCTTTCTGTCGGGGAGATCTCAAAATGGGGTTCACTCAAGGGGTCCTTTTTATAGTCTTTTTCAAAGCAAGGGGCAGCTGTCCAAACAGGTGGGGTGATATGACAAGGGTCTTGTTGCCCCGGGAACAGTTGCAGCCATTGGGCCACTTCTGGCCCAGGCCAGTCCAGGCTGCTCGCTGGTTTTGGCAACAAGCACCTGCCTGCCCAACCCTGGCCTGGTCCATTGTTCTTACACTCTGGTTCCCATGGAGAAATGAATCAGCCTCTGGTTTGCTGAACACACCTGTAGACAAAACTGGGCAGCTATCCCACCTCAGCCAGGCCAGAAAACCCAGAAAGCCCCCCGTGTTTTTTGGGGTCTCAGTTTCTGTCCTTGACGGTGGTTGTGAGGCATAGACAAGACAGATGAGGGATCTTCAGACCAACTCTTACACCTGGGTAGCCCCAGGGCTAACAAGGATGCACTGGGCTGAGGGCAACCCCTGTTCCTGGGCACCCTGAGGGGCTGGAGCCAGCCTGGAGGGAGCTCCAGCACAGGGGTCTCTGGCCTACATGGAGCAAGATTTCCTTTGGAAATCCCTCTGGCACCAGACTCTGGTACAAGCACAACAAAAATTGATCCTCCCAGTTAAAGGCATGACGTCAATTGGCACAAATTTGTCCCTTGGACTTTCTAGCACAGCAAACGTCAGCACTTGTAATCCCTGTTCTGCACTCCCTGCCTGGGCACCGAAACATCTGAACCCTCCAGAACATCTTTAATTATCACCAACCTGCAGAGAGCTACAGAGGGAGAACCTACCCCCAACCACACAGAGAAATACTTGACATTGATAGTCTGGGGCAGAGCTGAAACTAAAGTATTTTAATGCCAAGAGAGAGTATTTTTTTATAGCTGAATTCATTCTCCAAGAGCAATAATCAACGCTTTTGGTCTTCTCACTTGCCACAGATGTATTGCTGAGGTTTGCTTCTGGCTTATGACTGATTTTTATCAGTCTGTTCAGAACTCTGATGCTGTTCCTGGCTAAGGTGCAGAGATGATATTTCAGAGCCAGATGAGCTCAGCACAGCTTGTGCACCATGCACAGAATTTCCAGACCCAGACATTCAGGCCATGCAAACTGATACTTTTTCATCTCTGTGCAAAGATCATTATTAGGACATCACTGATGTCAGCACACTTCTCAGAGCTGTCCCTTCTACCCAGATCTCCCCAGTCACTTCACAGATTTCACTCCAAGCAGTTTCTGATGGAGCTCAGTAGCATGTGGCATTTAATCCTGGTTTTTCTTCATCTTCTGCTGAGCTGTCTCCAGACACGATGTGTGGGCACTGCAGCAGCATTAACGTGTCACCTCCCTGACACTGAGGTTCATGTCACAACTTTTCATCAAAAGCAGCAAATAAATGATTCCCACTGGGTCCCACACAGCTCCATTGTGTGGCTGCAGCTCCAGCACCAGCCCTGGTGCACAGGAATTTCAGGAGATACACAGAAGGAATCGGCCATTCACAGAGAAAAACATCTGTTTGCATGGCCTAAAGCTCCACAACACTGCAGGCTGTGGTAACCCAGACTCTGCATTTACACTTCAGCCTCTGTGCCTCACTATTCCTCTCACTAAAGTCCTCCCAGTTTCCCTCATGCTCAGGTTCCCAAGATAATTAAAAGCAGCATTAGGAGCAGGGATAGATGGCGGGAACTGTCCCAAGGCTCGACAAAATTTCTCTTCTCAGGCCTGACAATTCCAGCCAAGGAGAGAGGAAAAGCCTGCATGAAAGAGGTGTGCAATCAAAGCAGTAATCAAATTTAGGTATAATGAGAGAAGCTGAAGAGGTTTTCAATGTTCAGGACAAGATTAGCAGCTCCAGGCACAGGAGGGATGAGACATTTTCCCCGCTGTAACAACTCTGTGATGCAAATTGCATCTCAAATCCTTCTCCCCAGCTCTGGGACCTGTTCGGCCACCAACATGGAGCTGAATTTTTAAAGCAAAGTGGAAGCTGGTCAGAGAGGTGGTTTGCCAATAAAAATCACAGAGGACAGCTTGGAAGCACCAGTTGGAGCAAAGAGAGGCAGAGCCTGGCCCTGGGGTGCAGACTAGCCACACGACACATGGCTGAAAGTCTAAGAAATTAAAGAATTGGCCGCTTGTTTTTCTCCCACATGAGATACACAGGGTGTTTTATGGAATCCCTGCCTCCTTCATGCTGCATCAGCCCACAGGAGAGCACAAAGATGAAGATTACAGCACCTTCTGCTGCTGCTTCCATCTCCTGACTCAAATTTCACCAAAATCTGTCACAATTGGGCCTTCCCCAAGCCTCAGGTTCACTCAGTCCTTGCAGGATTTCAGTGCTGAGGAGCATGAAGGGAGATAAAGGCACTTGCAGAGAGTAGAGATGCAATTGCTGCCTGAGGTACACTTCACTGCCCAGGTTAGTGCCTCTAAAACCATCAAAATCCTCCCCTTTGACAGCACCAAGCCAAGCAGAACATCCAGGTCTGCAAATGATCAGAAATGCCATTTTTTAATATTTCTCTCTTGGTCTCCCATTTCATGGTGCTATTCCAGGGGTTTACACCATCACTCAGCAGCTGCAGCAAGTCTTCACAACTAGCTTCAGATGGAATTTTAATGCTGAGCAAATAAGACGCAATTTTACTTTGTCTCCAATTAATGAAATTTCACCTAAATCAGATGAACTCTGTGTTCTGAGATTGACCAGGCACTAATGACAGCCAGGTCCCCAAGCCTGGATGTCAAACTGCCCTAATATTGGAAAGTTGAATTTATTTCGTTTAATGTACAAGATTATTCTCTCTCAAAAGAATTGGGATCCATATTATTCCACTTCCAAGCACTAAACTCTGACCCTCCACAAAGAGCACAAGAGACAGGAAAAGAAAAAAAAACAGAGATTTCTAAGTAGATGGAAATTGAATGATGAGTTTTTCCCATTACAGAAAGTTTCATAAAATATCACCTGCCAGTTCCTTGCGTTCACTTGTGTGGCCACCACTGAATATACTCACAGATAAGAAAATGTTTGTCCTATTGAAAACTGGGGCTAGAAGTAGAAAAAGGCTCAGATATCTGAATTAAAAGACTTAATGAAGACTGAATTAAAAGAATTAATGAAAAGAGCTGCCTTATAACAGCAAGATATGATGGACAGCAGGAATGACTGAAGCCAGCAGAGATAAGTCCATGAACTATTCATGCTACAAAGATTTCTGACAAAACCCCCAATAACCCAAAAGCAATGTTTTGTCTGGCAGAGCTGATAGGAACTCTGTGCATTTAATTCAGTCATTGGCACCAAATGGAGATCAGCTTGAAGCTCCTTTGGTCCACTACTACTTCTTTTTTTTTTTTTCCACCCAGAAAATGTAATTACATCCACTCTTTGGAAAGAAATTACTGCTTTGAGTGTTTCAAGGCAAAGAGTTTCTTCCCAAATCCACTCGTAATCAGTCACCAAGAGAAATATTTTCTCAAAAGATCTCTTCAAAATTTTGGAGTTACTTTCAACATAACTAACTTGGTTATTTTCCTCAAAATGATAAGGGAATTGAATTTGGCTACCTCAGCTTAAACAGAAGGGTTTCTTCCCAGTTCTTCACAAAGAGTAACAAAACACTTCGCTGCAGCAAACTGAAGAAGTTTCTTTCCCCCTGAGCTGCACAACAGGAGACAATTTTGTTGCCAGGAGGCAACAAAACCTCCAATTTCCAGTTCTTTTAGTTTAAGGGAAAAACCCTGAGGATCATAGCTGTGGGAGACACAGAGTGGGAGGAGCAGGGGATCTGCTGGGGTTTTTTGGGCTGGGATGTCATGGGCAGGGCAGGTGTTAGGAGTGCCATGACCCTCCGTGGAAGCGTCCTTAGAATGATGTCCTGGTGGCACAAGCACGCCCACAGCTTCTGCAGTGACTTCGCTCTTTGAGATGCCACCCGGGTGAGGCAGGAGAAGGGATGGAGTCTTCTGGTGGAGCTCTCTAGGAGCTTTATTCCTCAAGGAGATCCGAGGACAGAAGAGCAGGGAACCAGGGAAAGGAGGGATTCTTACAGGGAAGGCAGGGGGCGGGGTTACACAACTCGGCCAATCGGGTTAAGGATTGAGAAATGGACCAATCAGGGAGAGGATCCGAAAGGGACCAATCAGCTGGGGCAAAGGGAGAGGGGCAGGGAAAGAACCAATGGGGCACAAGTAATTAACATAACTGGGGCAAAGCCTCATGGGAGTGACAACTTTCTCACCCCCAAAGCAGCCTCTCAGGGTTTGTCCCTTAGGGGAATCACTGTAAACTCTGAACGTAAGGGTTGTGTGCTGCTCTCCAGGGGAGAGTGTTCGTACTCAGGCTGGGCTCCACAGCCTCAACCACCCCCACAGCTGGGGACATATTAAAGAAATGTTCAAGCTAAACACATGAGAGCTCACGATTCCGTCCCTCAGAGGGGAAACCCGATTTGACCCAAACGCCATTCAAATCCAAAAAACATTGAGGCATTTCCCCAGGGTCTGCTGAGCCATCTGGTACAACCCAAATCACTCTGCAGGACCAGGGCAGCAGGTCCCTGGCATGGGACAGGGATGCTCCCTTGGGAAGCCATCTGCATCGCCCATGGGATTCGCAAGATCTGCTTCTAAAGACCCCAACATCCAAAAAACCCACTTTAAAAGCCTTTAATTGGGGTTTCATTTCTCCATCTGTCTGTTGTCACTAGGCAGCTGCTCCACTTCAACACACTTCTGATGGGTACAAATTTTCTCCTAATTTCCAGCCTAAACAGGAAGTTATTTCCATTCATTCTTCTGCAAGTACTGGGAGTTTGTACCTGATTTGCTTTTCCTCTCCTGGTGTGCATTTGTGCACATAAAGTGCCAAAGCCAAAGAGCATTTCCTTGTTTAAATTATGTCATTTGTCATTATTTGCTTCCCATATAGCTGCATGGATTTGGTGCTGGCTCAACACTCAGAAATTTGACAGCACTAAGTCCAGTTTTCACATTGATTTCTCCAAGCTTTGGACCAAGCCTGCAAAGAAGGAATACAGCAAAGAAATTCCAAACAGAGGGCCTAATAAAGGTAATAAAATGCCACACGCCTGCGTTTGCTGCAGGGAAGAATAGTGCTGCTTATTAAATCATTACAAACAATTAAAGCAGCAGAGGGGAGGAAGAGAGCACTATCGTTTCTAGCTCCCTACTCCTCCTCTGCCTCTGGCATGAATTTCATAAAGCACAAAGCTCCCAGCAGAAATCCCTCAGCAATTGATTTCCTACTCGTGGAATACAGCAGGCAGACACCCTGGCTTTCCTGCCCAGAAAAGGAGAATTTGCCTCGATGGTTTTTCCCAGCCATGCAGCTGTGATGTCAAGTCCCCCTCCCTGCCCTTCAGATGATTCCTGAAGTGACATGTTCCTGTGGGGTGACAACCCTCTGGAGAAGGGCAGAGAGCTTTGTGTCAGTGTAAGGGACCCCCACAAGAGCAGATCCCTAATTCAGGCTCCATCTTTGTTCACAAGCACTTTCTAGCAGAAAATTCTCAGTGGTTGCATTTCCCCAGAAAAGGTAATTTCAAGCACATTTTTCTCTTGAGCTTTTCTGCCTTCCACAAAAGCAGCGTGCCCGGGATGGCTTTGGAGACAAGCAAATAGCTCCTTCACAAAGAGGAGCACCAGGAAACTTAGCAACACCTTAAAGCCAAGAGCATCCAAACCCACTTATCAGCCCACTGCCACATTTCCTGGACTTACCTGAATGCTCAGGAGAGTCTGAAAAGCCAACTGTTTTCTAAGAACGGGCTGTGCAATCGAAAGGTAAATGACAGGGGCAATCATCCCCACAGGAGGGATCCAGCCCTTACTGACAGTGGTGCAGCTCAAGTGATGCTCGCTCACTATTTGGGTTGCTTTTGTTAACAACCCATCTCCCACACCACAATTGTTCTCCTTCCATGCAGCCCACATGAAAAAAAATTCACTGGTCTCTCACCTCTTTCCTGCCTCTCTGCCTGAGATAATTTTTCCCTTATACAAGTGGCAAAACAGGGTTTGTTTTCATGCTGGAGACAAGTCCATAAACTCTTTGACTGATTTCAATATGGACAACATCACTACAAACCACCCATTACTCAGGTGCCCCAGGGCAGCAAGGAAGGGAAATCTGACAACGGAGGTGGGAACACCAGCCATGGGTAACAGCATCATATTCTGCCTCTCTCATGGATGCTTTTCTTCCCAGTCCAGAAAATTCCCTGCCTTTTTTGTGCTGTCTGCCCCACAAAATGAGGAGCAAACCAAGCAGGAATGCTGCAGAACACCTCTGTTCCTATGATATTCTGCTGAACCCATAAACCCACAGAAGAATGGGCACTGCCAACTCCTGATTGCAGAGAAGGGAGTTTGTCACATCCTCCCTGTAAATTAGGATTTATCAGAGATGGAGAATTGATTGCCAAGTAACCTGCAGAGACACAAAACTACTCTGCAGTTTTCTAGGACCTACTGAGCACTACAAAAAGATTATTGATGCAGTTGGGGAGGGTTTCTGTACAGGATATGCTCCTGCAGCTCCTGACATCCCAGGCAGGGAAAAATTTACTTAACATTTTCAAGAAGACAGCAATTCATCTTATTAAAAAAAAAAAAAAAAAAAAAAAAAAAAAAAAAAAAAAAAGGGAAAAAATAAATAGAAAATCAACTTCATGGCAAGGAGTCTCAGTAACAGTTTGCAGAATTTGGTGAAAAGAGGTAATTTACAAGAAAATAATTTTCCTTTGCCTTCAAGTGGAGTTGTGAAGCAGGTAGAGATAGAGATGTCTCAGAGTCTGAGTGTGCTCCTTACTGATAAAGTGACACTGATATTACCAAGTATTGGAAGTGAAAAACTTCTGTGATAACTCAGCCGTCCAACACAAAACACCTTCTCCCACGCAGTCAGCACTTGTCTGAAATCATTCCTCTTGGCAGGAGGCCCTGCATGGCCTGGAGAGTTCTGCACTTCAGAAATTATTCCCTGTGGAAAACACAGAGGTATCTCTTTTATTTCTTTGCTTTTTCTGCTTCTCCTCCACAAGCATCCAGAAGTTCTTTTTGGTGTGGTTATCTATAATTTGCACCAATATGATTTCTGATGGGGACCTTATTTACCCAGCACACTGTGAAAGCCCCAGTCAAAGACCTCACAGCTTCCATCCCCAGGGAATTAAATTTGGGGGCTTTGCTTTGGGGCTCAAATTAGATTTTAAAGAGAGAAGAGCCACGTGCCCCTGAGTGCCACTGCTCTTTTGGCTGTTTCTGGGGCCCACACTGAATCCAGTCCCTCCCCCAGCTGCTCAAACATCCCCATTGTGGTCATGACCATGGGGTGCAGATGAGCAGAGAGCACCAGCCATAAACCTCATCTTGCAGCAACCCCTTCCCTTTTCCTTTTATCTTTTGCACTTTAAATTATTTTTATGAGTTTTATAGCACCAAATTTCCTACTCAATTCCTACCTTAGTTATCCAACTTACATATTTCTCCATCACACTGACATAACCCAACAAGGCTCATGCTCTTAGAACTGAATTTTCATGAGCACATACATAGCCACAAGAATGCCAATGTCCTATTTAGTAGGTCAGGCTGGTATTAATTGTAAAACAGAGCTGTAATAAATGATTGCAGTCCAAAGCCAGAATCAAGTTTCACTAAGCTCAAACCAGGCCTTCTGCTTTTCCCTTTTTTCCCTACTTTGGTGAGAAAATTGATGGTATTGTAAACCTTGTATTCCACAATGTTTGTTGGCCAAAAGAGTGTTCAGAAAGTTGCCAGCTCTGTATAATTACACTGGAAAACGCTGCACCAGAAGACAGATTTCATCTGTTTTGTTGGTTTGGGGTTTTTTTACAATGAACGTTGTACAAAATATTAGACCATTTCTCTAAAACATGATATTAAGGTGAAGATGAGTCATTTCACTGTCATAACACAAGAGGGAGGGAAAACCAGGGTGAACAAAGCAGCAAATTCATTCAGCAGCAATTTGCACTCCATAACCCTCTGCTGATGAGCCTTTTAGGCCAGAGGAGCTCTGCTACTTAAGCAGACAAGGCAACACATTAAGCTGTTGCTTAGGGATATGGGAATATATTGCACAGAGCCTGCTCCCTGGTGAGCATCCCGGCTGTTTTTGCAAGGATGCATTACAGCCCTGTTGCAGTGCTGTTGTTTGTAAAGACCCAAAGCTTCTCCAAGCAGGTCAAGCAATGACACAAAGGGTGACTTTTCACAAGTTCAGATGGCATTAAAAAAGTCAAAGTGACAACTCGTCTCACTTGAAGGTGGCAGATACCAAGGGCTCTTAGCAGCTGTGTTACAACCGACTTAAGAGCAACTAAATAATGTATATTCCTGCCAGGAATGCTGATGGATCACAGCACTGCAGGACACCCTCGTGTGTCAGCAGGACAGGAAGGACAGGGATCCAGGGAAGAGTTGATTCCTACCTGCCAACTCACTCTAGGAAAAAACCCATCCTTTTATTTTGGTTTTGCTCTCATCCTTCCAAACTAGGATTCCTACTTATGTCTAATCTTCAGCTGTGCTGAAGAACCTCCTTGCACACACTCTGTGCACATCTGATGAAGGCAACCAGCAGGAAACAGAACCCTGTTAACATCTCTGTGGTCAAGAGAACTCCAGAAGGAGGCAGTTAGCTGTACCCCAGAATACTGCAGCACCAGGTGCCATCACATCCAATGCTTTTTCCTCACAGGTCCCACAGGCAAATTACACAAAAGCTGTCACTCACGTGGGCTGATGGAAGAACTCTGAGATAGGAAAGCACAAAAGCTCCAAGCCCAGAGGACCAGATTCATAAACTGATGCAGCAATTAACTTCTCCTACTTCCAGAGTTAAGGAGGATGAGGCAGCAGCATCTCTGGCACAGTCAGAGCCATGGGACAGTTTTTGCCCACTCCTTGTGACAGCACCAACACAAGGGAAGCCCCAGACCACTGCTCTGAGCCCCTCACACCCCACAAAGGCGATGGGCAGCACTGAAAAAGCAGACAGTCCACTTCCAGAAAACTCCCTCTTCCAAAGGGCTCTGCTTTGAACAGACTGAGCTGGCTCAGGGCAGCAAACCAACCAAAGTACACACTCACTTCCAGCCCTGGGAAAAGCAGGGAAAAGTGGCTGGAGAATAAAAGCATCCTGGAATGGAAGCAGATTTTAATTTCTCTCTGGAACAAGGCTGCTTGAAGCCAGAGCAGCGGGGAGTGGGAGAGGAAATGAGGGTGTTTAAAGCAGCGTTCTGTCTGCACTCTAAATTCTCACAGATTGTATTAAATGCAGCAAGACTGACACCGTGTCCTTGCTCCCACTGTCACGAGTACTCCACCAGAGCTCTCTCAATTAACACATCTGACAGCACAGCTCCTGCCGGGAGCCAGGCAGCCTCTTGCCATGCCACTCACCCTCCATGGCTGGTGGCACCTCTGGGTGGCCCCAGCCAGCACCACGGGGCTGGGAAAGGTGTGGTAGAAAAGCCAGGGTCTCCAAGAAGTGTTGGGAATGAGGGCTGAGCCATTGCAGGAGCCCCCCAACCTCTCTCCTGGCTTGCAGGGAGCAAACAGCTTCAGTCAGCCACCCACCAGCTCCCGGTGCTATAGCTTTTATTCCCCATCGCAGCTGGTCTGAGGAAATTGCTAACACGGCTTTTGTGTCGATTGCTCCCCTGCAGAGACAGACGGGGCAGTTATTGATATGTACTTTCCCTGACAAAAACAGGCTGTTTATAGACTCATTACTCCAATTTTCCTTCAATCGTTTCCTGTACCCCTTTGCCTTCACTGCAGCTTTCAGGTGAGCAGGATGTATCACCAGCCCCTGGATCCATGACAATTATCACCATTCAAAAGCACTTTCTTTGCCCACAGTTCACCAGTTTACCGATGGAGACATTTGCCCTAGATTCATCCCTCAGAAAAAATCATCACCTGCAGCTCTTGCCTGGTTCCCTGAGGTGTCTGACAAGGTGAGCACCATCACCTGTCTAGGCCAGCCTGGCTCAACAAGGCTGGAAAGTTTTTGGGGGGAAGCAGGAGGATGTCCCAGCATGTGGGTGAATGTTATCCTACAAGAGGCCTGACCAGGCACACTTACCTTGCCAGAAGCAATTACAGCCCATTTGACAAAATCAGTTCTGGGTATTTCTCAGGACAGCAGGTCCTGTTGTGATAGGACAAGGGAGAATGGCTTTAAACAGAAAGAGGGTGGATTTAAATTAAATATAAGAAGCTTTTTTACAATGAGGATGGTGAGGCACTACCACAGGTTGCCCAGAGAGGTGGTAGGTGCCCCATCCCTGGGAGCAGTCGAGGTCAGGTTGGATGGTTCAGTTCTGAGCCATCTGATCTGGTGGATGATGTCCCTGCTCATTGCAGGGGGGTTGGACTAGATGACCTTTAAAGGTCCCTTACAACCCCAACTACTCCTTGATTCTATTATTAACCTGCAATGCTTTTGAAAGCCTGAACACTTCATACAAATAAATCACCTTAATAACCAGCGACTGCAGGACAGCCAGCCGAGAACATTTTGTTTTGGTAAACAGACTATTGATTGGGTATCTGTGTCCTCGAGATGAACTTGACTCCTTGACAGCAGCAGGAGCCCAACAAAACAGGTCCTCCATAACTCCAAAATGGTGGATGGCCTTTGTCTGGAGCCAGCAGCACATCAGCTTTATGAAGGCAATAAAGCACCACTGATTTAGCATTGCCAGGGATTTCCCCCTCCTTAAAACGCTGCCTTTTCTTTGTTTGCACAACTGACCCAAGCTGCACAGCATGAACATGGGCTTCAAGAGGCAAAGTCCATCTCCATGGCACGGATTTGCTGGGAATAAAACCTTTGTCCTTGTTGCACTGTGCTGATGATGGAGCTGTTGGCACAAAAGTAGGTCCAAGCAGCTCCGAGGGGAAACACAGCTCCTGTCCTTTGTAGCAGCATCTTCAAACCAGTGCTTGATTTTCAAGGCTTCACGCCACTGTAACATTTATAATCAAGGGATGCCCAGCCAGAAAAGACAAGAAGAATAAAACATTCTCTCAGCCTTGTCTCCAAGCACTCCCCATCACACCAATGTACATGGATCTGTTTCCTCCGTGCACAGCCTCTGGCCCTGGTTGCACCCAGAGACACACAGAGGAGATATCTTCTCTGTTGGTAGAACAGTTCCTATTGCAAAGCAATTTCCTACATGAATTTAGATCTGTTGGAAGTTGTTTTCCCCAAAGCAAACAAGTTTTATTGGAGAACCAGGCAAGGAGCTCCGAAAGCAGGTGCCAGTAATTTGTTTGGGGCACATAAGCAAAAGCCCCTCTACCCACACCAGGCAATGAGATTTTAATTAGTCTCCATCTCATCTCTGACAGGTTATTTTAATCAAGCACATCCTAACCAAGGCACGGAGAGCGTGCTCACTATGGATAATGAGGAGTAAGGCACAAGGCAGAGGGTAAAGCACAAGGGAGCAGCATCAGCACCACAGGCCCTGCAGCCCCCTCAGCTCCCAGTCCCTCACCACAGCCCCTAAAACACCCAGCACCCAGGCACACGACCCCTGGCCATGGCAGCATGGTGCCAATTCCAAGATAATAGAGTTTGGGAAGAGAAAGAACAGCTTTTAAGCTATCCCAGAGAGCAGAGATCTGCTTTATGCTGAAAAACAGCCTCAAAGGATTGTTGATGAAAAATACTTTCAAACCCTTTTGTCCCAGGGAATAGTTACAGACCAGCAAATGTAACATCACATTCCCCTGAATTTTTCTGCCTTCTGTATGTTCTTCTCCGAAAAAGACCACAGCAATTCCTGGAAACTGCCTTCTCCCTGCAGACCTACCAATGCCTTGCTTCATTTACAACTCCTTATAAACCACATCAGCTTTCCCAAAACAGGCAAAAGGAAAGCTTCAGGGGTGTTTCATCTGAACTATCATCCCTATCATTCCTATGCAATATAATTGGACAATATAATTCCTGTTCAATTTTCCTTAAGCCCGATGTCTGGTTGGGTTTTGGCCGAGATACAGAAAATATCTTGAAGAGTTATACATTGGGCATAAAAAAACCCCATCTGCTGAAAAGTCAGTTATAGCCATGGCCTTAAGAAGTGCAGTGAAATGTTTTACTCCCACCCAGCTACTGGTGCACGATAATCTTGCCAGAAGAATGCAAAAACACCCAAAGAAGAGGAGCAAAGCCGAACACAGTTCTTGGCTACATGGTTCAGATCTATGAGCTGGCCCTCCTGGTTAAATGCACACAGGCAGGCAAAGGAGTGATGGATGCCTGTGTTTTCCCTTGCCTTGTCTTGAAACAAAGGTCAGGCAATGTTTAAAAGGCTAAAGGAGAATCAAAAGACTCTTGATTTCCTTTTTCTTTTTTTTTTTCTTTAGGGACATGCTGGTAAAGTGATCTTACATTCTTGCTCTATAACTTGGGGTGCATTTCTGACAAGCTTCACGGGGCTCCTGCACCTCCTGATGCACCGCTGAAGGATTTCATTGAATTTCCAAAGCCGGATCAGAGACCCAGCTGGAGAAACCCGGCCAAACTCCCCCAGAGCAGCAGAAAACAGCACAGATCTGGCAAGGTATGTCTATTTGTTTATTTTGCACGCTGTAATGTTGCTCACCCTCCTCCTACTCCCTTTGTTAAAACCAGCCAGTGTTCCCTATTGAAGCAGTTTAACCCCCCGCTTCCCACGGTTTCATGCATCCCTCATTCAACCCGTCCTGGGTGCTGCCTGTGTCCCTCGACATCTCCCTCATTCCTGAAGGGAACATCCACCGTATTTACTCTCTTAATAATTCTGCAGAGAGAAAAGCTTTGTTTCCCCCGCCTTCCCTGGTCTGAGCAAGTGCTAATTGCTCAGACAGGCAACGCGCACACACAGAAGCATCATGTTGATCTGATTGCAAATCCTGGTACGTCAGCAACCCAGAGACCCTCCTCCAATTCGGATTAGAGGGAAGAGGCTCACCAGTGCAAGCAGCAGGTGCTGGAGGAGGCAGCGGAGCCGCTTTCCAGGTAAGGGGCACTTCAGCCCTCCATCCCCAACGCCGGCAGTCCCGCTCAATTTATTGCTGTGCAACAACAAAAGGCAAGAGAAGTGAGGCACTTCTCTTTGCAAAGCCTGGGACCCGTTGCCAAACCTTTGATCTTCACGGTGGGGGTAGGGGTCGGTTGCTTGTTCATTCCTTGTGGAGGAATTCTTGGAAGTTTGGGTCAGGCAATAGTGATGGATGTGGTAACTGCTACAATGGGATGATTCTTGCTGTGTCTCTAAAGTGGATCCTCTTTCAGGGTTCTTTTCTCCCTCTTCCCCGATTAATCCTGAACTTCTGAGATTTACAAGTTTATCTGTCCATCCGTGCCAAATTTGGGGTGCTGCCAGTTGTTTGTACTGGGAATGGTTTTCATAGTGAGTAAGTTCATAGCCTACCCTTGCTTAAAGGTCTGCTGTGATTGCAGGGTAACCCCTTTAACTGTTCATTTCAGAAATACTCCCTGAACTGTTTTTTCCCCCTCCTTCTTTTACTAGGGGACCCTGGGAATGGGGAGTAGCCGTGTCAGAAACTTCATTGTTTGTGAAATCCCAGTCCATGAAGAGCCTGAACTCCGACACAAAGGCAGGCGCTAATTAACCATTGGAATGGCATAACCACTGCTCCGGCTCGGAAAGCCAGCGCTGTGCCAGAGGAACAGCAGCCATCCCCCAGGTCCTCCAAGGGCTGTGAATTGCCAGCCAGGCACGAAATTCCCCCTTCTGCCTCCTTGTTCCTGCCAGCCCCAGAAGAACTCTCACTGCAGGCAGCTGAACGGGAGCCACTCAGCAAAGAAAAGCCAAAGCTCACCGGAATGCTCTCAGAAAGAAGCGTTCCTTGACTTACTCAGAAAGTCATAATTCTCTTGTTTGCTTGGTTCATGGAGCCTTATGTCTTCAAAACATTTTTTTCTCCCCTCAACACTTCAAAATCTAACTTCTCCAGCAGGGGGGAGAGGTAAGTTAGGTGGTCCATGAAGCCTCACAACTCACCTTTGAAAATAAGCTGCATCTAAATGAGGTAACAGCTGCTTCTCACAGGAGGGGAAAAAAAAACCAACCAAACAAAAAAATCTCTCACTTCTAGGCTAGTGAGGCTTTCAGTGGCGTCTGAGGGTGGTCTGTGATCAATAGGCATGGGAAATATCTCCTTTTGGGATGATCTGAACAGCTCCTGCAGCAACATGGGCAACAGCTGCTACCTGGAAAACAGCATGAGGTTCAACTTCACCCTCCAAGAGCAGGCAGCTGATTTCTACGTTGTCCTGCCCGTGATCTACTCTGTGATCTGTGCTGTGGGGCTCACAGGCAACACTGCTGTCATCTATGTGATCCTCAAGGCCCCCAAGATGAAGACTGTGACCAACATGTTCATCCTGAACCTCGCTATCGCTGATGACTTGTTCACCCTTGTCTTGCCCATCAATATTGTGGAGCATCTCCTCCGCTACTGGCCCTTCGGAGAAATCCTCTGCAAGGTCATCTTGTCCATAGATCACTACAACATCTTCTCCAGCATTTATTTCCTGACAGTGATGAGCATAGACAGGTACCTGGTGGTACTGGCTACAGTCAGGTCCAAGAGGATGCCCCACCGCACGTACCGAGCAGCCAGGATTATCAGCCTCTGCATCTGGATCCTGGTCACCATCATAGTCCTCCCCTTCATCATCTTTGCCAATGTCTACACCGACGACCTGGAGATCAAGAGTTGTGGTCTCAATTTCCCCAAGCCTGAGAGGTTTTGGTTCAAAGCCAGCAGGATCTACACCCTCATCCTTGGCTTTGCCATTCCGGTATCCACCATCTGCATCCTCTACACCATGATGCTCTACAAGCTGAGGAACATGCACTTGAACTCCAATGCCAGAGCCCTGGACAAAGCCAAGAAGAAAGTCACCATTATGGTCTTCACAGTTCTGGCTGTGTTCCTCTTCTGTTGGACCCCCTTCCACTTGGCCACCATCGTGGCTTTGACCACTGACTTACCCCAGACTTCCATGGTCATTGGGATATCCTACTTCATCACCAGCCTAAGCTATGCCAATTCATGCTTGAATCCTTTCTTGTACGCTTTCCTGGATGACAGTTTCCGGAAAAGTTTCCGGAAGTTGCTGGAATGCAGAACTTCTTGAACAGGGGGTTGGGGCTGGCAGGTCCCTGCCTTTCTGGGGCTTTTCAGGGGCGACTTTGCAGGCTGAAGGGGCAGCCAATGAATGCACAATGTCCTTTCTTTCCTTTACATGTAATGTGTGGTCTGATTGTAATCCTCATCAGCAACAGGGTTTGTCCTTCCCGCTTGCAACTCTTGTATTTCCCCTCTTTGCTCCTACCAGCTTCTCAGAGCTGCATTTCTATACCCTGATTTTTAATTTCACCCTCTGAATTAGTAAGGACAGAACACTTTCTGTTCAGGGCTGTGCTTCTGCCACGGAGTGGTCCTTTATTGCCATCTGCTGTACAGCACAGACAGGCTTGAGACCAACTTCCAGATGAGAGCAAAGCTCAGTTCTTAATCACTGTGTTATTAGGGAGGATTGTTTAATGGAGCAGAGCTAATGAGCACTTTCAGTGAAACATCAATAAAACAGAGGACGAGTATTTGGAAGAGAAATGAAACTATTTTCATGTTCATGTATGTTCCTGTGTGTTTATGGTTTCTTTTGATTTTGTAGGATGTCCATCTTCCACCCCACCACAAATTTCCTCTTTTCTGACTTGTAAAATTTAGACCAAAAGGAAGATTTGAGTCTCAAAAATACTGCTAAACAGCACACCATACAAATACTATGACAACTGTGAGACTTCGTGTTAGAAATTATTTTGAATTAGTTGTTCCTGTTAAGTGTCAAATACATATTTATTTAAGAGTGAGTAATGAAATAAACCTCATGGGGGAAAAAAGAGATTGATCCTTCTTTCGCAAGAGAAAATTCATGCTACATATGCCATGTCTTTGCTATATATATTGCATTTTGACTATTATAAAATAAAATACAGTAGGTTTGTAACAAAATTAAGGTGTTTTGTAAGCCATAAGAAAAACTCTACCGAGCACTGCAGATATAAAGTTCCTTCTTTCACAGATAAATAGTCAAAATACTTGAACAGAACCAGGACTTGACCGGGAGAGTCTGGAGATCAGAAACTCCATACTGAAAGCTTGGAAAGCTCATTCTCATACCCTTTAGCCATGCAAAGTTTGTATGTTACTGGTTTTAGGAAGGCTGTCCCAGCTAAAATATTTCTTTCAAGCTTTCCCCCAATCCCAGGTATCAAGCTCCATTCCTACCTGTCCAAATTCCCCCAGGAAAGTACAGGACAGGTAACACAAAAGAAGAGGAGACTGCAGTTCTCAGCTTAAATGGGCTCTCAGGGCAATGAGTGAGTGTGGCTTGAGACCCCAGGTGAGACAACTCAGGGCACTGAATTGCCCTGAGCACCCCAACACCAAAATTGACAGCCCTCAATACCTCAGGATGGCAATTTCGTCTACAGAAAACTAAAAACAGATGTGTGGATACAAGATCACTCCGTTGCCTTCTCCATATTAAAGGTGCTAACTGTGGGAGAACAATGAGGGAGAACACATTCTTCCAGGCAAAATTTCTCCAGGAATTTTGCTTTAGCATGGTTGCCACCTGCTGGCAATGGGCTTCCCAGGTGGAAAAACCTGTCTGAGTGAGAAAACGGATTCAAATTATGTCACCTCTCACACAAGCTAATCAGCTGAAACATCCGTGTTCATTGGCATTAGGGCTCTAGGAAAGGCAGTAACTTTTATTATGTAGAAGAACTACGGTATTTTTTTAGATGGAAAGGACTGTTTCAGTGTGAGTTACCCACTTTCAGACACGACAATGATATTGCTGGAGCTTTTTCCATTAAATCACAAGACATGACAGTCGCAGAATCACAGCATGGCTCAAGCAGGGTCAAATTTCCCAGCACCGTGTCCACTTGGGTTTGAAGGTCTCCGAGGATGGAGATGCCACAGCTACCGTGGACAACCTGTTCCTGTACTTTACCACTCTAACAGTGAATTTCCTTCCTATGATTTAATGGAATTTTCCACATTTTGGTTTGTGCCTCCTGTCCTGTCACTGGACATCACCGAGGAGAGTCTGGTTCCCTCTTCACTGAACCCTCCACAGGCACTTACAGACATTCTTGTATCCCCTGGGACTTCCCTTTCCGAGCATGAGCATCCCCATCGCAGCATCTCCTTGTGGCAGCATCCTGCCGCACCCACGATTTTCTCCACGTCAAACACGAGTGGTGGCCCCTCGTGTGTGTGCCAGGCTCCACGGGGAGAAGGATTTGCATCGGCCAGGGTCTCCTGCCGTGCTCGGGAGAGGCTGCGGCTGCCGCGGAGCGCCGCGGTGGCGGGCGCGGTTCAGCCCGGCGGCGCTGAGCGGCACTCTCTGCTTTCAGCTCTACTTTTCTGCATCTCCCGCAGCCTGCTCAGCCTCACACAGCCTGGCACCCTGCTCCTGCGGGGAGACAGCAAATTCGGGCTCCCCGTGCCCGGGCAGACCCTCGGAGCACAGCATCCGAAGCCAAGCAGTTTCGGCTCCTTCCGAGAGAGCAGAAAACACCTCCAGGGAGACGCTTGCCCGCTCCCAGCACAAGTTCCCCCCAGGGAAACCCCGCACGCCAGCTCGTTCCTTTGAATTTCCGCCCACTGCTGGGGCTGGCTGGTCACACCAGCCCACATCAGCTGCATCCTGAAGACTGAAAGCGGGGAAATAAACCCCGTTAACGATTCACTGAATAAATCCCCTCCTAAAGCAAGCATCCTGTCTGGCGTCTGCAGGGTCACAGGAGGCTGAATTAGGAACCCTCAGCGTTCCCTCCTCCTCCTATCCCCTTCCCAGCCAGCCATGCACTAAGCAGGGAAGGAGCTCAGCCTCAGAGCCCGGGAATTTTCCTTCTGGGACAGTCTGGGATGTGTTAATGGGTGCAAAGGTGCGGAGCAGCCACAGAGCTCCCCGCACACGGCAGGAGCTGAAGCCTTTCCGCCTGCTCCTGCCCACTGCAGCAGCTGGTTCCTGCTCCGGGAGGGAATCGCCTTCCTCGTGCTGTCACACCCGTGAGGACACAGCCCTGGAGGACTCTGCTCCATCATCCCTGGGAGCCGTTTCCTACCCCAGAACAGGCATTAGGGCTCGTATTCCCACTGCAGGCTTTCAACGCCGGCGTCTGAGCTGAGGCGGGGGATCGGAAGCAGTTGTTGCTTTTTAAGTCCCCGTGCTGCAGCAATATTGGCTGTTTGGATCAATTGTCCTCATCCGAGCTGTGCTGCCGGGAAGCTCTAATCCCCTGGGTCTCAGACAGTCTCACACTGCCTCCCTAAGGCTGGTCACGATTTTTGGGTGAGAAAAGAAATAATACCCCGCTGAGAGTTGAAGGCCTGGCTCCCAGAAGCATCTTTATGTGAGAAAAAGATGAAAATAAAATTTCAACATGGATAAGCAAAAACTTGGACGATAGAAGATGAGAAGCAGAAGAGTCTCCAGAAGATACTGTCCAAATCAATGCAAGAAAGAAAATTTGTCCCTTCTCTTTGCAGCCTGACATCTGTGGCACTCCCTTTGTTTCCTTGGGATTGCTGGGAGCCCCTGGGTGCTGGTGAGCCACTGGTGGTCCCACCAGAAACCCAAGGAAATGGTGACCCTCCAGCTTTACTGCCAATTCTGGGAGAAACAAGCCCAGCTTGGTGCCTTCAGAGGCTCTCAGCACATCAAGGTTTGACATTCCCACCTGCTGCTGAAGGGAAAGGGAATTCCCAGGCTAGATTCCCTCTCACAGTGAGTCAGGAGGTCACCTGAGGATCCTCTGTGGGCTGTGGGGCATGGCCCTGGCAGCTCCCTGTCCATGCCAGGGCAGAGTGTGTGGGTCTTGCCCCATCCACACCACCACTGCAGCTGAGGTTGTGCCTAGAGGCAGTTTGGGGTGATAAACTCCTCTTCTATGGCAGCTCTGAGGCCTCCAGAAGAGCTCCAGGCTTGTCATCATGGAGTGACAGGATGAGAGGAAACGGCCTCAAGTTGTGCCAGGGGAGCTTTGATTAGATATTAGGACATATTTTTTTCACCAAAGTGGGGGTCAAGCCCTGGAAAAGGCTTCCCAAGGCAGTGGTGGAGTCATCATCCCTGGAAGTGTTCAAAAAACCTGTGCATGTGGCATTTCATGGTTTAGGGGTGAACATGGTGGTGGCTGAGTTGATAGTTGGACTCGTTGAGCTTCTCTAAATTTAGGGATTCCATGATTCTGTGATACCACGCATCCTCCAAAAAAGCCTTTCCAAAGAAACACCTATTGAAAAGCAACAAGCCACATTTCCCTCCCTCCCTCCCCCTCCTTTTGACTGGAAGTGAGGAAGAGGAGATAATTTAGAGGCAAAGGCCAAGACAGTACTGTAAATATTGTCATGAGTCCTTGTTGGCATTTGTGTTTGGCAAGTGAAGATGCAGAGAGAAGGATCAAAGCTGCCTGAATGGCTTTTAATTACAAGCCTCGATTGTTCTATTTTCTCTCAGAAAAATACTGCAATTATCTAACAAAGCTCTTCAAGTGGAATTAGACACTAGCCCCAAGCTTCAAGGGCCGTTCAGTGGCTATTTTCTCTTTTAGAAAAGAAGTAAATTTGATGTGTAGATAAAAACCAGGCGCTCTACTTACTGCCTACAGCCAAGTCTGGTGCTTCCTGAGTAAACAGAGGATGGGGAGCTTTCCCCACGAGGAAGTGAGAAGCCTGGGGTGCCCCAAAGGCTGGTGTTGCTCTGCTAAAGCCCTCCACCACAATGCTCCCTGGCTGGGTGGGGTAGGGGCTCTGGGTGCTCCCACCAGCCTCCCATGTGCGAAGGGGGAGTTCCCTTTGGGTGTAAAATAAGCTATAGTTTGGCAGCAAGACCTTTGTCCCCGTTTTCAGCTTTTCTGAGAAGTGTTTTCTTCCTCTGTCTTTCCCCAGGACTGCTGCACATCTCCATCCCCTCCCCTTGCCCCAGTGCTTCTCCTGCACAGCTCATGCCAGAAGTGTAAGACGCCTTGGGGGTTTCTAAGGTCCACACCATGCCCTGTACAAGACTCAATAAACCAGCTGAATAAGGAAATCAGAGAAATAAGGATTCTGTTCCATAAACTTAACCCTCAAATGAGATCAGAGACTGGTAATTAACAAAGTCAGATTTCAATGCAATGAGAAATCTCCCCTGAGACCCAGCCTGCTGCTGCTCAGCATTGATGGAAATCTTACGGATGTAATTAAATTTCCCTTATCCATGGGATGGATTCAACGGGATCCTTCATGCCGTGGCCACACCCAGCTGAGCTCCTTCATCCAGCTGAGCAGGAGCTGGGATGTGAAGCTGGTGGCCAGCATTTCATGGTGGATGGGGCTGGTCAGAGCCAACAGCTCACAGAATCACAGAATCACCAACTCCCAGAATGGTTTGGGTTGGAAGGGACCTTAAGGATCATCCAGTTTCAACCCCCTGCCTTGGGCAGGGACACCTTCCTCTAACCAGGATACTCAGAGCCCCATCCAGCCTGGTCTTGAACTCCTCCTCCACAACCCTGGTGGATAGCCCCAGGCAGAGGGGCTCGGTGGCATCATTGACACTCACCACAAGATGAAGCAGTTTTCCAGCCAAGCACATGCAAATTAAACCCCGGTGCAGATGCCAAAGCAAACCACAGGGAGAGCCCTGCTTGGCTTTCCATTGCCACCTCCCAGTCACCTCTGGAACGCAGGGACAAGGCTAAACACCAGCACCAGGGGCTGGGCTCATTTTCTGCCCCTTTACACTGGGTCCCTGGAGGCAGGTGATTATCTCCAGAAATCTGAATGTCATGAAGGCTGGACAGATGACATTTAAGGCTCCTTCCAGCACAAACCATCCTGTGACTCTATGTTTTCCTCTGTGGTTAAGCAAAGCAAGAGCAGTGCAAGGCTAAGATGAGGGAAACTCCAAAATATGTGAGCAACTGACCTGTGCATGTGAAGAAGTTGCTATTTATGTTCAACACTGAGCAAACATTAAACAGCCAAATCGCAATACGGGGTTTGTTTCACACAGAGGAAATCAACCTGAAAAGCCATTAATCCTAATTTCATGTTGACTACAGAGCTTCTGTTTTTATTCCTCGTCACTGAATGAAATCAGCATGGCATGAGCTTTCCTCGGAGCATTCACTGCACATGCCAGGCTGGAAACACACAGAGAAACTGATGTTTATTGAATGGACAGAGCCAGCTCAGGCTCTGCCTGGGCTCCTCTCTGTGGCCAGGAAAACGGTGATCTAATGCAGCCAAAACCAGCCTATGGGAAGATGCTGACTCTTTCAATGGTTTCCTTGGAAAAATCAAGTTTCCTGCTTGGTTCCTTGAAGGATCATTCTTCATTTCACTACAGTGAAAATGTGCTGTTTGGCAGTGCTGGTGCTGCTCCAGGCTCCAGCCCTTCCTGCCTGGCTTCAGGCCCAGAGGGGAGGGAAGCTTTGATGCTCTCCCTGACCACTGCTGGCAGCAGGAGACTCCATCAGCACTGGAGCTACATCCTCTCTCCGAAATAACAGGGACTGGAGGAAGAACCCCTTTTGCTGCAAGAGTGGGCAGGTAGAACACAACACGATTTCCTCTCAGAGGCCCTTCCAGCAGTTCAGCCACAGGAAGACCAAATTCCTGAGAATCCTACTTATGGCAAGGGGTTGGAACCAGATGATCTTTGAGGTCCCTTCCAACCCAAACCATTCTAGGACTGTGAGATTCTGTGAACCCGAACATGGGAGATGTTGTACTGTGGGGTGAAGGTGATCCCAGCTGGGGTAGGAAATTCTTGTGCACTTTCTAACCCAGGGACAGTTTAGAGAGTTTTGGGGTTGCTGAAGCACAAACCTTGAGATGGGAGAAGGGGCTGTCTGTGTCCCCCAGCACTGTGGAGAGCTGGCATCACTCCTTCCCTGCAGCCAGACAGGATCTCTGCACTGAGGGAGAGAGAGCAAAGTCAGTTTACATGGTTCAGCAGCATCATCGTTGCCAAGATACGAAACCACGTTGCTCTATTTATTGATTATTTCATTCTGTCATGCAATCTATCCAGGCTTCAGAGTGCTGAAAGCAGGAACAAAGGGAGTTTGAGAGCCATGGGGCTCTTTGATTTAACAGCACTCAGTCTAATAGCAATCCCTTTGCTTGGAAAAACCCTAAAACTCCCTCTTTCAAAAGGAGCTATGACCTTGATACTTCTGCTACCACATTTTGAGCACAGCTGTCATGAATCCCCAGTCAAAATGGGCAATAGGGCAGGTGCATGCAGCCACTGTGAGCCACTCAAAATAGACGTGCAGCAGCTCAGCCATGACAAGAAGGGGTCCAAAAATCCCTGTGCCAAACATTCATCAGCATCACACAGCACACGCTCTGCTTTCCTATAGTCCATCTCTGTTCCTCACGCAGCACCAGGACTTTTGGCTTATGGGCCACTCTTCGCACCTTCCATCTCATAGAACCACAGAATCATAGATTGATTTGGGTGGGAAAGAATCTTAAAGGAAGTTTCATTCCAAACCCCTGCCATGGGCAGGGACGCCTTCCACTAGACCAGGATTTTTCAACCTGGCCTTGAACATTTCCAGGGATGGAGCAGCCACAGCTTCTCTGGGCAACCTGTGCCAGGGCCTCACCACCTTCACAGGGAAGAATTTCTTTCCACTATCCAATCTAACCTGATCTCTGGCAGGTTGAAGCCATTTCCCCGTTGTCCTGTCACTCCAGATCCTTGTCCCAAGTCCCTCTCCAGCCCTCTGGAGCCCCTTTAGGCACTGGAAGGGACTCTGAGGTCTCCCCAGAGCCTTCTCCAGGCTGAACACCCCCAGCTCTCTCAACCTGTCTCTGTAGCTGAGATGCTCCAGCCCTTGGATGATCTTTGTGGCCTCCTCTGGACCTGCCCCAAGAGGTTCCCTTTGTCCCCTTCTCTCTCTTCTTCAACCTCCCCACCCCACAAGCAGTCCTCACCACGGAGATGGGACAACTTTCCCTCCTACATCTGTTGCTGCTGGATTCTGCCCTCCACCCCTCCCACCTCAGCTCTGTGGTTCTCCTCAGCAAAGGAGAAGGCTGGTGAGTAAGATCTGGTCCTTCAGACAGGCCTGGGCATGGGCTGGGAGGTGAGGATCAGGGGTGAAGATCAATAACCAGCTGACTGTGCCAAGTCTCTGCTGCCACAGAGGTTCACAGGGCAAACACGGCGTGAAGCCGGGAGTGCACAATCAGGGCTGCAGCCGGGATGTGTCCGAGGGAGATTCTCCTGTTGAAGGAAGGAGAAATTTGCTTTTGCATAAATATCTGCAAAAATAGCTGAGGGGAAGCACAGCAAAATGAGTGGGAAAGCAAGCTGGATTTTTTCTGGCAGAGCCTGCTTTGCTGCCAGTCTGAGTCTCTCTTCTGAGCAGATATCAAAGGCTGCACCCACACCAGCTGCTGCTGGAGGTCCTTGTCATTTAAAAAAAGAAGCTCTAACTACAGAGAGTAGCCACCTTCCCTATAAAGCATTGCAGGGTGAGAGGCATCCTTCCCTGGACATACATTGTTGTACCCAGCAATGATATTCCAAAGTTTCCAGAGAGAGACTGGAGCCCAGTGACAGCTCTTTAAATAGTTAACAAGCCTCCCTGGAGAGAAAAAAAGAAAAAAAGGAAAAAGATATTTTTTTAAAAGAAAGACCTGTTTACAGTCCAGCTTCTCATTGAAATCTTGGGAAAACAGACATGGCAACTGCTCAGCATCAGGCAGTGTCTTCATCAGGGCAAGCCTGGAGCTTTGGAGCAGGGGCACCACAAGGGCCCAACACAGGTTTGGTTTTTCTGCAGTTGGGGTTTCTCCCACCTGCTGAAGTTGTCTCCAGCCCTGGGGGCCAGGTTTTGTGTAGGGCAGAGGCATTTGGAACAGGGGAAAGGCTTTGTGGCTCCTATGGGCAGTGGGCTTGGGGAGAGGGATTTCAGCTGAATACTCACCCAAACCAACTCCCCCCTCTGACCTGCAGCTTGGTAAAGGGTAACCCAGCATGTCCCCAGCTCACCTCTTCCCACAGCACAAAACCATAAACCACAGAATATCCAGAGCTGGAAGGGACCCACAAGGATCAGAAATGAACTCCTGGCCTTGCAGAGAACAACACCAAGAACCCCACCATGTGCCTGAGGGTGTTGTCCATCCAAACTTCAGTGAAAGTGTAAATTCTGCTCCTTATTTTTGCTGTTAAAAGTTGTAATTGATGGAGGGGGGAGTGTTGTTGGCTGGGGCAGAGGAAGGGAGATCTGGTTCTTGCAAAGCCAGAGATCTGCCCAGATTTACCAAGAGCCAAGGAGCTGCTTGGGGGAGAGTTCAGTCTCCAGCTCATCCATTCCTCAGCCTTTTTCCAGCACTTGATTTCAGCCAACAGCAGCAGAGAGAATACTTGGTACATTAATAAATCCCATAATACTGAATAAAGCACTCTGGTTTATGGTTTTGCTGTAAGAACTCACCCCCGGATACCTATAATTAACTGAACTAGAAGAAAAAGAAAGATTTCCTTTTTTTTTTTTTTCCCTCACCAAATTACTTTTTCTTTTTTAAGAAGAAAATCACCACTGCTAATAAAAACTCTCTCCTGATATTTACCTGCTTGGGTAGGAATATTGATCTCTGTGCAGAGAGAAAGCACTTTCCTTATTGCACATCTCACTGGCTGATCCATCTTGCCTACAGAATATGGCCTTGGCTTTATTTTCAGAGCAGTTCTGCAATTTGTTGTTCTCCCAGGTCACGCCTAACCCCATAACTCCTGAGAATTGTGGGGGGAGGAGGTGTGAAGAGCTATTTTTTCATCCTTCAGCAGACTTCACCTCTAAGAGCAGGCAGCTGCCCGCACTGCTGCCCTGCCTACACATCACAGCTGCCCTTTGCAAGACCCAGGGACCCAGTTCTCCAGCATTTTCACATCTTCTGTTCCTGTGTTAACTACAGACCAAGTCTTCTGTGTAACAAAAGTTCTCACTGATCTCACTTAAAAGGGATGGGCTGAGACAATCCAAATCCACCCAGTGAACTCTTCCAGATTATCATCCAGAGCACAGGGGGGTTTTATTTTCCTTTATTAAAGCACACAAGTAGCCACCTAAATGTCATTTACACTGCGACAGTTGTAAAAATCACACCAACACAACCACTTCCAAAGAGAATTACAGAGCCAGCACTAAAGCCATCCAGCTGACCAAGAGCCTGTAACTCCAAAGGCACAGTACAATAAAGTTTTGCTTTCAAGTGTTTGCTGCTCTTCTTATAACAAACTTCACTGAGCATTAAACAGAATGCCTAAACACATTCACTGCAAGGGCTGTGGAAATACCCAAAAGCTTGGTAAACACACATTTATTGAGTACTTGATTATGTAAGGTCATTGCAGCATAGTCATTAGAACAAAATCCCTATTTTAAAAGTGCCAAACACAGGTACATCTTTTTTCAGAGGACATAAATCTATTTAAAAACCCATCCAGGAACGACGAAGGGAGAGTGGCTCTTCCTTTAGCCAGCCACTAATGAATGTTCTCCTGCTCCCTCAGGGTAAGAAACCCCTGGCACTCAGTTCCCAGCTTCAGCCCCAAACATTCCCAGTCCCCATCCCACAGCTGAGGGGTGAGCAGACCCAAGGTCACCCACTGCCCAGTGCTGTTACTGCACCCACAGACATCCCACACAACCCAGTTTTCCAAAGGCATGGATACAGCTCGCCAGCAGCACGGTTCTCAAGGAGCTGTTCTTCACATGCCTAGGGTTTAGATGGGATTTCCTGGTGAGGGCTCAGGGATTAACAGCCACTACAAAGTGCTTAAAGTGCCCAGAACTCCTCCTCCCTCCAGATTGGTATGGGGAAGTGCTAATTGCAAAGTTTGCTCCGGTATACATCCAGATTCCCAATCAAATATTAATCAGCATCAAAATCCTCCCAGCTTGAGCAGTTTACAAGGGATCTGGGCCCTACACATGGGACACTGGAATTGCATCTATATTTTAAACCCAGCCATGAGGGAAACACTCTACATAGAAATATAACATTCAATTTCTTTGTACAGCATATATAAAGAACATGACAGCATTAAAATATTGGCAAATCAATACATTAAAAATACAGAATCTCATAGATCAGAGCACAAGAAATATATTCACATTGGAATCTGTACAGTTTGGATGACACTGCTGGTTCTCATGTCGGAATTGACCTCCCATCTCCAGGTGGAGGTTGGTGCTTTGCTCCCCCATCAGCACCACTGGCCACCACTGCCCAGATTTCCCTGGGCTGTTGTGCTACAGGGACAACCCCAGCCTGCTGCTCTCCCCAGTACAGAGGACACTTAAGGGGTGAAACCCTTTGGGGAAGCTTTTGTTATCAAGTGAAATGACAGGACATTTTATTTTCCACAAAGCTCTGGCCTACTCTGGGAAAATCAATCCATGGTTGGCAGGAGGGGTGGTACCTGGGCACCATTTCCTACATGCTCTCAGCATCATGGGTGTCATTTCAGTTAAAACACAAAACAAACCACAGAACCCCAGGTTTTGTATGGTTTGTGTCCCGCTTATCCCATGTGGAGCGGGTGGGACTGTTTCAGGCTGCCTCCTGCCACCAGGAATGTCCACATCTTCTGGAAGAGCTGCCATTCTGAATTCTCCAAAATGGCTTTCCCAAGACATAAATACATGTGCCTATAGGCCACTTCATTCCTTCCTCCTCTCACAGAGGAAGATGCCCAAGGTGTACTTGGTAAGGTGAAATCCTACCATGTATCTGCACCTATTCCACTTCAGACATCTATAGAGATACATTCTGTCCATTATTACACTGGAAATACAGAGTTAAAAAAAAAAAAAAAAGTAGTAGCAGCATGTAAATGAGAAATCGTGTTCATTTCCTCAGTTTTTTTTCCTCCTCCTCTTCGGAGCTACAGCATCAGTTCTGACAGTCCCTTCTCCCTGCCCTGCTCCCCTCTGACAGGGGGGTTTCACTGCAGATCCCATCTGCAGGAGCTGGCACTGTCCTCCCAAAGCAGTTTGAATTTCTCTTCCTGTCAGCTCCCTCCTCTCCCTCCCTGCATCCTTCCCTGCACGATGACTCATCCTGGAGACGATCTTGGGTTTTGTCTGATGGCTCCTGCCCACTTTGGCTGCAGCAAAGTCTGATTTCAGAGTGATGGCACAGGAGGAAAACCCGCACACGAGTGCCTGGTGAGCCAGGCAAGCTGTTAACATCTCCACCCAGGGAGGAAAAAAGCAATGCAAGAGTTCACATTCTGTCTGTCTCCCAGCAGCAGAAGTGTAAGCCCCAAGAGCAATGCCTATTTTAAACCCTGAATTCCCAAACTCTCAATAATGTTGCAAACTCCCAGGGTTTCGCAGGAATCGATGAGCTGATTTCAAGCACGTTCCTTAGTGCAGGATGCACTGGAATTAAAAACGCATCAAATGGGCTCACTTTCTCTGCATGCTCTGGCAGTATCCGGTTTTCCCAACCCCCAAAATTGTTTCCTTGGTTTCTCAGCTCTCAGTTTTGAGGTCCTGCTAAAGGGCAGTTATCTGAGTCAGTTCTGACGTGGGGGTGGTCGGACTCTGCTGGGCGACAGCCACCATGGGGATTTCCATGCCTAGTCAGGCCGGATTGTTAGTCCCCTCCGAGTTCTTGCAGGCATAGGCCACATCCTTGGCGATGCTGCACATCCTGTTGGACATCTGGAGCTCGGTCCTGAAGGCGGTGGGGAAGCAGAACTTCTTGAAGCACGCCTTGAAGTTCTCATCCAAGAAGGCGTAGAGCACGGGGTTCAGGCTGCTGTTGGCGTATCCCAGAGCGGTGCAGAAGCAGGAGATGGCCAGCTCCAGCTCGCTTTCTGCCTTGGCACCCAAGCACTGCACCAGCACGAAAATCTGGATGGGGGTCCAGCAAACGATGAAGACTGCCACCACCACCAGGACCATGCGGGTGATGCGCCTCAGGTTCCGGTCCTTCTCCTTGGAGCCCGAGAGGACGCGGACGTTCTTGAGCCGCCTGATCATGAGGCTGTAGCAAATGGTGATGATCAACACAGGGATCATAAAGGAGAAGAGAAAAACGCAGATGCCAAACACCGGATCCCAGTAGTCCACGGGAGAGGGGAGCTTAATTAGGCAATCGATTTCTGCAAGAGTAAAAGAATACAACGGAAAGGAAGATCAGCAAATGCAGACCAAGCAGAAAAGCATCTGCACATTCAGATTAGTTTGGGTTAGTTAGGTTAATGGTTGGACTTGATGATCTTGGAGGGCTTTCCCAACCTAACATAACAATTCTATGTTTAATGTCCAATTCTTCACATAACAATTCTGTGTTTAACACTAGAAAAGCAGTAGCAGTGATACAGAGAGGCGGGGGCAGAATTAAGATGATTTTACAGCAGAGACCCCATCGATGAAACTCACACCCCTCTCCCTGGGCTCTCCTGTCCAGCCCCTCCCTCCTGCTGGATGCAGTTTTACTGACCGTTGTTCTCGTTCTCTGCAGATCCCATCACCATGGCCGGGATGCCGAAGACAGAAGCCAGTGCCCAGATGCAAACATTGACCACCTTGGCCTTGTGGGGCGTGCGGATGTCCAGGGCTTTGATGGGGTGGCAGATGGCGATGTAGCGGTCCACGCTCATCATCGTCAGCGTGAAGGTGCTGGTGAACATGTTGTAGTAGTCAATGGAGATGGCAATCTTGCACAGGACATTGCCAAAGGGCCAGAAGCCCAGGAATGTGTCCGTTCCCTGGAAGGGCAAGGTCATCAGGCACAGGGTGTCAGCCAGGGCGAGGTTAAAGATGTAAATGTTGGTGGCTGTCTTCATCTTGGTGAATCTGCAACGCAGGAATGAGCAGTGGTTAGAGCTCCCACCTGACCATGAGGGGTCAGACACTGAACTTTACTGAAGCAGATCCTGCTGCTTTCGAAAGGAGATGCTGTATTTTCTTATGTAAGGAGATTGGCCATCCTCGCCTTTCAATCTCCCACGGGTTTATCAGCACACGGTTCAGCCCATCTCCTACAACACCACACGTGGTCCCTCCACAATCAGTTCCATGGGCAGGAGAATCATTCCCTCACACTGCCAGCGAGCACCATGGAAGCCTGAGGCTGTCAGCTCAGATGGTGTTTCTTGAAAAGTTACTTCAATAAGGCCAGCTTAGGATTTCACTACCTATGGCTTCATTGTTATAAGTATTGGTGAGAGCTTTAGCCAGTAAGCTGATTTGAAAGGGGCAGGGGTAAGTTGGTCAGCCATTTGGTATGGGCTCATAGCCAGAGGGCATGGCTAATGTGAGCTGCCAAATCAGAGCAGGCAAAATGGTCAGCCCCAGCCAGCCAAAAACTGGTGAGGAACAAGGTTTGAATCAGAAATCAAAATATCGCAATGCATCTTTCTAGAGAAAGGAGTAAAGTCACAAGTCAAACCCTACTTTAAAGATTTTTTGTCATTTCAGTGTTACTTTTACCACATGAACCAACTGCCCCGAAGGGTCACCTTGCTCCTAATGGCAATCATGTCCTTTTCACACTTGGGAAATGATGCAGAGCCCCCTGTGATCACCTGTCCAGGGGGACATGCTGCATCTGCAGAAATGGAAGCTCAACAGTGACTCTCACTGAATCTAACATTTCAGCTCCAGGATACTCCTCTCATGGGCAGGATAAGAGCTCAAATAGGTATAATTTTAAAACTACAGCTCATCCATCATTTACTCCACTAATGGCCTTAGCAGAAACATGGCCAAAAATGGCAGACAATGATGTTATTAACAGAGTGCAAGTTCATTTGAGAGTAACACCTCTACCCGTAAACTGCTGCACTATTTTCAGCCTGATACGTGTTAAAATATTACAGGGTCTGATTTGACCTAAAAAGCTCTTTTTGCCAATTTGATTCAGAACAGCAAACCCACAACTGCCCTTCTCAGTGCTGTGCCCTCCCCCGAGGGTCTGAGCTTCTTCAGCTCTTGATAAATGATTTGAATGCTTGGCAGAACATTATCACTGGCATATTCTGAACTCCGCTGGGGCACATGGTGACCTGGCCAGGTTTGCAAGAGAAGCAGACAGGGGAGCCACGATCCAGACCATAAAGTCTATTTTTTACCTGCCTTGGAGCTCTAAGCTGGGCTTGTGTCAGAAGTCTGAAAGCTGCTTCAGAAAGCAAAACCAAATGATCCTGCTTTGACCCTGAAAGCCAAGGGAAGCTTTTGGAGGCGAGCACTGGCAGAAACATTGGAAATACTTTGAGGTCCCCATACAACCCTGAGTGAGGCTTTTCCTGGCCCAGAAATCAATCACAGGTTCTTAGAAAGCCAGCCCAGACAAACGTACATAACTAAAAGCAGTAGAAGGAAAATACTGGTGCCTTTCCGTTTGTGATGGGATGAATGAGCAAAAGCGCTTTGCAAGTCCAACATAACCAGGCAGCTGCCAGGGCTTTAGGCTTTGGGATTTCCTGAGGAGAATTACAGCATCCCCCAGTGCCCTGAACTCTAGAGGAGCATCTCAGGGTGACCAAGTTTTCCTTTCTTGAATTCTTGCACTTGGCATAAACGTGGCAAAGCACAGGGGGTTGAGGTGTGTCTGTGAGTGGATTCACTTTCCCCTCCAGGTCAGCAGAAAGGGATTAAAATGAAGAAGTGAAATCACTGTTTTATCAGCTCTCACAAAAATAAGCATTGTCAGCTCAGGCTTTGGGAAGTTCTTCAGTCACCCAGGATTGTTCTGGCAAAGGTCTCCTGGGAGCTGCAGTTTCCCCTGAACACCACAAACCTGGATGGGCTGGCTCAAGCTTCCCAGAGGTCAAGTTTGTTGCAGTCCATCCTTCTAGGAAGACTGGAGCTGGAGAAAATTCATCAACATGCCTCTAACCCTGCCTGCTTTTCCTGACACTATAACTCAAGGGAATAGCGATTTTGAGCAACAGTGAGCAACTTTACTGCAAAACGGTAAAAATTAAAGGTTGTTCCTGTTTTATTTTTGTCATTGATATTTTTGTCATTGACCAGTGGGAGAAACAAGCAACAATTCACGCACCTCCCACCCCCATCCAGAATCTGTGGGGGACAAAGCTGCCTCCCTACACGCTCCTGTGTCCCCAGCACTGGGAAGTTTGGGGCATCTCAGCCAGCCCTGAACTCAGGGTGTGCAGAACAAACCTTCAGCCCCTTGCCACTCCCTCCAGCCCCACTGGCCCCACCCCTCCCAGACACTTCTCAGCACGAATTCGGAGCCCAAGCACAATTGCTGTGCCTGGCCCTGCGAAATCCCTCAGAGCAGAGATCCCTCTCCTCTGCCTCCTCCTCAGCACCTCCTCGAGGTGATGGCAGAGCCACCTTCCCCTGCTCCAACACAGGACACACTGAGGTGGCTGTCCCACCGCTTCGTTCAGCCCATCTTCCAGTACAATTTAAAGCTGATTTTGCACCCTTGAAAGGGGGTGAAATTAATTTACACCTAATTGATTACTTCTACACCACTTTCTCTACATGCTGAGAGCCAACAGCCATTGTCCCAACCAACCAATGCTCCCAAACATTTCCAGAATGTTCAGTACACACAAAAATCAATCAATCACTTCTCTGTGGATTAACCTCTATTTCTTTTCCTCCAGAACTGAGAGTGTTCTTTATCTTAATCTGCACCAAAAAAAAAATAAAATAAAAATAAAAAATTAAACTCTCAGGCTTTAGGAGGCACCTCAGCCTCCTCCCCCATGACACAAATCTGCTGCAGATAAGCCTGTGGATTCCATGGAGGACATTAGCTCCCTGCTGGGCTACTTTTTGCACTCTGCCACAGAGGTAATTTCCTAATGGAGCATCTCCCACAGGGTGGTGCTCAGCTCTCCATCCAGCTCTCCCTTTGTCACACCAGTAATTGCTTTGCTCTGCTCTCCTGTTCTCTCTGGATGCTGAAGCCTGAGAGGAAAAACACCTGGATATCAGCTCAGCACTTGTCTTCCCCCTCCTTTTCGGTACGTGGACCCTCTGGTAAGGGGAATGCCCGGTCTGGGAGAGGAGATGAGGATGGGTCATTAAAGGTGGGTAGACAGACACACCCTCGGGGCTTTAAGGACCTGTTCCTCACAAGAACAGATCCTACCCCTGGCTGAGCTGCAGACCTGTTGGTTTTGCATCTTTCCCTTTTCCACCCAGCCACAGCAAGGCTGCGGGGCAAGGGCTGGGGCTAAGGACCAGCTGGCTGCAGCAAACCCCCAACCCAAAATGGAGCTGCAGACACCAGGGGCAGAGGGACCAGAGCAAAGCCTGCAGCCCTGCAAAACCCTGAGCATTGTTTCCAGCAGCTCTCTGCCTCTCGGAGCCTCTTGATTTTGATGTGTGTAGCTCCAGCTAATTAGGATGCAGACAGTGTTGTTCACCTTGAGCAGCTCCCCCATCCCCACCTCACACCCCAGCAGCAGTGACAACCTTTGCCCCTATCCCTGGACATGCTCCAGGAAGCAAAACAGAGCAGAGAAGGCTCAAAGAGGATTTCTACTGAGCTGCTCTCACCCAGCCCCAGTTGTCTCCCACCTCTGCTCCCAGCCCTCGGGTCGTGTGAAGCTGATATTGGCACGTTCTGTCATGATTTGTGTCCCCTCAGCCGTCCGCCCACACCGTGCTCTCTGCATCCCTGCTGCTCTGATCACCATCCCAGAGCCCCCTCAGCCTGAAACTCCTGACCAGTGCAAGATGATTTATTCTTAATGGTCCAACAGGCCCTGAAAAAACCACACAGAATTTGAGAAGGACAAATTTAAATTAGTCTGGACTCTGAGGCCAGACGCTACAGCAAAGGCAGCCACCAGCACGGCACCTAAAATTCTGTAAATTACCCAGCAAGACAGGGATTGACTAGCAGGGGCTGGCAATGGAATCTGCAGCCAGCCAGGATGAGCACACACTTTGGGACAGGTGATCTTCTTGTCCTTGAGTCTCACCTCTGTGTCTGGGGGACAGCTGTGAAAAGCCAGCCCAGCCCTGCCCTCCAGGTGCTCTCTGGGGACCACTGTGGATGGTGCTGACTTGCCAAGGGAGGAGGCTCTGTGGCTGCTGCTGCAAAGGCTTCAGCAGCTCACCCAGGGGCTCTCAGGGATGCTCCCACAGCCCTGAGCAGGTGCTTGGCCACCAGGAATGGTGCTCTGGTCTAAGGAGGGCATTCATCAGCATCCACTCTGCAGCAGGATGCTCTTATCCCTGCTCATGGGCCAGGTCTGCCTCTGCTGACATCCAGAATGCATCTGGGAATTGCCCAGTCTCTGAAAAACACTGGGGACCAAGTCCCTTTAACATCTGTGTGTGTGTGTTAAACATCCCAGAGTTACTGCTGCACATGGGCAACTCCCTTTCACCCATCTCACCAGAGCCAGGTGAAACAGAGCCCTTCAACACACACTGGAGCTACAGGACCTGTGTTAGCAGGGACCAGATGTGACTGCTATGGGTCATATGGCTGAGCCCAGCTCAGCTGGACTCATGGGGACCCAGAAATCAGGGAGCTGCAGGCCTGTCCTGTGCACCCATTGTCACAGCAGGATCCCCTCCTGCTCAGCTCACCCAGCTCCACTCACTCTCCAGGGCAATGAGCCCTTGGTGTGGGCTTCATTTCTCTATAAATTGCAATAATTTATGTCTATTTATTCTCTTTTTCAAGGAAAAGCTAAGAGGCAGATCTGGAGACAACAAATGTCTCCGATAGCCCCACTCTGGGTCTGGGTCACTCCGTGTCTGCTGGGTTCCCACTGCACAAAGCACTCACTTCATTTCAGCTCTGAGACACACAGCTGGGCCAGGCTTTTCCCTTAGAAAGCTTTCTATTAAGAAATCAGCATCTCTGAAATGTCATAATTAACTTCATTTCCCCTGTCTCATCACAGCCAGCTGCCCTCACCCTTATTCTCAGGGACTGAGGCAGTTTTCAAGCAGAACAACAGCTGGCCCAGCATCCCCAGGCAGGCTCATGATTCAGGCACTTCCCCATCACATTTTTCCTCCTGAAGCTTCACCTGGAGGCAGCAGATGAAAATGTAGGGCCCTGACAGCCCTAAACTGCCTCAAACATTGCTTAAAATGCTCTGAAAGGTGTTCTGCCATAGAGAGAGCTGAGCATCCCCAGCATTTTGCCAGGCTCCCAACAGAGAGCTGCCGTAGCTATGGGGAGTGCCCAGGAAATGAGGCAGAGTTCCCTTGGAGTTTGAACAGAGTCCTCCAGACCCCCACTGCTGAGCATCACAGCAGCCTGGTGGAGCTAGGGACAACAAGCTGCACCTTGTCCCTTCCCTGGGTCACCAATGGCTGGCAGAGATGTCACACCCCTGTAAGAACACCTGGGTCAGCCCCAGGGCCAAAACCACACCCTCCATCCCCTTTGCTTTCCTCCCTAAATACAAAGATCTTGGGCAAGCAGCCTTGCAGACTTCGGTTAGTAGCTAGGAGGGATCTCAGCAGCCTGGTTTCCTCCACTCTCCCCCCAAACCCTCTGTTCAGCTCCTTGTTCCACGTTCATTAAGAAGCAGAACAGGAAATACATGCAGAAGAGAGCGAGGAGCAGAAGGAGGAGGGAGGGGAAGCATCATCTCTGCTGGCAAGGAGCTCCACGATGAGCCAGCAGAACAAAGCCACAGATGAGGCAGGTTCCCACAACAGGCCCTTTGCTGTCCAGGAAATTGTGTTCCTGACAAGAGCCCTTCTCCATCTTACCCAATTAGTGCTGCTCAGCACTGGAAGGGATTGACAGTCACGTGATGACTGTCTCTGTTAATTAATCATTCCAAATGTTAAATCACTCCAAATACAATAGAGATGTAGGCTGGGTTCTACCACAGAGGGGAAAACCTAGAGGAGGCTTTGAATTTGTGCTTTTGTGTGAAATGCCGGGAGATTTTAAAACTTTTCCCTTGGTGCTGCAGAAAACTCATTCAGGAGGAACAAAAAAATGAGCTTTCCTGATGCCTCCAACTTCCTGGAGTGATGGTATTAGAGTCTTTTTATTGCCCAACTCCCTCAAAAACAGGAAACAATTACTGTCTATAACACTACCAGTCTTTTTCTGGAAGGTATTACACCATTTTCCTATGGGCTGTGTAATATGTTGAAGCCTGGTTATCATTGCTTGGAAGCGTGGAAAGAAAAAAGCCTGTTGGGGTGCACATTACCTACAGTGATAAGGGTGCAGCACAGAGGGTTTGCTGATCATTTTTCCATTAATTTATCATCAAGAGCCCCTAAACCCTGTTTTGACTTACCAGGAACCGGCTTGCAACCTACTGAAAACCAGGTGCTACTCAAGGCATGAAGCATCAAAGCTCTCATCTGAGAAGAGCCTGTGTTTGAGAAGTTCATCAGCATCCTCCTTGTACAGCCACAATTTGGCAGCTCTCCATCAACCTGTGTGCATGGCCAGGGTCAAGGGTTTGGTGTTGAGTCTAATTCATCCTCACACCTGCTCCTGGCCTGAACAGACAGGGCAAGGAGAGAAGAATCCTGGGCAGAGCTAACCAAAAGTTGTTGCTCATCGACTCAAGAAGGGTCATTGCCTTGGCTCTAACTCAGAGTTGGTCTCAGCTCAGGACTGAGCTCCCAGGGATCACGGGTGGGGAACAGCAGCTCCTACACCTGCTCTAGCTCAGTTATAACCTCCCCAGCACACACTTTTCATTTCTGAATACAGGGAAATAAAGAAAAGGAAAAACCTGAGGGAGATTGGGCTGACACCTGTCTTCAGTTTTCAATTGCTTACAAACTGTAAAATGAGAGGACACACACACAAAGAGTTACATCCCATGGGAAATTCTAGTCCTAAATCCCACTTTCTGTTTCTGAGTGCCATTTATCCAACTGGAAGGTATCAAAGCCCAAAAGGTGTGGAGCAGAAGTCGGTATTTTTCGTGGTTAGCCATGGCACAGGTCCACCCTGCCCAGGACCCCAGTTTGGGATGCTCATATCACTGGTGATGCTCCAGTCCCAGCCCTGGGCAGGGGAGCAGGATCCTGCTGTGCACATCCCACCAGACCTTTGCAGACAGGGAAAAGATTTCTGCCAAGGCTTCTCCTTACACACATTAAGGCTCATGCACGGGGCCAGGGCTCCCTTCCACTGCTGCACATGGGCTGGCATTCCCAGGCAGCCACATCACCAACATCGGACAAGGGCTTCCAGCTCCCAGAGCCTCACTACTCACACACTTACACACACCCACAAACTACTCCAGCAATCGCTACTACACCGAGCAGGAACACGAGCTCTCCAGACATGGCACCAGTGTGCTGCAAACCTCCTCTCTGCATCTGCAGGCTCCCCAGGGCTAATGGGATCCCCTCTCAGTGCCATCAACTGCCCAGCTAAGAGCACAGACAGGCAGCCTGATGAATAGTCACATCACTTTGCCCTTGGAGCAGAGATTTAACCACCCTTCACTGACCTCTGGTACCAAAGACCTAATTTTGCAGCATCTCCCCCAGCCAACTTGTGGTTGTTCAGGGGAAAGGTGCTTTGGAAGCAGTTGGGTCCCTGGCAGGAACAAAATTTCATCAGTGTCTGAATACCTGCTAAATACTTTCAATTCTGTTGGAGGATTCAGCCTGTCTTTTCTGTGCTGGCAGTGTCCATCTGCACCAGGAATCTGCTCCAAGATGTGGATAAAATGGAAGCTCCCTCCTCAACATGCAGGGTGCAGAGATCAGAAGGGGGATGCTGGGGTTTTGCATAATCACAGCCCTAAGAGCTGCACAAACTTATTCTGTACTTACAGGGCGAGCAAGGTTTTGATTCCCTGAACCAGAAGTGTTTGAACCACGGCAGAAGCAGACAGGGACACTCAAAATGACAACAATGGACAGGGAGGATGGAGTGGTGCATGCTCTGTGCTGTCCCTCTGCAAAGGTCCCCCCCCCACTCTCCTGACTTCAGCACAAGGAGCCAGAGAAGTTGCCCTCAACTCTGCAGCATCCTCTCACATCTTATTTAAGTCTGCAGGCTCCAAAGGCTGGAAGACTTACATTTGCGATTTTTTTTTTCTCCTGTAAAAGGAAGCTTCCCGGCAGGCTCTTTCCTTTGCAACAAGGTTCAGCTTTGGAAAGAGCCAGCTCCCAGATGGAGCAGCACCTGCAAACACAGCTGGGGTGCCGGACACAGCACAGGAAGGACAGGTCCCGTTAAGGAGCCAGCACACCCTGGCAGTGGAATGCTCCCAGCACATTGCCCTCCCCAGTGACATCCAGCTCCCTAAAAAGGAAAGAAAAAAAAAAGCCCCATTTTTTTTTTTTAGCAGATCTTTTCACTCTGTTCCATTCTCTGGGTTAAACTTTAGGAGGCACCAGAGGGCAGCTGAAAACTGGCAGAAACCTTCATCACAGCCTAGGAAGGAAAAAAAAACAACCAAACCAAAACAATAAAACAAATGCCACCTCATTACCTCTAAGGCACGTCTCTAACCCCAGGGAAGCGCCTGCCTGCTTTACCCGCAGCAGGGACTGGGGGAGGGAAGGTCTGCCCCGCTCCCAGCTTTCCCTGGAGCCTCCCTGGAGTCCTACCTGACGATCACATACATGACGGAGCAGTTGCCCACCAGCCCCACGATGCACACGATGGAGTAGACGACCACGATGGTGATCTTGATGCTGAGCGGCAGGAAACCGTCCCCCGTGCTGTTGTTGAACCAGTTGCTGGGCAGAAAGCTCAGGTTGAGCATGGAGGAGTCGTTCAGCAGCTTCCTCAGGTCGGGGTCTTGAAAAATACGGGCAGAGAAGATCGGGTCCATCCTGAAGCAGCAGCAGCCTGGCACCAAGGACCTGGGGCAGCGAGAGACAGCTCTGAAATCTGCTGATCAAAAGGGTGGCAGGGGGCTGTAGCAAGGCAAGTGCACGAGAAACGCTGGGGGAGGGTGATTTATTACCAGGGAGAAGGATGATTTACTGCCACGGGACACAGCCCTGCTCCCCAGGAGCATTTTAATGGGATGCAAGCCTGAGAGGCTGGCGCATCCCGAGCACACAGGGATCACGCGTATCTGCACACCGCCGGCGCACACATCATCCCTTCTCCCAGGGGCTGCGTGTCCCCACCTGCCTCTCCCATCCCTGCGGCTCCGGTGAGTCCCCCACACGCGGTTTTGTGCCCCCAGACCTTCCGCTGCCCCCGGTGTACCCCGAGAGCCACCGGGGCTCCGGCACGACCCCTGCGGTCCGTATCACCATAAAACAGCAGGGCAAGCCCGAAGTTGGCAATAAAGCCCGGGGGCTGCTTACCTGCGGCAGGTCCCCTCTAGCGCAGCTCCGGACCAGACTCCGCTGCCCGCGGCCACATCCAGCACCCCCGGGCCGGGGGATGGGGGGGACACGGGACAAAGCCGGGGGCTCCGCAGGTGGAGGAGGGGAAAGGGCTGCTCTGGCAGGCAGGGATGCTGCCAGCACAGGGGGCTGCACCCCGGAGCCCACGTTTTTAAGGAAAAGGGAGGGATGAGGGAGAGGGAGGGAGGACGGAGGGCGGCTGGGCAGAGCCAGGCTGCCGGGCTGCTCCCACTGCGTAAGAGAAAAGCGGGAGGGGGAAGGAGGAAAAAAGGGGGGGAAATGACAAATAACCAAAGGCGGCAAAGGGAAGGCGAGCCCGCACCTGCGAGACGCGGGCAGCGTCCTCCCCGCGCCCCGGGGGAGCTGCGGTGGCCTCCCCGTCCCACCCCCGGCGCGGCGAGGGGGGACCAGCATCCCCCAACCTCCCCAAAACCACCCTGCCGCAGCCCCCGACCCGCAGCCTACCTGGGCTGGGCTCCCAGCAGGAGATGCCGGGAAGAAGGGAAGGATTGGGAAAGGCTACCGGGGAGATCGGGATTCGGGAAGCAGATTCCTCCCTCCTCTGCAATTGTGCAACCTGAGCGCTGTTCTAGCGCAGGAGCAGCGGAATGGGGAATCTGACCTAGAAACTGGCAAAAAAAATTACAAGGAGGAATGAGAACTACGGGGAGAAAATTGTTATTATTTGGTATTCTTCTAGCAGCATTAACTAAAGGTCATTTTGGTGAGCCAAACCATCCTGCACTTCTCATCTGAGTTAGATGTTTCAGAAGCTGCAGTGATAAATTCCTTACCTCAGGGTGGGGTGATCCACACAGACCCCACAGGTAGCTGCAGTTCCCAGTCTGGCTGTGGGACACTGACCCTGATAAACTCGTTTCCTGTGGAGTCCCCCACTGGAGCCAGTCCCCAAAGAGGGTGCACAGAGGACTTTTGGGGCCCAGCCCCAGTTTGATCCCAGATCAGAGATGGTTTGACTGCTGAGAACCAGAGCCCCCTGGGCTGGTGCCTCTGGCCATCTGCAGTGTCTCCCCAAAAGCCATTTCCCAGCATTTTGGGGAAATTTCTCCGTGTTGGGGGCAGAAGCAGAGACACAATTCAGAGCAAAGTCAGGCCACACTTTCCCTAGAGGTGGAGAAAAGGAACGTGAACTCCTGGGCATCAAAAGTTTTTCTCTTCCCAACCCACAGCCAGCCCAACACAGAGCTCCTGGGCCCCAGCAGGCAGCCAGGGCTACCCCTTTGTGCTCCAGCTCTCCTTTAATGGATATTTGGGGATATTTAGCAGAAAAGCTGCACCTTCTTCACCAGGAGCACAATGCTAAGGTATGGAGCTGCTTGGCAATTTTCTTGAAAGCTTCAGCAAGAGATCTCAGCTTTAACAGGGACAAGGGAAAAGAAGCATGACCCGGAGTTCCAGCCCTCCTGCGGAACAGAACAGTCTCACTGCTTCAAAGAGTGGGGTTTTGTCAGTCCATTAATGGGAGTGTGAAATAAATATTAGACCAGACATTACCTTAATTGTCAGTGGATTGATTTCCAAAGGCTGAAGCAAGGACAGCAGTAAATCAGTGCAAGAGCTCCCAGCTGGACAGCCCAGGAGCTGACGGGAAGAGTGTTTGCAAATTCAGCTCTGCTCCTCTCTGCTGGCTCTCACCCCAACAAATGCTCTCAGCCCTTCCCACACTCCTTTATGTTAATGCAGTGCAGCAAATACAGCAGGTCCACCTATTTATCTTGTGGTTTTCTTTCTGGCCTGAGAGATGTGTTTCAGAAAGGCTGCTGGGAAAGGGATCAGGAATGCACTTTGAACTGCTGACAGCCAAGATATGTGTCTGGGACATATATCCTTTCAAAAATTCCCCTCATTCATCCCTCTAGTTGCTCCTCATGTTCATCCCTGGCCTCTTTGCATGGGGAAAAAAAAGCCCAGGATGTTCATGCTGCACCTTCAGTCCCATTCCTGCTGCTTCACATGATTCCACTCCAATTATAATTCAATAATGATATCTGTCCTTCCAGAACATCTCATGGTGCCTTAACACATGCTCTTCTCAGGATCCCTGGGGTGAGAGGAGGACAGTCATCTCAAGAGCATGATTGCCAGATTTCTTCCTCACCAGAAGTCTCCTGTCCATTGGAGTCTATGCACCAAGCCTGGGAAGGAAGACAACCTAAATTTTATCAACATTACCCAAAAAGGACTTCTCCCTGCCTATTTCTTTGAAAAACAGATCAGCTCTTCAGCTCAAAGGTTTCTCAGCAGACAGCAGTGTAAGAAAAGACAAGAACAAAACAAAAAGCCACCCTTCTCCCAGGGGATGCCCAGGGAGCCTTTGGGGAGGCAGCAGATCTCACACACCATTAGGAGAGGCTGAATTTGCAACAGAGTCCAGAGCATCAACATGCAAGTGGAAACACCTTCCACTAGAGCAGATTGCTCCAACCTGACACCCCATCCAACCTGGCACTGAGCATCCCAGGGATGGAGCAGCCACACACACCTTTACCATTTCTACCTCCAAACTCCTGGAGCATCAGCACGGTCTACATCAGCTGTGGATGAAAAATCCTTAATTATTTCAAGATAATCCAGTTCAAGTGCAAATAATTGCATCTTCTGCCATTTCAACCAGTTTAACTTTAAAGATGTTGTTCCTAAATGTGGAGAACTTTTGCTGATTCTGCAGAAATCATCCCTCAGCCACCTGCATCTCATAATAGCAACAACCCACAGGGATTTTTTTTTTTTTGCCTTTCCTTTCAGGAGGTGAAGACGTCTGCATGTCAGAGCTGTTTTGTCACCTCTAGCATGGTTTGTCAATTTGTTTAATCAAGGCCATATGAGCAGAGAATTAATTTTTCAAGATGTGAAATCATTTTTTCATGCAGGCAATGAGCACCTGGGCTGGAGAGGAGTGAGAGAAAGGCTGGGGGGATGTGGAGTGTGCTGGAAAGCAAAGGTTCAAAAATGCAACTGTCACTCCTGGGATGAATGGCACCAGATTAATGGCTTGCCAAAGGCTAATTAGCTAAATTTGGACCACAACCACTGGTAATGGGTGATATTGCTCTTTGGACATTAATGATGACAAAAATTTAGCAATGATGTATGCCTTCCTAAGGCAGGGGACTTAGAACTGGATGTTCTTTCAGATTTATGGTCAACCGAGCATCAGGGAAATAAGAAAAAATATAAATAAAAAGACATAAAAATACGAAGACTTTTTTTTTTTTTGAACCCTAAAACCCACTTTTCCAGAGCAGCCTCTACAAGGGGATTCAGTGGTACTTCACTGAGACAGTGGTGACAAATTCTGTTCCTTGCATGGTGCTATAAATCATAAAACAACACAAGACAAGAAAGATTCCACAAGTGGATTATCTGCCCTCCATGGCCAGCAGACTCATTCAAAGAATGAGAAATAACATCTATTAAAAAGAAGAGGACATTGGCTTCTTCAATATTTCCAGTAATACATATTCATTGTAGCTTTTGTACTTCCTCAAGTCAGACTCATTTTAGAGATGACAGAAACCTCTGCAGACTCTTTTCGGTGCTGCCGAGCATCAGGACAAAAAGAAAACCAGAAAAAAACACTTCCTTTTGTTCCCAAGGAGCAAAGAGGGGCCTGGGGACAAACACACTGTGGGAAAAGGAATCCCACTGACTGCAGAGTGTGTTGGGGTGTGACCTAAACCCCAGCCCCAGCAAGGGGAATGGGGTCAGTGGGATGTCACAGGCCATGTCCTACCTTGTTCCAAGTCCCCGTCTCCCTTCCATGATCATTGAACGTCCCAGGAAGAGCAGATCTGGGACAAGATCTCAAGATGCAAAAGGCAGGGTGATGGTCCAGCCCATATCAGAGGGGGCTGATCCCAGTACACCCCATACACTCTCAGACCCAGTCACAGACATAAGCTAAGACATTCACTCAGAGATTTTAGGTCCAGCCCAGCAGAGAAAGGCTGCAGAGCTCATCCATCCCTACATCCCTGAAGGGCAGCTTCACCTGCCCAGTCTGGACACTTCTGTACCTTGACAACCCACCCTAATGCTGGCTGGGGACCTCCCTGCCAGCTCCTGAGGCTGCAAGGAACTGATTCACAGGAGCAGGCATATTATACAATAAAACAATTTCCTGAAGAACCAGCTGCTTCCCAGGGCCACCAGGCTAACAAAGCTGGAGTCAATGGATTCCTCTTTCTAAAACAGCAGGACAGCAAGTGTACATTCATAAATGTAATTACAAGTGTAATTCATGCCCATTTCAAGCACAAATACTGAGGAAATCTCCCCATTTCTCTTCTACCCATCTACAGGGTCCATGGTAAGGATTATAACCAGGATTAGTGCCAGCAGCCACCTGCATTTTAAGAACATTCTGTGTTCTGCTAGGCCTGATCCTCATTACTTACAAATAATTAGAGCAGACTTTGCTTTCACCAAAAATTCATTTAGAGCAAAATCCCCCAAGCTCCTGCAGGAGAAAGAGCTCACAATGCTACCAACTTCACTGATATTTTATTGTTTGCCATCACTCTTTGCAATTTTCAAGGGACTGATCATTTCAGGTGACTGCAGATGAGGCCATAAATCTTCACTGCAACATTAAATGGTGTTTTACTGTCTAACTCCTTTTTACTTCTCAAACTCATGAACCTGGAAACAAGCAAGTCTCTTTACTCTTACAAGACAGAAACCTCTCCTCACCCCATTATTCTTTGCCCAGGACACTGATACTTTTCACCATTCTGGGAATGGACACCCATTATCCAAGGCTCACTATTTGGGTGTAGAGATGCTGAGAGAGTAAGGGTCTCTGGTTTGAAGAAAGGCAGTGATGGTTGCAGGATTTACACAGGTACTCAGTAAGAAACAGCAGCAGATGATGAATTTAGATCCTCTGAACATCATCCCAGCATTTTAACCTCTTATCCCTTATGGAGGAAAACATCTCTGTGCTCAGATGGTGAATTTTACAGGAGCCTTTCAAAGTAAAGATCTGCTTATCACCTTTGTGCTGCAGTCCTTTTACACAGCCAGCAGCTTGGAGAGCAACAAAATCACTGCAAAAAAAGTCTGACACCAAGATACCCAGAAACCATTTGCTGTTTGCTTCCCCCTGAACTTGCTCTCCCCAAAGAGATCTCACTCAAGTTCTCACTGTTGTGTGGATCAATAGCAGCTGATGCTTGATAAACCACCCCAAAGCAAGATGTTTTCACAGCTTTAACCCACCTGAACTCAGCCCCAGAAGCCTTCCCTCATTCCATTTTCCAGCAAGAGGAAACAATAGATGTTTACTGAAAAATTCAGCCAACCATAGAGGGAAATGTATTCCCACCAATTTCTCAAAGGCTTGAACACCTGCCTTGAAAAGGCTCCAGCCTTTAACAGGTCCATAACTGGGGAGAACCAGCAGTTGGGTAGAGGAGATGTATGTAAATAATATGCACCAAGCAGCAGATATGTGCTGTCTCCTCACACATGCCATTTCTGTGGCTGTCATGCTCTGGAGATGTCACACCAAGAGCCGTGGCAGCAGCACCATACAGGCACTCCAGCTCCCCATAATTTTATGTGGGATTGAGAGTCAACAGCCTTGCTGGGACAAGCTGGCTCCAGCAAAGCTGTGCTGAGTCACAGAAGCCAAAAATCTGGGCCTGAATGTTTGACAGGATAAAAAACCGCTTCTAAATGTTTGTCACAGATGTCAGTGGCTGCACCCAGCCGTGCCTGCCCACAGGACCACAAGCACTGGTGGCCATGAGAGGGGCTATCCAGCACCCTGGGCTGCCCAGAGCTCACTCCCAGCTGAGGAAAGTGTATTATTCCCCTACAAAAGTGACATTCAACCCTCATCAGAAGCCTTTCTGTCCTTGCCTAAACCCAGAGCCTTACCTAAGGAGCTGCTTCATGCCACAAGCTGATCCATTTCCACACATCCCTCACCCTCCACACAATGAAAACCCGTTCCCCACGCCCACACAGCCCTTTTGTCCCTCTCCCACCCAACCCACATCACCTGCACTCACCATGAAATGAAATTGTGTCACCCCAGGCTCCTCCTCTCTATGGGCTCTTCAGCCTCAGCAAAGCTCGTGGCACAAAAGCTGCAGTGGCACCTTGGGAACTGGTAGAGCTATTCAGACCCAACTCAGGAAAGCCACTGATGCTGAGACTGAGTGTTTGTGATTGAGCCAGGCTTTTGAATGTGAAAAACTGTGTGAAAAGACCCTGAGCAACATATATCCTATTACAATTTCCTCATCTGGATGTGAAAAATTCTGTGAAAGGTCTTTAGGAAAAAGATTACCCTACCACAACTTTCACTCTCTCAGGAACACCAAGGGAACACATATGGGGCTGTTATTTAAGTGTTTTCCAACCAGGAGCACAAAGCAGGGCACAGCTGCACTTTGGCACCTCATCCTCTCCTTCAGACAGGGGGACATGCTCCTCCAGGCCTGACCCCAGCTCTGTCCCAATTTCTGAACCTCTCATTACCTCTCTCAAATTGCCCTCAAGACCATTTTTCTTCCTGTCTTGTGCTTGTTCCAGGCTCGCACTGCCCATCACTTCCCCGGGCCCCTCTCTGGGGCAGCCAGACCTCAGTGCCAGGGGCAGGATCTGCCAGCTGCACCCAGCACAGAAACAGGGATGGACTTTCCACTCCGTGTGTCTCCTGCAGGCACCCAGAGAGTGCTGCAAGCTCTGCAAACTCCTTTGTGAGACGGGTGCAGGGGGAGAGACAGCAGGAGCCTGGGGGTGTGGAAAAGGGGCATCCCGGAGAGGTGGGAATGCCTCAGCCTTGCAGAGTGCTGCTCCGGGCACAGGAGCTGCAGCTGCGAGGGACATCCGGGCTGAGAGAGGCACCATCACCTGAGAGAAACATCCCCCCAGGGAGCTGAGCCCCCAGAGGGACTGGGGCCACCCACCCCTGATGGCTTCAGCCCATCCCCACCAGCACAGCCAAGAGCATCCCCAGCCCCCTTCCCACCGACCACAGCCCAGCTCACTGCACAACCTCTCACAGCACTTTTATTTGCTCTGCTCCAAACAATCCATCTCCAAGAGTGGTTTTCCCCTGGAAAAAATCCCAGATTGCTGAGGAATTCTGGTGGCAGAATGTGCTGCAGTTTCCTGAGCCCGTGGACATGCCCAGGCACCACAGTGCTCAGATCTCAGCAGCATCAAAGGGAGGAGCAGCTGGGACAGATGAAACTGGGAACTCACATTTCCTTTTGTGAAATTTTTCTGTTAATTTTCGTTGGATTGGGTTTTATGGAATTAAGGAATGCTTTATTACACACACTATGTAGGACAGGAGACCTATTTCTTCCCCAGGCCTCATTTTGACATCTGAGCACCAAACCTCCATATTTTGGGGTGAGAAAGCAGTGACAGAGCTGCCTTGGAGAGTGCAGAAACAGCCTTAGACAACTTATTCCATTAGGATTTCACTGAATTAATTTCTGAGGAAACTTTGGGACACCTGTGCCGTGTGTCTCTACTTTTTATTATTACTATGTATGCTGAAGGCTTCCAGTTACCACCCTTACATGTGACTGAAGCTTTCTAGTTTTCACACAATAAAAATCTGCAGAGGTCAGGGAAAATCCTGGAAACCATTTTTCCTCCCTGTCCTGACCCCACTCTGTCTCACGACCTCTGGATCAGAGGTTTCTACAAGTTCTTCCCAAGGTTTCCCTGTGGCTGAATTTGGTGCAGGTGGATTAGGTCCCCATTCTGCACTGAGGGTCAATCCAGGTGAGAACACAGACCCAGGAACACAAGAACCCTCTCCCAGAGTTTTCAAAAAACTCTGTTCTTGAAATAAGAATTTTAAAAGTCCAAAAAATATAAACCTCCCTTGAGATCTTATCTCTGTATGAGGTCACCCTACAAGATGGGGCATCATCTCATGCTATCCATTGGCCTCAGGAACAGAGTTTTTGTTAAGAATGAGGACTAAAGAAAAGGAAGAAGAAGGGAAATGGCATTTTTAATAATGCTGAGTGACAATTATACTTTCGGAGGTTTAGATTTGTGCTTTCCTGCAGGCTTTGATCTCTCAGACGAGGTGAATTACATTTTGCAATATGTTTGGAGTTGCTTCCACTAACTTTGAAGTAGATATTAAAGCAGTTCAAGGCCACAAGTCACCAAGGGTGGTTGGTAAATTTTGCCCAGGGATGCCTTTTATTGTCTCCTCGTTGTGAAGCTCAGAATATGACAGTAAAATTTAATGATTTAACAAGCTGCCTCATTACTGCCCTCTCTGCCCTTGTTTTCTTCACTGAAGCTTATGGGTTTTGAACCATTCCAGAGAAGCACCCACGCATCCCACTTCAAATCCCAAAGACTGCAAAATGGGCTGGTTGACACCTCCTGCCCAACACCTCCCAAGCTCTTCCAGGAGTTTGTAAATTCCCACTGGAACCAGCAGGTGATGCTGAAGCAGAAAACATGGAGTTAATTCTGCCTTCTATTAGGCTTTTATTTTCCTCCCATAAAATTCATAAGTGAGAAAAATCTTGAGATCCTGGTGGGATCATAAGATAGAAATGCTGGCATGCAGCTTATGGCTTTGTTCTCACTGTCTGCTCAGCTCTTCAGCCCCAGGGAAAACCCTCTGGGCTTTCTCACACCTCGGACCGAGCGAGGGCACCTGAGCTCATGGGAACTTCTCCCGAGTGGGGTCTGAGCTCTCCTGGAGCAGGTCTTCCCACAGCAGCTGCAAAGCCCCCGAGCTGCTCTGCTGTGACCTCGCTGTGACATTCCCAGGCTGAGACAGACACCTGGTGTTCCCCTGCAGCCTGCAGGTGCTGGAGTGAGCATTATTGTGGGGAGAGGAGACTGGTGCTCAGCCTCCTGCAAACTCCTGGTGTGCTCCTCTGCAAACGTGGTCAGTGGCCCTGTCCAGAGCAAGGACATGGCTTTTCCTGTTCCAAGGACCCCCCCTGCACCATCAGCAGGTTCTGGGAGTCACGCTGAGCTGTGAGTGTCCCTGGCAAATCACCCTGATGGTCTTCCCTTGAAGCTGGAACATTGCAAGGGTTAGCAGTGCCACAGGTGTGCCTCTCTGGGCTGGTCTTTGCTTTTAGTCCTTGACTTCATTCTGCATCTTAATGTTTTGGCCGAGACACCTGCCTGTGGGAGAGATGGCATTTGTTAGATAAAAAGAAGGAGAAATTGGGATGTCATCAGTAAATACCAGCAGAAAAGAATCCCTTTTTGGTGCCAGTGTTCCCTGAGAGGTATAAACTCCCACCAGCCTCCTCCAGCACCAGCATGGCAGAGGGCACCGGGTGCCTGCAGAAGCCCCTGCTCACCTCCCCTGTCCCCCAGCACACAGAGGGTCAGTCCCAGCCCCACCCAGAAGTGCAGCCACCTCATCTGCTCCATTTCCACAGCACTGATGTCCTCCAGCTGCCACCAAGGGCTGGGACAGCCCAGCCCATGCAGTGACAGCCCTACCCTGCAAACATTCACTCCCAATTGGGGCAGAACCCACCCCAATGTCGTGCTCGTCATCACCTTCTGTCACTGTCATCTCTGTGATGTGCAAAGAAGGATCACATGGACTTTTACCATCTGGGCTTTGTCTGCTGATGTAGCCCCAGGAGGGATAACTTCTTTCATTCCCTTGACCATTCCTTGGCTTTTCTCTTAACTGGCAGCTCCAGTGTGTGATATGTGCTAATTCTGTTCTGACAAAATCTAAAAATCAAATTAGTAGCTTTACCAGAAACATTAAACTGTGGGGAAGAGACACTTGATAGGCAGCCTCCACTCCAGGGGATGAGAAATGCAAAAGATCTTCCTGACAGGCACTGACAAGTGCAAGTGTTGCCAAATTTTCAGGGGAAAACAATAATCTTCAATATGTCAAGGGAAGAGTTTGATACCTTCAGTCCTTCCCCACTCACCACGGGGACCAGGACCCAAATATTCTGTTTGGATGATTGGACCTGCTGAGAAGAGCCCAGAGGAAGCCACAAAGACTCTCAGAGTGCTGGAGCCCCTCTGTTCTGGAGACAGGCTGGGAGCTGGGGGTGTTCAGCCTGGAGAAGAGAAGGCTCTGAAGAGACCTCAGAGCCCCTTCCAGTGCCTAAAGGGGCTCCAGGAGAGCTGGGGAAGGGCTTTGGACAAGGGCCTGGAGTGACAGGACAAGGGGGAATGGGTTCACATTGCCAGGGGGCAGGGTTAGATGGGATATTGGGAGGAAATTCTTCCCTGTGAGGGTGGGGAGGCCCTGGCACAGGTTTTGCCTGCACAAATCCTTTACATATTTTCTAAGGAACTTCACCACTGTACCCAGGTGCCTTCCACATAAAACTGCAGTAAACCCTGGTGGTTTGGGGGTCTGTAGGAGGCATTTATTTCCAGGATGAAAATGTACCAGGCATTAAAGTTTTGCTTGATGAATATTTTTGCCAAAAGCTTTTTCGTTCCTTTTCCTTTCCTTCCCCGGAGGATTTAGTTCAGTTATGTGCACTGATTTCCCTGAAGGCACACACAGCACAAGGATACAAACAGAACAAACAAAGACCACAAGTTGAGAGCAAACTTTCATATCCCTTTTTAATTCCTAGCTCAATCCTAGATGAATTTCATCCAAATTTTCAGGCAGTTTCAGTTGACTTTGTACAGCATTTTTCCCAGAAAAAGAAGATGCAACTAACACTTTCTTGAAAGCTCCAGCTAAAGTAAGAGCCAAACCCTGGCTAAGAGACATGCTGACCCTGATGGAAAACAAGCAGAAGAAACGTGAAACAGAAACACTCAGAGTCCTCCACAGCCTCCTCCCATGACATCAGGAACCTCAGCTGCAGAAAATGTCACCTCTGGCAACCAGATGACGTGGATGAAAATTTCTAGGAAAAGGGAAAAAAGAAAGAAAGAAGAAAGATTCACTTTTATTCTAAGAAACATCACGTGCACCTGCCATCCTCAAGGAAAAGATTGAAAAATCATTTCCTGGTTAGCCAGGGGCTGTTGGGTCTTTTGTTAACAAGGAGACGTGGCCAAGCCTGATGAAGGAGGAGGATGAAGCACGTGCAGCCCCCTGAAGCTGGGGGACAGTGCTGTTCCTTCAATCCCTGGGACATGGATGCCTGCACTTGGAGCAGATCTCTGCCCGTGGAACAGGGCTCTGGAGAGCCAGCCCAAATTTGGGAGAGCTGAAAATGTTTATGGCAGCATCAGAACCCAGCAGTAAATTTGTACTGCCACACACGTGAGCCCCGCTGGCACTGCCATAAACATCCACAGCAGCCAGTTCCAACTTCTCCCCCTTGCCAGACTACCCACCTTCCCCAAACCTGTTTGCAGTTCCTCATCTGCTTTGGGCAGGAATGTTCCCCCACTCCCTCTGTGCAGTCTGCCAGCACCATCCTCTTCCTTCCATCCCAGGAATGACACAGGGACCTTGTCCATCCCCAGGGACCTTCGCCATCCCCAGGAATGACGCAGGGGCTTTTCCCATCCCCAGGAATCACACAGGGACTTTTCCCATCCCCAGGAATCACACAGGGACTTTTCCCATCCCCAGGAATCACACAGGGACTTTTCCCATCCCCAGGAATCACACAGGGACTTTTCCCATCCCCAGGAATCACACAGGGACTTTTCCCATCCCCAGGAATCACACAGGGACTTTTCCCATCCCCAGGAATCACACAGGGACTTTTCCCATCCCCAGGAATCACACAGGGACTTTTCCCATCCCCAGGAATGACACAGGGACCTTCTCCATCCCCAGGAATCACTTTGCCACTGCTGAGCCTACCCAGTGGGTACATTAAAGCACCGGCCAGACCTCTGCTTCATCACAGCCTCAGATGATGGGGTATGTCTTAAAAGGTTGGGAAAGCTTTTAGGAAGTCATTTAGGAAATTCTATTTGTCAGTTCCCAGGTCATACCTCAGGCTCAGTGCCAGGAGCAGGAGCTGTGTCCTCCCTAGCTCTGAGCAGCACCTTCAGAAGGTGCAGCTTGCTGCAGATGCCAAAGGAAGCCTGTTCCCTGCTACTGGGATGAGACATGACCAGTTAAACAAATCTGCAGGAGCAGGAAAAGACTCAGGGACAGCAGGGTCCAGTTACGGTGTGTCCCTTCCAATCCAAACCATTCTGGGATTCTGGGGCTGTCCCAGATGCAGTTTGGGACCCCAGAATGAACCCACTGGTGGCTCTGGCCCCATCCATGGGGACTTGCTGTCCTGGGAGCCTTCTTGCACTTGGATAAGAGCAGAGCTGTTGCACTGATTTACCTGGGACTCCACCAGGGGACTCAGATAGGGGTGAAGGTTTCCAAGATCATTTCTGCTGGGATCACATGTTACTCTGAGCCCTGCTGAGGGACATGCCTGAGCTTTTCCCAGCCCAGCTGAGGGTTTGCCATCCATCTCCTCAAGGGCACCATGCACTGGAAATTTCCTCATGGCTTTTTTTCCTGGCTATCTCCTGATTTTGTGAATCTTGCCCAGATCTGGACCACAGAGTCAAGCTCCCCTTCCAAATCCCTGTCTCTCAGCAAGGCCAGCACACGTGTCTCAAGGTTGCACTTCAAATCCTGAATTTATGTGGCTTTGGGCTGAATACTTAAAAGAGTTGTTTGGTGATTTCATCCTTGGATGTTGAGATGCAGCTGCTTAAATACAGCTCCTAAATTTTCTCCTTTTTTAATGTGAAAACATTCATGTCTGAGGTCAGCTGCTGTGCAAGGACTGACCCATTTTGAGAGTACAGCTGTATTTTTCTGGCCCATCTTCTTTTTGCTTCCTTGTGCAGTATTTTTTTCCTGAGAGAAAACAACAGATCAATTTTGCCTCATTATGTTCACTGCACATTTTTAGAGATTCCTTATAAAATTTGCTGTACTGTTCCACCCTGTTTAGCTGAAGCATCATTAGGTCCTTGTCAGGAATTATTTCTGCCTGCAATTTACCATCCCTGCTTGGAGAAAAGCCTCAAACCAAAGGCAGGAGAGCTGCCCTGGAGCTCCTTAGCTGTGTGAGGCTATGCTCTCTGTGCAGATCACATCAACAGCTCACCCAGGGCTTCCAAAACCTCCTGATGTTTTGTGCAAGAAACCCCAAGCCCCAAACAGGACTTTGTTTCCTGTATCATGCTCCCAGACCACAATCCCCAGCTCATCTGCAGCAGCTTTTTTCAACACTAAAACCCTAGTGGAAAAAGATGCTTCACCTCCTAATCTGTGTTTACTCCACATTCTACATAAAAGCTTCCCAAACCCGATGGGATAAGAGCATGTTCAATAGCACTGATGAAATAATGGCTCTTATTTGGCCCCTGGTTTCTCATACTCCCCCACTCCTCTCCTGTTATCTGCAAGCTTTGAGGCATGTCCTGATGTTCAGTGTGTGCCTGTGGAGCATCTCCCATGGCCTGGGAATGGCTTCTGGATGCTGCTGCTGTAAAAGTGCTGGGAGCTGTGTCCTCACGCTTTGGTTGCAACCAACTTCACTCCTCCAATGCCAAAAATGAGGGGGAACAGCTTGAAAACACAACGATTTATAATTTTTTCCACTTGGGCAGAGAAATTCACTAAACCAAGTTTCCTTTTACTTTGCATTATGTTCTTGAGAGAGAGCACTGAGGCATTAAAAACATTGGCTGCCATGGATTAAAATATCTCGTTTGTCCTCCTGGAAGAGGTGACCTTAAAACATTTGTGCATCAGTTCACCCCTAATATCACCAGGCCACTGCAAAAACAGCTTTTAACCTGAAATCACATCTCACACGTGAAACCAGGGGGAAGATAAGCCAAACAACAGTTTTCTGTTAGCCTAGAACTGTCTTTAACCTGAGAAATTACACAAAACACCTTGGAAGTCCTCAGAAAGGTCACAAGTGTTTGTTTGCACACCCGGGGGTGTCAAAGCCTTCCTCCCAGTCCTGGTGTGACCTTCCTCCCTATATCTTGCTCTCCCCATCTCTACACTTGGGATGCCTTTAGGGACAGTCAAAAAAAAATTCAGACAACGTCTTCGACTGTCACCAAAGCATGTTGGCCAGCTGTGGGTCTCATTTTAGCCTCCTAGACTGCTGCTAGTTCTCTCAGGCAACAGCAAGGCCTGTTAAAGAGAGAAGTTTTTCTCAAAACATCCCCTGAGAAAACTGAGATAAAAAGATATAAATAACCCTGCGCCTCGAATTTGTTTACATAGAAGTGTTGTTTCCAATTAGCCAATCATAGTAATAAAGTAGTAAACAACAGACCAATCGTGTCCAGTTGTGTGAAAATCTATAAAAAAGGGTTCATTTTTTCACAGAATTTCACAGAATTTCTAGGTTGGAAGAGACCTTCAAGATCATCGAGTCCAACCATGTTCTTACACCTCAACTAGATCATGGCACCAAGTGCCACATCCAGTCTTTTTTTNCAGCCTTTGAAGAAGTCAAGTTTGTGTCGTTTGTCAACGTGGCAACAGCCAGCAGGCACTCTACTATTGCCCTGGTGCCATGGGATGGTGGAGTGGTGAGGACTGGGATGCTCCCTGAGGACAACCACAGCCCAGGGGGAGCGTTTTGCTCCGGGGGCTGAGCACCTGCAGCAGGGCCCCCAGGCAGCCCATGGCTCCCAGCAGGAGTGGCTCAGCCGGGGACACCCAAGGGGCAGCACTGGATGCAGATGGAGATGGGGCCCTCATCCCGGGAGGGGTGGCACGGGGAGGATGTGCCCTGGGGGCAGCAGTCACTTAGCAGCTCCGGGTTGATTCTCACGGAAACCTGAAACACCAGAAGAATGGACAGCTTGGATCCTATTGGGGGTGAATTTGTGTTTCCACCAGGGTTTCATGGCTTGCTTGGGGGTTTCATTGCTAACGGGGTGATGCTGGGAGGAAGAGCCAGGTTTGGGCAGCATCACTGCCTGCTTGCAGTCACTCACAGCTGGGAGCAGTCCCTAAGGATGTGGAGTGGCACAGGCAGGCACAGCTCAAAACCCAGATCCTCTTATTCCTGTGGAGCCCCCAGCATCCTGGGGAAGACAAAAAGATCTCGTGTCTTGGTTTTGGAAGACCCTGTTGCTCTGAGCACTGTAAAGAAACTACCTCTGGACACAGACCCTGTGACATCTGGGTGTTTGTAGCAGGGCTAAGTCAAATGCTGAGAATTTATCCAAGTGCCTCCTTGGATGGAGTACAGCTACTTGGGTAGATCCCGTCACTATTTTTAAATGATCTTTTTTTTCATTTAAAAATTTTTCTTTTCCATTGGATTGCATCCTCACCCATAGTTATTACATTGCAAGGGGGGGAAAAAACAAAGCTTAGTTCTCTAAGAAATAGCACAGCAAGAGGTTTTCTGTCCTGAAAAGGCCAGTGCTGGAGCTGAGCCCTCATCAGTGCCACTCGCCCAGCAAAGCTCCCACCGTGGGGTCAGGATCCCCCACCCCTGCAGCTCCCTGCTCCCACCAGAGTTTCTCTGTGCCCCTTCGGGTGGCTTAATCCAAATTCCATGTGAAACAATGTCAAACACTTCACAAAACCCCGGGAATATTAGAGCTACCTAATAACCATGACTAAGCTAATGAATGCAGACGTCTAAGGATCTGTGTTTCGTAAATCCATTAGTTTTATCCCCAGCCCTTAATTCTTCCTCATTTGAATTCCCTTTCACCTATGCCGTTATTTTGTCCAGGATTACTGGCTTGTAGTTATCTGGGATATAATGACAGCCTGTTGAAAGTATAAACCAGCTCTTTCCCAACTTTTCTGGCGTTGATTTAAAACGAACATCTGCAGACCTCAATCTTCTGAGACACTCAGACACGAGTTATATGGACACTGATTTCTAAGTGTACCCCCTGACAACGCAGATATAATTTACTACACTTTTGATTAGAGATGGAACAGGAACAATTTGATCTCCCATTACAGAGAGAAAGCACATAGTTCTGTCTTTCTAAATGCCACGAAGAAATACTGACCAGATCTCACTGCACTGATTGAGCCGTGTCACCCAGTGATGAACGCACCAGCTGGCACTATTATTTTCAGTTTAATGATATTTAAAATTTTTGTGCTCGCTCTTGATAGCCACAGATTTCAAGCTCTTGTCCCTCATCAGCAGGCTGAGCTTCATAATTCCTGATACACATCATTTGCTATTCAGCTTCTTTTACAAACTACTGCTTTTTGGGGTTTTTTTGGAATAACTTCTCTGACCTGGCTCCTGGATCTGGAAGTCCCTCAAGGCAAAGCCAACATCTCTTTATAATGAATTCCAGGGGCTTGTCCACATGATGATCTCTACATAAAAATGTCCATATTTGTTCAACGTTTTCTGTTCACATTTTAGCTTTCCAACAATTTCTATGGAAGCTGCTGTAGGGCCGTATGGCTGCAAACAATGATGATATTGGTGAAAATGCCCTTTGTCAGCCCATCTTGGATGTAATCAGGCACTGATCGCCAGTTCCTAAGCAACCACAAAATTCCTGTCCAGCAACCAAGTCCAGAACAGGCTCCAGGTTTGTTTTGGTCAAAATATCTTCTGTGCTAGAAAATTATTAGCTCATTATGAGAAAGCCTTGCAGTATTTTAATTACTGGCTGCACAGGACCTCCAGCAATAGTCACCCTTGGGAATGATAACAGTTTTCTTCCTGCAGCTTGTCAGCAGGAGCAGCAGAGCCCACCCTGCTGCAAGATGCAGCATCTCCTTGGGAAAGGGATCCCTCTCCCACGTCCCCAGGGTTCATTAGGAAACACATCCACACACATTTTCACTCCTCCAGCATGAAGCAAGAGGTCTTACAGAGCTACAGATAAAAGCACTCCCTGCTCCTGAGGATGGAAATTTCCCTTCCCAGCCAAGTGATTCCCAAATTTTCAGCTTCCCAGCACCTCTGATCACATTTCTGAGTAAGGAATTATTTGCTGGAGCTGAATCTCTCCAGGTTTCCAATCCTATCAGCTTGTATTAAGCCACTTCAAATTTCCCTCTGGGCAAAAATTAAATGTGAATCAGGAAAATCTTGATGGAAAATAACATTCTCTCTCCAAAGGATATATTATTTTTTCTTCAGTTAATTAAAAAGTGAATTAGACTCATCCTTTTCCAAAGTTTCTTGAGTGCCTGGAGGTTGTGGGCAACCGAGAAGCAGCAAAGACAACCCAAAAGAGCATGAACATCCCTTTGCAGAAGGAGATGAAAGAGTCAACACAAGAAAAACCCAACTTCTTGGCTCCCTTCAAAGGACCTGAGTGTCAGCAGCCAATCGTCAGGAGGGCAGGGTTGAAACAGAGATCACAAGGAGAGTTGGTCACCTGGACCTGCTCTCACATCTTAGCAGGGCCCTGGGAGAATGATGTCCCAAAATGTCCAAAAATAGAAATGCTGCAGACACTGGGCAAAGGAAAAGCTGCTGAGAGCCACTGTGCCCAGTGTCCTCCATGCCCTCTCCAGAGGGCACGTGGCCACTGCAGTGCAGGTCACCAGCAGGCAGGGTCGGCAGCAACCAAACCAAGCCAAACCAAACCAAACCGCACCAAACCAAACCGCACCAAACCAAACCACACCAAACCAAACCACACCAAACCACACCACACCAAACCAAACCACACCAAACCAAACCACACCAAACCAAACCAAACCAAACCAAACCAAACCACACCAAACCAAACCACACCAAACCAAACCACACCAAACCGCACCAAACCAAACCAAACCAAACCACACCAAACCAAACCAAACCAAACCAAACCAAACCGCACCAAACCGCACCAAACCAAACCAAACCACACCGCACCGCACCAAACCAAACCAAACCAAACCACACCAAACCAAACCACACCAAACCAAACCGCACCAAACCAAACCAAACCAAACCAAACCAACCTCCCTCTCCCTCCCTCCTCGAGATTTCCCAGGCTCAGTTGCAGGGCAGCCACTCCCTCTGCTCTCTGAGCTCCCTCATGACCTTCAGTACCCCTCGTGCTCTCCCCAAATCACCCTGTCCTTTCTCCTCTCAGGCACCAGATATCTCCCAGAACTGCTGGACTGAGTCATTCCCAGTGAGCAGCACGTTGGGAAGCTCAGCTCACGTTTGCCTCTCTCTGTTGTCTTCATTTTGGGGACCAGGAAATCCGTCCTACAGGGACCTTTCATACCACAGTGATACCTCTGCTTTCAGAGCAGCTGAGCTGTGCTTTGAGCTTGAGTGAAACACCAAGAGTCAGTGTGTCCAGTGAATCAGAGGTTGAACACATATTTCCTGCAGAAAAGGGGGTTTTTTTCAGCCCAGCAGGCAAGAAACAAGACAAAACATCTCTGTTAAAACTGAATCAAACCTCAGCTTTTTTTGCTCTTGTATTCCAGGTAGGTGACAATTCCTGGAGTCACTCTTATCCAAAACACCCAGTAGCTTTGCTTAGATATTAAAAGATCCAACTTCAAAAGTGTGGATTTAAAGATTTCTCGGCAACACTTCTGAGTTCTTCCCACCTGTTAGAGCCATGCTTCCCCTGAGCAGTGCCTGCAAAAGCCAGGATGCAATTCCCTGAATTCAGCAGAACATTATTTATCTGAGCAGGGAGCAATAATAGCACAGCAGAGATTTCATTTCCTTTCAGCACATAAGAAATCCAGCGAGTGAAGGTGAGATTCAATAATGCAGACAGAAAGAGAGCAAGGCAAGGGAGGGTTTTAAAGTCATTCTCCTCTGCAAAGAGGTATGAAAACCTTACAGGAGCCTTCACATCTGCATCTCCCTGGTTATCTTCAGCCTCTTCACAAAGGTGCCTCAAATTCTCCCCATACAGACTCACCACTAGCTTTCCTGGGTGGCTGCAGAAGGATCCAACTTCCCAGAGTTTAATGTGGACTCAAACCACTCAAACCACTGACCCAGCTCCTTCATTTTATCACCATTTTCTTTTTCTTTCACACAGAAAAGTGCTGCTTGATTCTGGAGGACAATGAGCAGTACAAAGGAATCTGAATTCCTGAAACTTTTGTTCCCATGTTGGGCGTGCTGGCAGGGGCTTTTCAGACACAGCACTGGGCCCTGGGCCCTCAGTTCACTGAAACACTTGGATAGGTGTTGAAATCCATCCTCACCCAGGAAAAAAAGATTTAAAATTAAAAAATTATGAATTGTTTTTATATATAAATATGTATTGTAGATTTGAGCATGTGCTTAAGCATGTACAGGCAAACTCTGACAGGAAGGGTGGGCAGCTGAGCCCACCCAGAGCTGACAAACTGTGAAGCAGCTGATGCTCACACGAGTGGAAGGAATACACAAGCAAGATGCACAGAAGGAGGAGTGACATCTTGGCACTTCATTGTAATCAGAAACCTGGGTTTTGACAGTGCCTCACGGCTTTAGCTTCAGCCAATACAACAGAAAACGTTGTGCCTTCTGTGTAAGTGATTGCAAGAATTCATCAGTCTCATTTGAAGGAAGAATACTCCTTTATCACCAAAGACTTCTCGAGATCTGACTGTGAGCCAAGGACTGCAATGAAATTTAGGACTTAATTATGTTTGACAAAAGCAAGTCAATTAAAGGCTGTTTCACATCTGTGCCATTTGACTGGGGCTTCTGCTTTATCATCTCTTCTCTGGTCTCTTGCAGAAATTTAATATTTATGGCCAGGAATTAGGTCAAAGCCTGGGAATGAATAAATGTTTGCAGCTCTTTGAAGGAGACAGGGAAAATTCCAGAACGCTAAACATGAAGCAAATCCCACTTTAATGACCCACATGGCCAGACTCCATCAGTAAAGGAGCTTCACCTGAGCATGTGTCATACCTGGGCAGCTTGAGCTGCAGTGGTGCTGGGGCTGCACAGGAGGTGCTCAGGGTGAAGCTGTTTGATCCACAGAGCCATTGCCCATCTCTGGGTGTTTCATTTCCCTGACATCTCTTGATTTGCTTTTAAAATTGACAGCAGAAATAACCCTTATAGGAGAACTCAGGAGCTCCACAGTTCACTGGTTTTTAAGTGCCTGGCTTTAGATTTTAGGGATCTGAGTCTCGAGTGCTTCTTTGGGACGTGATGTTCCTGCAGTGAAGCTCTTCCCAAATGTAGGGCTTGCGTGCAACAAACTCCCCTGACTCCCACCCCCTCCTGAAACTCTTCTTCCTCTTCAAGATCCTTGACCCCCATCAGCTGCTCAAAGGTACAGGACACTGCACAGTTTAATTTTTTACTAGCCAGGGCTACGTGCTCCAAAGCAGCCAGACCGAGTTTGAATGTACAGGGAGGGGGAAATTTGTGTGCTTGGTGCAGCAGCACAGCCCCAACAGCATCACCACACCCTCAAACCCAGCTGCCTCCCCCCTGTGCAGCATCCAGTAAAGCAAACTCAATAAAGGCAACTCCCAATCACTTCTGAAAACTCGGAAGCAAAAAGGGGAAAAAGAACAGTTTTCTTTATGACGACTGGTAGCAATTATTTCCCAATACACCTAAAGGTAAGGTCTGAATTAAACTTGGCAGAATCCTTTGAAGTGAATTATTGAAAGGTGATGTTTACCTATTCCTCCTTATACCATTCAGGGATTGTTTTTCTTGTGTACTTGCCCCTGACAGCTTAATATTTATACCTATATTAAACTACTCACAATGCTTTCAACACATTGTCTGACATCATTCAATCTTTAATAACTTGCCTGCAACAAAATTGTTTCCAATATACTTTTAAATCCTGCAGCAAGACTTTTGGGGCCAGGTACTAAAAGCTGACACTAATGGCAGAAGGTTTGGACCCAGAAATCCAGCAGAAAGTTTTGCTCCAGAGGAACATGAACATAAATATGGAGCAAAAAACCCAAACCACATTCTGTCTTCTGGTTTTTACCTTCGATGAGGAGATGATGACACAAAGCTTGTAGGTTGTGTTGCTTCCAAAGGATTCAGTGAGTGCAGGGCATTTCCAGCATTTTGGAGGAAAAGGTGTTGAACCAGCTCAGGGATGCTGGTGGTCACCCCAAAGAGGAGGAGAGCAGGGTCTTGCAAAGCCCCAGCCTGTGCAGGAATTGAGAAAGAGTAAGTTTAGGTTGGATTTTAGGGAGAAATTCTTTGCTCTTAGGATGGTGAGGCCCTGGCACAGGTTGTTCAGAGAGGCTGAAGTTGCTCCATCCCTGGAAGTGTTCAGGGTCACATTGGATGAGGCTCAGAGCAGCCTGGTCCAGTGGAAGTTGTCCCTGCCCATGGCAGGGGGGGGAAGGAGATGAGCTTTCCCTTCCAACCCAGACCATTCCAGGACTCTATGATCTGTCCATTAAACTCTCCTTCAAGTAAATAAATGCTACAATAAAACAACATACTCCCAGCAAGCATCCCAAACACCCTGCCAAAACCAGATGTACATTTCTGCATCCACAGGGTTTATAATGGACACAAGGTCGTGGCTTTTTGAAGCCATCACCTTGCTGACATTACACTTTCATATTACAGCAGGAAAAAACAACCTAAACTTAACAAAAAATATCTTCGTAAATTAAGTCCAAATTAAATTAGTACTTCATTCTCCTGAAGCCACCCACAAAGGCAGAAAAACAATCCATTATTCACCTGGCTTTAATTCCAACTTCTCTGGAGCTGAGGTCACCCTCTATTAATCACAAGTGGTCTCTGCATTACACAATGGGCAAAGAGGTAAAAGCTTTGTTGCCAGGTATTTATTCCGTCTTCCTTCTGAAATAACAAACCCAAGATAAACAGAAACCTTTTACCCTGCTCCAGCACTAACCACAGCCTGTCCTGAGGAGCTGGGAGCCAGCAGCAGGCGGGCACTGCACCAGAGGGAAATGTGCTGCAGGCACTCTGGGAAGGGCACTTCAGAGCTGCCACTCACATTCCCCCCACTATCTGCTTTAAAGCACATCCATCCTGCTGTATTTTTAAACATCACATTTATTTTCTTAGTAAACAGCTCGTCTCACTGCAGAAGGCAAAAGCAAAGTGTTGGGGAGTTAAATAAAAATGCCCTCGGTGCTGGAGGCACGGGGGTGAAGCAGAGCCGGAAGAAAACAATTTGGATGGGGGCTGATGGACTGACTGCTGGGGTTAGCTTGTGTTTTTTTAGTGTTTTAAGAACTTTTCTTTCCCACTCGACTCTTCCTTCCTGATGCTGCTGGAGGAAAGGGCCCCTATGGGACAGATCATCCCTGTGTTTCCCATCTCCACCGAGGTTTTGCTGCCCCCAGAGGGGATCCCCAGCCCCCAGGGACAACTTGGGATGGAGAGGCTGGAAATGGCAAGGCAAGAGCCACAACTGTGCAATTCCTGCAGGGAAGAATAGCAAGGATCTTTTTTGCAATGCTTTTTCTTTCCATGCATGGAAAAGACCAGCGAAGCCTTTCCAGACCTGCAACGTGAGCACTGGCACAGTCAGACTGGACATGGTTTAACTCACATTCCAGGTAACTGAGCAGCAAACAGGGCATTGGGAGAGATGGCACATTCATGGATATTTGATGTTTCTAAGACCAGATTAGGTGTCTTACAAAACAAATACCCTGTGTCTAAACTATTCAGTTAGTGATGTCCAAGCTTAGCCACTCCCTTCCAATGCTTTTTCCTTCCCAAAACCATAACTCAGGGTTGTCACAAGCCTGGGAATTATCTCACCTGGAATTGGGGCAGGAAAGGCTTCAGAGGACCAAATGCTGCCCCCAACCCCCACAGAATCCAGAGCCTGGGATATTTCTGCTGCAGAAAGTCCTCAGGTATCCATCTTTCCAGCTGGGCTTCCACCAGAGGCTGTTCTTGGGCCAAAAGGCACTGGAATAGCTCAGACCTCACTCCACCAGCCCAGCTGGAAAGCTCATTCCTTCAGTGTTTTGAGGCTCATTAATACAATGGGCTGTCCCTCACCTTCCCACCCTTGCCCCTTCCCCTCTCCTCACAGTCTTTGCATCAGGGAAATTTCAGCCTTGCAGAAGCAATCATCCTGCTGGAATAATTATATCTGTGCTGAGCTAATTCCTCTCCTAGAGAGCCTGGCAAGCATTAAATAAAGGCAACCCAGCTCTGTCCCCTCAGTGCATTGAGAGGCTCCACACTAACACAAACCAGTGCTGACAGCCTCACTCTCTGCTTCACAGGTGTTTTCTCCTTCCTTTCTGTTTCCAAGTGCCAAATGGAGCTGGATTTTATTTGCAGGCAGGAGCGTTTCTGACTCCCTGCCAGCCAGAGCGAGCCAGGCTGGAGCTGGGGAGGCACAGAGACACGAGTGAGCAGTGGCTGATTGCCAGGCCACCAGCCTCAGGTACAAAGGCACTTCTCTGATCCAGCCATGGGGGCAGAGGCAGCCCCCCTTCTGGTCCCAAGAACCAGAGCACCTCCCAAACAGAGCCTCCACTAAAATCTGCCTAAGCTCTACCCTGTATCGGACAAGGGAAATGCTGCAAACACCCCAAACATGGCAGGAAAAGCTGGGAGTCCCTGGCAGGTCCCAGCTCCGTGGCAGATGATGTCCCCTCTGCTCTGCTGTCTCCTGACAGCCCTGTTTTATACCCACCTTGGTTCTCCTTGAGGCTGCCTGTGAATCACCTACAGGAAGGGCAGCAGTGGCTGATTAATGAGCTGGTCCTACAGAGCCAGGAACAACACCTACAACAGGAAGGAACTGGAAGCATGACAATAAAGGCAAAAGGTTTTTCCTCCTTTCTCACGTGTATATAAATGATAAGTGATGCCTACTTCCTGTCAACAGTAATAAAACCCTCACAAAATACAAGATGCTTGGTCCTCTTCTAGCTCAGAACTAGAGCTCTTTCATACCAAGAAATATTTCAACGGAAGAAAACAATTTTTTCCCCACTATTCATCTCTTTATTGTGGCATTTTCCACCCTCTGTAATTCACAGCTTTCTTCATCCCAGCAGGGTTGAAAATTAGCTCTGCCACCTTGGCCATCCAAAAGCCAAGTACAGCTGGCAGCACCACCAACTGCCCAATTTTCTTCAACAGTTAACTCCCTTGCCAAGGGGAAGAGAATGATTTGCAGCCACGCTGCCCATGAACTTCCTTGCTTTGTGTGGTTTTCTGTCCTTGTCTTAGGCTGTCCCAAACAAATCAGAGCTAAGTAAGAGCTGCTCCTAACCAGGGGTGCTGTCTCCTGCAGGAAGTGCTCCACAGCCCTGCCGTGACACTGGGGAAAAGTATGGAAAGGAAACACTCCTCTGGGGAGAGGAACATGGTAATGTTAAGGTTGAAAAAGTCCTCTAGGATGAAGAGGATCCACTCCTCAAGGGCCATCTGGGAGACCCCAGGATGGGCTGGGCTTGTTCGCCCCACAGTGAGATACCCAGGGGGACAGAATTGCCCAGCTGGACTCAGACAACCATTGGTGCCAGATGGCTGCTATTTGGGGCTCCTCCTGCTCCCACAGGCGTCAGAGTCCCCCCTGGAGCCAAGGGCATTGCACCCAGAGGGCTGTCATCAACTCACACACAGCAAAGCCATTTCAGCTAATGAATCCCCTCTAGAATCTGAATTAGCATCTCTCGGTAATAGCAAGTCACTCCTGATTTCTGATTGCTTATAAATAACCTACCAACGACCTCAGGAGCTTTCAGACAAGAGTCAGGAGCCCCAGCAAGCTGCCAAATTCCCCTTCACCCCATGGGACTCACTGGTCCCTGGACACAACCCAGTCAGGCTGGATCTCAACCAGCAACAACCCCCTTGCTGCTGGCAAGAGGGAAACAAAACCTTTTTAATCCCCATGAGGCTGGCGGGAATATTTATGGCACTACCTAATAATTAAACTATTTTTGATTTATCCCAGCTTCCTCTTCCACACAGTTGACAGTTCTTTATAGGCTGACAAGTTAAATGGTTGTAACAGATCCAGTGCTCTGCCACATTTACCTCGTGGCACCTCCTGGGTGGGCAGCAAAGGGCAACCAGCATCATCCAGGACTGACCTCCCACACCACTTCCTCCTTCCTCACAGATAATTAGGCTTGCTGTCAAAACCTTTTAATTTCTCTACCCCACTCCTTGATTTAATTCCCTCATTTAATTCTAAAAAACTGCTTTTGGAAGTCTTTGTGTGTAAAAAGTGAAATTAAATTCTCTTCTGTTCAGTGAGATGTTTCCCCACGCAAAAAAAAATTCATCTTTTTGTATTTAAAGGGACTGAGGGGCACTGCCTCAAGAAAGGCTGGGAGATGACAAGGGTGTCCAGAAAGTCATTTTTAATACTTGTATTTAGTAGTCCCTGGCACTGTAACACAATCTGTCACCTAAAGGTAGAGAACTGGTTCATCAATGTGTATTAATGAGGCTCCACACCCTGCAGGGACCCCCAGTTCCTACATCATAACAGGGCTGGGCTTCACTGGGGTCTTCTCTGCTTACCCAACATCACCAGTGGGTTTTTTTAGTAAACCAGCCTCTGCAACTGGATTCCTTTTGTTTTATAGAAGGCAGTAAACAGTACCAGGAAACCTCGCTCTATAATTACGGAAACACTCGACTGTTAATCACGGCTTAATTGTTTTGTACCTTTTGTCAAGTCCTGAACTACTCAGACTGTGATAATTCTTGTCATTAGTGTCTGAACCTTGGGGCAATCTTACTCTAACATCTTAACATTTGCACTCTGTCACTAGAGAACAGCATCAAATATGCAGAACAGGAGCCAGGGTGGAAATGAAAGGCCTTGGTGGAATGGGAAGTGCTCTAATCAGAGTTAACGACCTCCCTCCCACCGCAGTGGAGGACTCCAGAGCTGGGACTGGCACCACTTTTCACAGGGGGGCTTATCAGAGTAGCATCTGGGCTTTTTCTCCCCCAAAATCTTGTCCTTTCCATCGGCCAGCACCAGCCCATGCACAGGAGGGTGAAAAAGGGTACCCCACACCTTTTTGTACCCACACACACAAAAGGTGCAGCATTGAGGGAGAAGCACCACCCCAAAATAACAACATTTCAATTGTGCTGGCCCAGGGTGCATCCAGACCAAGGCATAGCACCAGATGAGCACCGAGGCAGAGCAGGTGAGCTGGTACCCAGGACACACAGATGTCTCATGGTGGCTCATTTCAAGAGCCACAGAGTCAAATGCCAAGTAATTCCAGCTCCCTAGGAAGGCCTGTTATCTCTCTGATTCCACTTCTTTTGATGTAGTGTCTTTCATAGGTTGTTGATCAGAACAATTTACAGCCAGAGAGGAAAATAACAACTTCAGGTTTCCGTGAATTGCATCCAGCAGCCCTCTGGAAGAGCAGCAGAGCTTTTTATCCAGCCCTTGTCATATTTTTGCCATAGTTGGGTAAATCATCTCAGCCGTGTGGCTGCACAGATCACTCCATCTGCAGAAACTCAGCTCCCAGATGAGGCAGGATTTCTCTCTGTTAAAATGTGCAAATGGTGATAGTCTGGAGCTAAAGCTGGCAGCAGCTCATTTCAAACGCATGGGCTAAACACCCAGCTCTGGGCTGACAAGGGCTCTGTATTTGATTAGACAACTGCTGCCAGTGCTCACGGTGTGGTACAGGCTCCATCCACAGAGCTCAGACACAGAGAGGGCATCTGTGCACAGCCACTCAGCAGATCCACCCTGCAGAGGTTGGGAGGTGTGGTCCAAGCTTGTCCCCTGCTCTCCAGTGGTCCAGCACCTCCTCCCAGGGCAGGACAGCATCGAGTAGGAACTGATCCAGCTGCCCATAACCATCCCAAACCTTGGGCTGGGCACGTTCCAGGAGGAAAGAGAAGCTGCCTGAGAGCCAGCAAAGGGGTGGGCATGGGACAGCTCTGCAGATCCCTTCTTCCCAGGCCACAACATCACACCTTCTCTCCTCTTAAGAAGACAAAAGGAAATATTCAGGTGAGAGTTAGGCACTCTTTCACCCCTAATGCAGCCCAGTCATTTTCATCACCCTGCTGACCTCTGCCCCAACCCCTTCCTCCCATTTATCACCCTTTTCCCAGTCCAAACCCGACAGGACCCCTCCACACTCCATCTCCCAGCTCAGCACATGAGTTTAGCCATTCAGGAAGCTTTAAGGTCACAATGTTCTCATCTAATTCCACTTTCTATAGATAAGAGCCATCTATAAACCCACAGCTCTCCATGGGAGCCTGGTGTCCCCACAGACCCCGAGGCAGCGTGTCAGCCACCAAGGACATCACTGATGTCTGAAGGTTTTGCTTTTGCAACTTCTCCCCCTCCTTCCCAGGAACATGTTTGCAGTCGCCCTGCGTTTAATCTTCCTTTCTCTAAAGCAGTAGGCAGCGGATTTTATCAGAGCAATCTGCAGGGCATCTATGGTCAATGGCTTCCTAACAACGTTTTTAGCATTATGTTCCCAAAGGCTCATGTAACAGAAAAAAATTAAACAAAATAAAAAAGAGTGGAAAAACCAGCGCAAAACAAACGGCTTGTGCGTGGTTCTCCTGGAACTGTCTAATAATCCACTGAGTGAAAAGCACTGCAGGGGAGAGGCAGGAGCAGCACTCCCAATTACACCCCCTGTAGCCCAATAAACCAGAAAAATGTGGGGATTGCTGGTAGTTGCCAAATCCTAATGCTCCTTAACTACCTGTATTTACCGTGTTTGGTTATTACTGCGGTTTCAGCACAGCCCCTGCCTCACAAAACTCAGGTGAAAGCACCTGGGAAAGTTAATCCCTCCTATCCCACAGTTCCCGTTTGGCCTTTCTGTTCCTGACAGGAGTGTTCACAGAAATAGAAGGCTGAGATCAAGCTCCTGAGATTTTGCTGAAGGAAAATCCTAATCTTTCCCATATTGGTGAAATTTGGAGCTTGACCTGTGCTGACTCAGCTCACAAACCCAGCAAGTGAGGACAGAGCTATGGTAGGCTGAGATGATTCCAGCAAACCCCCCAAAAATGAAATTGTCCAAAACTGGAAGAGGAGCCCTGGGACAGGTGTGATTCCCAGCACAGGGGCTCCAATTCAACTCCAAAACGACCCAAACTTCGTGTCAGGAGCATTGCTACAGCCACGATAACTCAGCAAGAGCAAGGCTCTGCAGCCCGGGACAGCGAGACCAAAGATTTTGCTGTCATTTTATGGAGCCTGGAAAGAACATTGAAATTTTCATTGCTCCTTTGATTCATAGCACAGCTTCCATGGGAAGGCCATGCAGCAATGCACCAATAAAGTTTATTTCAGTTGATATCTCCCCTGATTACCATGAAACTCCTGCAGACCCACACAACTGTCCACACCCCATGTCCTGGGACCACTTCTGCCTTCATCTTACAACTTTTTATGTTTCAAATATTTCAAGATTATCATCCCTTAGCCTGGAATCAGAGATAAGAGTCTAAGGAATAATGAAGAAAAAAGTCAATTTGCTGGAGAACAACTTTAAGCTTTCCTTGGCAAGGAGTTATCTGTAGTTCCTACTGAGAGAACCAGGCACAGTGTTACATGGACCTTTTAGGAAAATTAAAATGCCATTGCTACTCCAACTCCACTGAAAGCCAACACCATTATTCACTAATGAGCTTAAGGGATTTCACCATTTCATTGCAATTCCCTCAGAATCTGGACATTACCCCAGTCTCAGCCACAGGTACATGTCAGAGCCCCTTCACGCAACTGAGAACGGTAAAATTAATTTGCAAATTGAATGAAAGCCCAGAAATATGTCAGGAATATCTCCCCCAAGGCCAGGCTGCTGGAGATGCTCAGCAGAGGATCCTCCTCTGTCCCTGTTTCCCACTCTGCCCGCTTTGTCAGCTCTTCAGCACTGTGTGCAAAAGGGGACATCTCATGAAAAATGGTTCCTATTTGTTTCAGTCTGCTCTGGCTTTGCACCTCTCCCCACATGAGACCATTGGGATGATGTCTTGCTTTCCTCCCCAGAGCTGCTGCAGATGGGAAAAGGACACAGGAAAACTGATTTTCCACAGAACATAACTTGTTTTTACGGTGTATGTTACAGCCACCCTGGAGAGGGAGGATATCACTTTCTTCAGTGAAAAGGAATTGGAAAAAAAGCATCTGTATTACAAGCACAGAATTTTGTTCTATACAGCCAGAAACAGCAGAAATTCCCCATCACCAGGGAAGAAGACAGCACAGAAGAGCACAGACCCATTTTTACCAGGCCTGCCCCGTGGTCCAGCACCATGCCAAGGGATGCAGTCCTGCTCAGTCAGGATCCATCCCACACACATTTCTGAACTAGGACTAAGTTCTGAGAGTCCAGACCAGTGCCTCACTTGTCCATGAGAAATTTTTCCAGCCATCTTTCTCCACAGAGCCACCCCACACAGTTCAACAGTGCTCCCAACACTGTCTCCATCACCAGAGGAGAGCAGAACAAACAGATGAGGATAATCCCTTCCCTGGCTGTTGCTGAGGAAGCAAATCTCCTTTCTGGGGAGTTTACCAGCTTGTTTTCCAGCTGTAATAAAAATGATAATGATGGTAAATTGCCTGGGCTTTGTGAGGTTTGCAGGGAGCTCCACAAGCCCCATCCAGGCTGCAGCACAGCCTGGCTCATCTGGGGGCAAGAGAGGTTTCACGTCCTGTTTGTGGATAAGCAGGAAACAGGAGGAGTTGCTCCTTAAATCTCTGAGATTTGAGGGCTTTCTGGTCCTTGCAGAAAGCCACCTCAGAGGGACTTTCCTTCGTCCCTTGATGGTCTCCTGGAGAAACTGCCTCCAGGAAAGATAAGAACTTCAGTGAGTCCCACCTTTTAGTGTTCCCTTCGAGCTTTCTTTCCACCCTCCTCAGAAACACCAGCCTGCCCCAACTCCCTCTCGGGTTTTTGTTTCCCAAGATATGACAGATGAGAGTCTTTTTTCCCTGAATGCCCCGTGGTGAAGCAAAAGAAGAGTCAAACGCTGCCATCTCAGTTTTTCTCTTTAAGTTGTTTATTATTTCTTATCTACAAATTCTTTCTGTGCCTTGCGAAGGTCTCACAGCAAAGGCATGAAACAACTCCCCNTTCATTTCACAAGCTGAAAACTTTTCCATGGACTGAGATCCAGGACAGTGTCCCTCTGGGGCTCTGTGCAGGGGGGTTTCTGACCCCCTGCTGTCTCTCAGGGGTCTGTGCATGGGGGTCTCTGGCCCCCTGCCAGGATCTCAAACCCTCCAGGGCAGTCAGAGGAATGCCCTGAACTCCGACAACTCCCCACAGATCTGAGCAGGGCAATGGTTTCCTATGAACAGCCCCTAACTGGAACCTCTGCAGCCTGGGGCTCTCAGCAGAGGCCACCCCAGAGCCAAACTGGGATGAGTTCCACCCCAGAGCCAAACTGGGATGAGTTCCATCCCAGAGCCAGGGGATGGTGCAGAGGAAACCACTGCAGGGCAGGTGAGACACTGCATTACCTGCAGGGCCTCCTCCCTCTGCAGAGCTGGGGGAGCCCAGCAGCACGGCCATCCAGGAGCCTGCTGTGCACCACCCTCCCTCTCCACTGTTCCACCCTCCTCCTTCTCCTCAGCCCTGTCCCCAGACTCAGACAAGGCTCAGGACTCGCCTTGGAGCAGACACAGACACCCAAGAAAGCAATTCCATGGTTGGATATGATGGGAGCCTGCAGCTCAAGCCGTGCTGTGCCTCAGACAGGGCTCCCACAGACACACAACTGATGCCTTCTCTTTGTTCCTGCCACTCACTGAACATCCCAAAACGCTTCTCTGCCATCAGTTCACCCTGAGGGCCAGACTGGCCTGGGTCAGTGACACACAGGGAGCTGGAGCAGGCCCAGGAGGCTCCTCCACGCTCATCCCTCTGGGCAGTGTCCGTGCTGGACAGCTCTGTCCTCCTCCACACAGCAGCCACGGGCTTTCACTGGCCTTCATTCCACCCAGAGGAGTCCCCAGCAAAGCCCCAGCCCCAGCATGAGCACAGCAGGGCTCGAGTCTGTCTTGAGCTCACAGCCAGGAACCCGACACGCTGGCTTTTACAATTTCCCAGCTACTGGCAATTTGCCTGCGAGGTGCAGGATGAGTTAGCAGCACTCACAGATAACCAGGCAGCTTCCTTTCACCACAGTAATTGCTCAGAGGGATCAGAACCTTAATTGAATATCTGCTCTTCTCCACGCAGGTGTAAACCAGGGGGGTTTGGGGTTGTTTTGCCCTTTTTAAATAAGGGCTCCTCATGAGCTGACAGGTACTAAAGTCTGCTGAGCTGCTCTTGTCACTTCCAAGACGCCTCCAGACTCGGAGCAGGACAAATCCTGCAGGGTGCTCCCACCCACCAGTGCCTGGGGCTGCAAATTGCAGGACAGAGCAGAGAGCTTGCCTAATTAGCCAATTCTGCTAATTTAAAACATCTCAGCAAGGCATAGGATAACATGTAATTCGACCTGCCCTCACTTCAGTGAGTCATTTCGTGGATTCATTGATTGGTTTTTCAGGATAATATCGAATAAGAACGATTGGAGACAAACAGGAGGCACATTCCCTTCAAAGAGGGGATTCCCCAACAGGGCAGCACCTCCAGCTCGAGGCGTGGGGCACCCCAGGGACTGTCAGGGACTCCCAGGGTCCTGCTGATTTCAGCAAAATACACTTGGCTGCTGCCTTAAGCACTAATGAGATTTGAGACTCTAGAGAAACAAGAGAGAGTTGAGAAAAATCTCTATTTTCTCAACTCTCTCTACTGATTTGTGCCATCCTTGTTCCCATCTCGGACACACATTCTGGCACTGCTGTAAATGGCAACTGTTCCACATTGTCCCTGCAGCATGTGGGTACCTCAGCAAGAAGGATCCCACAGGAATGTCCAGCACTAATGGGACATATGGTTAATGCAGGTCAGGCTGCTGGATTTCAGACACAACTGCTACAAACCAGCCACAAGAGGCTTTTCCTATTGTTGTCTATCTTTTCTCTCTCCAGTTTCCTCAGGAACCACGTGGATGAGCTCTGGCTATTTATTTAGTGAAAGCAGCAATAAATAAATATGTTTATGTAGCAGCAGCAGCTGAGATGATGAAGCACATCTGCACATGCTGAAGCTGCTGCCAGGAGCCGAGTCCCTCTTGCAGCAGCTGGGGGAGGAAATGGGAGCTTGGGGAGCAAACACAGAGATGGTGTGCACAGCTGGAAAATGGGCAAATCACCCAAATCACCAACTGCCCTTTTGAAGAGGTGAAGGATGAAATAAGCAGGAAAAGCCAAACAGAACGTGATAATCGGTTTATCACTAATTTATCTGCAAACCATATTTCAAGTCTGAGTTATTTCCTCCAGGATGAGCACTGGACATGGGGGTAATTGTTCACAAAACGTCCCCTAATGAGGATTTCCCTTTCTGCTTCAGAGCAGAACCAGCCAGCTCCATATCCCACCCATTTTTCTGGCTCTCTCCTGCCCTTAGGTCCCTGAGGAACTGAACTCCGTGTACCTTTGTTGGCTGTCAAAATGGACATTTGCCCAAGAGTAAAAGAACACACATTTCATCAACCAGGCTTTCCCTCACCCAGAGGCAGCACTTGATGCTTTTTAACTGCAGTTAAGTAGCAGAAAGACTGAAAAAAAACCCACTAAAAACCCCACGAGGCAGCCTTGAGCTGGGATCCTGGTGATATCATCCAGCCAAGGAGCAAATCCGAGATCCTGCACTGATAGCAGAGGCAAAACCCGGGAGCAGGCAGCAATCCAAGTGACTGCTTTCATCTGTCTCACAGTAGGCTTGGAATTTAAATCAGGTGTTGCAGCCCGCTCCAGCTCCGGAGCTGTAATTGCATCAAAGAGCATCTCACGCCTGCTGCATCAAACAGGGAGCATGAAGAACTGCCAAAGGAAAATCGGGGTGGAATTAGAGCCGTAAACCAAGGCACATAAAAATAGCTGAGGCAAGGGCAGCTTTTCCACACTCACACTTCTCACACATCATACCTGTGTGGTGAGCAGCGTCTCCAGGGATGGAACATTCCCTCAGGCCACCCAGCCCATCTCCTTCCCAGCACCAGATTTCACATTTATTGTAATTATTTCCAGCTTCAGCAACTCAGAAGAGCAACAAGAATCTGGCACAGGTGGGACCGGCTGAGCCCTCCTCCCTCTTGGTTTGCCAAATGGTTCCACACAACTGAACATTTTTCCAGTCCCTTTTTTCCTTAACATTTCAGGTGTTTCAAATTCTGTTGGAGAAACACCCAGAGACTTTCTGGCTGTCTAAACAGGAACTTGAGATTCATGTTGGGTTCTTATTTATTTTTGTAGCTTACAGAAATGTTATTTTATTCACAGATCCGTGTTAAGAAAAACCTCTCAGAGGGTCAGACCTCACTTGAATGTGTGAAAATATTCACATTGCAGGCTGTTTATCAGCCCATGTGAAGAAAACACTTTTCTTGTGATGAATCCACCCCTCCCATATCAGCCAGGACAACTCAGTGCCATTTTCCCTAAAATCTTCCTGGCTTCAGAAGAAAATCCTTTTCAAAGTAAATTTCATTAATTAATTCTTCTTTCAATTTGAAGAAGGAATAACTGAAAGCTAAGAAAACAGCCACAACATCTCCTCAGGGCCCAGCATCATGAAGAGGATCTGATTTATCCCATTGATTTATCCCATTGGAAGCTCCCTGCCTGGGAGCACCGCTAGCCTGAAACAACATTTCCACACAGCAGTCATGGAGGAGATAAAACATTAATGACAGTCAACAAATTCCATCATTTTTACGTGTTTTCCGTTCCCAACTGCTGCTGCTGGCAGAGGGGAGCATTTGGGGGTGTTTCCAGCTTGCTCATAGTAAATAAATCCCTTTTCTCTCCATCTGCCATGCTGGGAGTGGGTCCCCCTCTTCCCTGGAGAGCTGGAAACCCCTGAAATGCCATCAGAATCAAGGACATGATTCAGGCTGGCTGTGGATGATAAATATTCCTACCCCAGGACCAGACACATTAGAGGAAAGCTCAGCCACATCCCCCTCAGTGGAGCCCCAAATCTGCTCTTCACCCCAGAGAGGTGCCAGGAGCAATGTGACAGTCTTAGAAATGCAAATATGCAAAGAAATAATTGGAGAAGTCAGGGACAGCGCAGTCATTCCCACATCCCTGAGGGGAAACCTTGGATATCCTGGAGAAAAAAAAACACTCTGGAGAGACCTTAGAGCACTTTCCAGTGCCTAAAGGCGCTCCTGCTTGGGGAGGGACTTTGTACAAGGGCATGGGGTGGCTGTGCCACCAGCAAAAGTGGCTTTGACATTCCCAGTAACACGGATCCTGCTGTCCTTGCCTCAGGGCAGGCTCCAGACTGCAGGTTTAGCTGAAGCACCACCATTTCCACAGGGTTCTTCCTTCAGAAGAGCCTCCTTCCATCCCCACACCCCTCCTCTGATGCAAAGGGCACTGCTGGGCTCCCCACAGCCCTCAACCTTTGATCTGAGCAGCCGGTGGGTTGAGGCAATTAGTGCCTCCATGCGAGAGCAACTCTCACTGCTAAGTGCTCTCAGAGAGGAATAATTTCAGTAAAAATTCCAGTGCAAGAAGATTTGAGCACAAAATCTTTGAAAAACAAGGCAGAAGACCTTTATCCACCAAGATACACCGTGTTTGTGCAGCATCTCCAGGAACTGCAGGCTGCCGCATGGAAATTAAATGTCATTCTTTTTTTATTGTCTCTTACAAAGGCTCAGAAGAAATAAAAAATTTTGAGGACATTGGGCTGATTAAAAACAACAAACTTTGAGAGCTGCGAAGTTCAAACCTCATTTTGTTCCTTGCTGTTCTTCACACAATTAAAAAAAAAAAAGAAAAAGGAGGTAAAAGGGAGAGCTCATGCAAAAGGTGGAAAGAGCCCGGGTGCTTTATACCAAGAGCTTCATCTCAGCAGCCCTGGGGACCACAAGGACATTCTGACAGAGCAGGGAGAGGAGACCCAGACCTCCTGTAAGGGACAGCAGAGGGGCAGGACCACAGACCCCATGCCAAGCACCCAGCCTGGGGCAGCAGGGCAGAGGTGCCAGCTCCATCCTGGCTGTACTTTGCAAAGGCACTTCTCCATCACACAGTGCTTAACCAAACATTGCTTCTTTCCAGGGATCCTGCACGGCCCAACCCTCACCCCACTCCCTCTGGAGTCTCCCAAGGAGAAGCAGCAGAGAGGCACAGAGGGTTTTGGAAAGGCTGGAGGGAACAGGGGTGTCCCACCCCACCACTGCCCGTCCCATCTCCCTTCCTCCTCTCCCAGCTCCCACCTGCGACGTGTTTGCAGGGAACTATTTGCTGCAATCTGTCTGCCACTCCAGAGCCATTAACATCCTCCCACAATTTGGGCTGTCATTTTCCCTAATGATATATTTAAAGCAAATGATACCACAGGCAAAGCATTTCTCGGTGATTATAACACATGGCAAGTAACACCACCAGGCGTGAGTCAACCCACCCTGGCTGTGTTTGTGCTCAGCTCCAGCTGCTGTCTGCTCCTCCCGGCAGGCATTGCCAGGAGCCACAGGAACAGGAGGAGACTCCAGCCCCACATCCCATGGAGAGATGCTTCCCCCAAAACCCCACCAAGCTGGGGGGTTTCTGTCCCATACAAGGCTCTCCCTGCTCCTGCAGGTGGAACCAGTCTGTGTCACTGAAGGGATGATGCTGTGGGATGTAGCTCCAGGCAGGGGATGGGCCTGCAGGGAATTCCTGTGTGTTCAAACCAGGGCAGGGCTGATGCAGAGGTTTTTATACAGAGCTGTGACTGGTGCACTTACTGGTTAGACAGGGTTCAGTGGTGCTATACAGCCACAGGTTGGGCTTGATGCTCTTGGGGGTCTTTAATGGCTCTGTCCTATGATTCTGTATATTTTCTCTCCCTTTATGGCTGAGCCACCTGCACAGCAAAGTTCAAGGACGTGCAAGACTCCCAACACACCCACCCACCCTCAGAGCTGCAGGGCAAACAGGCTATTTTAAAAGTCTGATCACCAAAAATAAAGAGAAACACGGCTACCCATGCAGATCCTAAGCACAGGGACATCCCGAGGACACCATTAAGACCACCTGGGAGTTCATTTATTGCCATTAAGTTGATGAGCAGCTGTCTCACACCCAGAGACAGGCAGATGTCATGTGCACATCTAGTTCCAAACTGGGTTTTCTCAAAGGCAGGCTCTCTTGAGACAGTTGGAAACAGTTCCAGATTTGGCTTGTGCGTCCCAAATAAAGCTACACAGGGTGAGAAAAACGCTAAATCTCATTTTAATAGCAGCGGCTGAGACGGGTGGGTGTGGAAAGCCCAGCACATCCTGTGCCTCTGACCATCCAACCTTCAGGTTTGGTTCACCACGTGCACCTGCAGCTCCTCTCCAGCATGTTCCTTTCTCCTGCTGGTCTCTCCTGGTGCCATTCCTGCTGGACCTTGTGCTTGTCCAGCCGAGGTTTTTTATTGCACTGCCATGAGCAGACTTTCAGCCTCCAGCTGTTTGCCCTTTGATGGCACTGAACAGCCAAACTCTGGAGCTGGAGTCAGAAAGTGATGAGACAAAAAACAAGGGTGATATTCCAGCGCAAATAGATAAGTTAAATAAAGGAAATTTCTGTTTCTTGGCCTGTTTTCAGCTGATGTCGTGAGGTTTCAGCAGTCCCAGCAAGGTGGATCACTGCACCAAGCACTCCCCAGCATCTGCTGAGCACGAAGTCATTCTGTAGCTTCTCATAACTCCAGACGACAGGCACATATTTGGGTGGAAACCCCTCAACTTTGATTGGAAAAGAGGAAAAACACTTCAATTTCCTCCTGGTGTATTTCACTGAAAGGCACATTTAAGCTGCTGAGCTTGTGAGGAGCAGCTTGAGGAGGTGACAAAGTATGTCAGGAGCAAATCTGGCTGCAGCCAGCCTGCATGAGAGTCACCACAGGGTGCAGGGAACTGCAGGCTGGAACTGTCACCATATGCAATTTTCCACATGGGAACAGTAAAGGAGATATCCTCCTTTAGACCCAAAAATCTGCCAGCAATTTGGGCTGCCGTGTCTCACAGATTGGAAAATTGTGGATGAGGACATGTTCATCACCACCCATCAGCAGGGGTTTTTCCCTCTGCATGGGGTGCTTCCCTGGCCAGGAGGGCAGCAGGGGAGATCCAGGGGGACACAGCAGTGCCTGGAAGCAAAGGCACTTTTCACAAGCAGGGGACAAAGACAAATGTCCCTTTGCAAACACCCAGGGCAGCTCTCAGGGGCGATTCCCTGAGGAGGGCTGGTTGCAAAGAAACCAGCAGCTAAGGAGGGGAGAAGGTGGGAATTAGAAACTTCCAGTTGCTTCCAGGAAGGATCCTGCTTGGCAGAGGTGGGGACACAGCATAGGCTGCCATCCCTGCCTCGGGGTAGATCTACCTCTAGAGAGAGAAAAGTAATGGAAGTGGTTAAAATTCAATTTAGACCATTGTACCAATGAAACCAACGCAGCGAGTCACTTCTGCCTGTTTTCCAGCACAGCTCCAAGCAGCCTTCCCTGTGATTAATTTTCCCTTCTGTTGCCTTGGCAAGTTTGAGGAGACACATTGTCAGCAAAATCTGGGAAGAGACCCCCCCGGCTCCCATCCAGCACAGATGGAGGAGGGCTCTGCAGCACCCCTGTGCCCACCTGCCACCCACACCGCAGAAATCACCACATCCAGATGATCAAAAAAGTGGGTTTTCTTCCCCGTGCACGCTCCCCTGGCCCCTCACAGCATCAGGGAGGGCAACACCTCACTCAAGGCTTTCCTGCGCCCCCTTCCCACAAACCTGCCAAATTCGTAATTACTGAAGGGGTGGCAGCGCACCCTCAGGCTGTCAGCACGCTGAGAGTTTGCCCTTCTTCAGGATTAATTTCTAATAGGCAAGTGATTTGGAAATACCAGGAGCAGGGGGTGTGCAATTTGGAGCAGCGTGTCACTAAATAACCAGCTCGTCACCAGGTGGGTTCCAATCGAACCGCAGCAATTTAACTTGCAAAAAACAGGTTCTGGTTCTGGAAGGAAAGGAAATGTCTCCTTTTGTCTGAAGCACCACATTTGTCTCTCTCACCAGGAGATGCTCTTGTCAGTCACTCCCATTGCAGAAGGAATTATTATTGCTAAACACTCTGTTTGCTGTTTTGGGGAGAAAAACCAGGATTTCCACAGGACTCTGCAGTTGCACCATAGCCCTCCACTGCTTTGTTTAGGAATATCAGCAAACTGGGGCTGGGTTGGGCAGTGTGGATGTGGTTTGCACCAGGCAATGCTGCTTAGGGTCTCCAAAAACTGGAATGTCGGCTCCCCAGGGCCTTGGAAGGGGAAGCAGTGGGAAGGGAGCTGCAGATGTCCCAAAGAGAGATCAAAACACAGAGATTCCTTGTGGAGAGAAGAGAGCTTGAAGGGGTATGTCCCTCCTTTTCCATATTATTTTCAGGTTAAAAAATGCCATAAGAAAGAACACACAGGAAGCAGGCACAGAGGAGCACAGCATTAAATGGGTCAGCTCTGCCTCCCAAGGAGATCCATCTCGGGGCATTGCTGGAGACACCAGAAGGTCTTTTTTGGGCAGGAATTCCACAACCACAGTTACACCTTTTCTGAATTCACACCCAGCACAGCTGCATTGCAAAGTGAAATACTGGCCAGAATCTAAGCTTCACCCCAAAACAAGCCCTGGAGCCTCATCTCCTGCCAGGATGGCAGCACCACACATCCCCCACGGGACCCAGGGGCCGTGCTGCTGCTGCTGAGAGCAGCACAGGCAGGTTTGGAGCATGTTAATGAGGCATGAGACAGCTGATCTGCATCTCTACAGCCTTGTTTGGATCAACATAAATTATATACACTGAGTTTATGCTGATAAGTGTGTGCCTGCACCTACATGGCTCTGTAATGCTCCGTCTCCCCTCAGATTCCCTCCACCCAGCTGGCTGAGAGACAAAGCCAAGCTCCCAATGACCTCCAGAAGTTGCAGAGTCCACTTTGTCAGTGGGTAGGGAAAGCACCTGCCATGGAGATGAATGGCAGGAGTCAAGGGCTCCCAGTGCCTGGCGAGGGACCTCAGGGGTCACCACAGTGGCTGCTGGCCCAGTGAGGAGCCACTGCTTCACCAGATCCTGGTATCTTGCACAGCAGCACACACACAGGGTCACAGCCACCTCCAGGGGGAAAGATTCCATGTGCTGTCACCTTCCATGAACGCTCACTTCTTCTCATCTTGTGGAAAGGATAGAAAGAAAAACAATAGATAGTGGAAAACAGATATGGAAAGATTTCCTGATCAACATTCCAAGCCAGCCACAATGCTGCTGTAAAGACTGTACAACATCCTGGAGTAAGAATTCTGTAAACCCTCCTCTTCAGTATCTGTTATTTCTCTCTGCAGCTGGACAGGTTTAAGGCTGGCATAGTCCAAGCAGCACCTTTTTCCATCTAATGGGAAGAGCTATAAAGCCAGAGCCTTCTTTATTGCAGGAGATCCTCCTCAGGGCTAATAAATGCCTTCCGCCTTTGACCCCACTGTGAATATTTTACTGCCACTTAAATCCTTTCTTAGCCCTGATTTTGTTGACCCCACTGTGAATATTTTACTGCCACTTACATCCTTTCTTAGCCCTGATTTTGTTGCTGGCACAGGGTTTAGCCAGCTTTGGATAATCACCAGGCGAGTGACGTGTTCTGTTCTCCCTTTTGTTTGCGAGGCTGACGAGAGCAGTGAAACCGTGTCGCTGTCATGCCTGATGCAGACAGGTTTCCTACAAGTGCTTCCCCACAGAGCTGTGCCAGGGCAGCTCATTTCTAATGCTTCCCATCCTCACTGCTCCCTGGGGACGCAGGGCAGCTTTCAGAGCCGCCACGGCTGGCGGGGTGGAATTAAATCCCTGCCTCCAGGAGCCCCTTCCCTGCTATGCCAGAATCAGGTGGAATGATATCTTTTGACTTTGATGTCCTTGGCTTTGAGGATACCCATCACCAGAGCCGTCTGCCTGCTGCAATCTCTGTTGCTGTGCAGAACTGGACACCTCAACCTCACCTCCAACACCCCCTCCTGACCCCTGAGCTCACACACCACTGCCAGAGCCACATTTCCACCCAAATGTGCCATTACAGCCACGAGGATCAGATGGCAAGGAGGGGGAAAAAAAAATTCAATTCCCCTGAATATTTAATATTAATGGAGGAAGTGGATGGGAAAGTCGGGTACACTCTGCACAAACACTTAATATGCCAGATGGGCTGGAGTAATTCTAAGCAGTGGTTTAGTAAATGTCTTAAGAAGAAAATGAACACAGGCACAGAGCTGCATAAGTGACATCCAATAAATACTTCAATCACTGTGCATTAAAGACCAGAATAAAGGCTATTTACAAAATTTCAGTAGGTGAAAAAACCCACCATGATTTTAATGAGATACGAGGGCTAATTAGTAACTGGTACTTCACAAGACAGCAACAGCTGATGAAAAAAGTAGAAAGCACCCATTTGAAAGCATCACTTCTGTGCAACTGCATTTTTTTTTAGAGTATTTTTCCTGAACAGTTTCCACCAGAGAAAGTGGCAGGCAGATGGTGTTTACTAACTGCAATGGTGGCGAGGAAAACGGCAAAATTTCGGCCTCCAATCCATGCCCATCCTCAGTATCCTCCTGCCCAGCAAGGACAGGCAGGGAAAAAGAGGGAAGTTCCCACAGCCCCCTGGGCAAACTCATCCTTTCCACAGCAAAAAGCAAATGTGGACTGACATCTCTAATCTAGAGACACATTTCTTCTTCCCGTGGTAGACAACCTGCTTTTCACAGCCTTCACTTCCTTTGAGGCTCGGAGGAAGAAATGTCATGTGTCAGAGGGCTTAAGTGGGTGCTAAGAAACCTGTGTTTCCAGACAAATGGGTTTCTTGCCATTTCACATCACTTTCTACATTCGTCTGTGCAAACAACAGTTGTATCCTCATTACTATTTTGAACCATGCTCTTGCCACGCTGAAATGTCACCCCGTGGCAGTGGCAGTGCTCCTTGCTAAAGAGAAGCCACCCTTGGCACCAGGAGATGATGCTTATCCTGTTCCTACTTTATAAAAAGCCTCTGAGAGGGAAAAATAATTCCAGAAGGCTACCATCCACCAGCATGTTTTTCCCAGGTATTTCCTGAAGCAAACACGCAAGCATCCTCTTTTCAGGGGGTTCTGTCCTCACCATACTGAACTCTGGGAAAAACTCGTGTTCTTCCCTCACCGTGGGTCACCCCAGGCTGCTCCAGCACTGCAGAATACCATGGAGGTGTCACTGAAACCCTCCCCCCCCAGGGAAACAGCAGGAGGCAAAATCCCAGAAAAACCCTCTGGGAAAAAAACAAGCCACCTAAATTAGGGAAACAAAACCTGCAAAAGCTGTCACTTGGGCAAACCTGTGGTCCAACCCCCTGAGTCATGGCAGCAGAGCCTGGAAAGCAGAGCAGCTTGGCAGCTCTTCCCTTCTGTCCCATTGACTTCCCAATATCCTGACAAAGCCCTGGGAGATTCACACCCATCCCTCCTACCCTTCTCCCCAGAAATGGGTACTGGCAGCAGGCAAGGCATGTTTTCACAGGGCTGAATCACTACCTGCATCCTTCCCACACAGCCACTGATACCCAGCACATCACCCAGCCTTCCCCTGATGCTGTGACATGATGCTATGGGAGAGATGTTCCACCAGCGAGAGCAGCTGCCCACCCACATCATCCCTCTTTGAATTATGCAGCTTCCAGCTGACAGATGCCTATTATTAATTATTAATTCCAGCACATAGCAAAGTTATTCAGCGAGGCCCAGGATTTGTGTTGGCGCCATCAGAAAGAAGTAACAAGGCAGAACTGCAAAGACACGGGAAAGTTTGAAGGGAGAAAAACATTCGGTTCCAGGGAATGCCCATGGGGTGTCAGCATTTCTGGGAGTTAAGCGGGGTGGAACATAATCCTTCAAGAAAAGGTTAAAATTAACATCCTGATTAAGTTGCAGCTCACAGAAACCAGCTTATAGAAACAGGCCAAACAGGAGGATTTGAGTACAAAGGACCCCCAGGGAGGGTTTGGGTGTAAAGGTTACATGTCTCTAATCTTCAGCCTCTGCCATGACAAAAACTACAGCAGCACCCAGCTGACAGCAGTCCTGGATCCCCAGCTGGCTGGCATCATCCAAGCTGGGAAATACAGAGGGAAAAATGCTCTAGAGCAGATGGGAGCAGAGGAATATGTAACATGATGTTACTCCACTTCTGGAGGCTTTGCTCTTCAGAAGCCTTTGACATTTACTTATAATGGGATGGTTTTTGACTCGGGCTCTACAGCAAATCTGTCTTGGGTTGTGTCAGAGTCACACTTCAGGACTCCAAATTCCCTCGAATAGGAAAGTCCTGGCCTTGCCCTGTGTCTATTTGGAGCAAAGCATCTCACCTTGCCTGAGAGCAGGGCTCCAAGGGTCTGCTGAAAGCCTTCATCATCATCATCCCCTGCATCACCCTGCCTCGCACGTGGGGATGATCTCAACACAGGATGATACATCAGTGCCATTAAAGTCTCATCTCCTTGGATTAATTGGCCTCATGAACTTTGGGAGACTTGTAGAAAACAAATATGACTTCAGCAGAATTAAATCACCTCCTTCGGTAGGACATCAATTATGGAAAATGCCATCCCAGAGTCTGCAGAGATCCCTCAGCACAAACCTCAACAAGGGACCATTACAGATTCTGAGCAAGGCTCACTCTGGGATGTGGAATACACAATACTGCTTTACTAACAATTTACTAGGGATATTCTAGCAAGGAGCAATTCTTCAGTGACATCCATGATCAGAACAGAGAATCAGGCTGCTGCCCAGGGGGGAGGAGGAACAGGGCAAGACAGAAAGGAATAAAGAGGAGGAGAAATGCTTCAGAGCCGAGCACAGTTACCTGTGATGGAAGTAATTAGCACAGGGTTATGATTAGCATAGTGAACACATCAGTGGGATCCTTCCACAGAAGCACTCAAGGGCGCACAGTGAAATTTAATAGCAAGTTGCAGTGTGGGGAAAAATACCCAGCAAAGCCTATAGGCCAGGGAGGAACTGCCACAGACCCCAGATATTAAATAAGCCTGTGGAAACAGCATGAAGGGCTCTGTGTAGTAAATCCTGCAGAAAAACACACACAGCAAGAATGAAAAATAAGATCAAGAAAGGAAAAACCTGTTTCAGCCTACTTTTTCTGGACCAAAAGAACAGGCACTTGGGAAAAAAAAAAAAAAAAAAAAAAAAAGAAGTCAAGTGGTTTTTTGCATCCCCTGGAAGCTTCTGCCACGTTTCTCCTTGTCTGGGTACCTGCACTGTGCATGCAAAGCAGGAGCAGTGCTTCTGGCAGAGAGATCTGACTTGCATTTCCCACCCCTGTTTGCAGAGACAGAGCTGATGATGATGATGCACTCTGCAGCTGTGGGGGAGGCTCAGGGCTGGCTTCACCTTTTGCTGCACAGACACACTCTGGAACCACTCCAGTGGTTACAGGAACTTTTATGGGGCACAAGATAAAGCCTTGCTTGGCAGTGAGAGGTCCTGAGCCCCGTGGTCTTGGCTCTGGCTCTGCCATGACAAACAGGGAGAGGAACCAGCACCATTCCTGGGGAATAACACAAAACATCCCCAAGGATACATCTTCCCCCTGCAAGCTGGGCTACAAAGGGAATGGGGCCAACAAGAAATCTGGGAAGTTAATGGGTCACTGGTGACTCCCAGGGTTGGCTGGTCCCAAACTACACATCCTCTGAGCTCCAAGTTTCCCTGGCCAGGCCTAAGAGCAGCCAGAGCAAATCATCACTGCCTCTCAGGGCAGTGTGAGTGCACGTCCAGCTCCCTTTTCCCAATTTATCCTACTCCTAGCAGTCAGAATTAATTGTCTCCATGGAGCAGCCTCCACAAAGGAGGTTTCCTCTTCCATTCACTGTTTTTAAGAGCAATGAAAGTTGCCATTTATTCGATGGGAAAATAAGTTGGTTTAGCTTCTTCCCCTGTCATTAGTGGGCATCACATTAAGACCACAGCAGATCACTGAGGAGAAGAAGAAACACTTGTGCTAATCAGATTTACAGAGTTGACAGCACAGTGCCTCAAATCGAGTTAGAGCAGCAAGTAATAGATGGCACTCACTGCCTGATGGAAAACACCAGCATTCCTCTGGCTACACAATTTTCTCACCACCCACATGCAAATGCCCCTCAACAGCAGCACAAATTCCTGCACACATCTGTGAGAGTTTGGGTTAAATAGGAGTTAACACCAAAGTATGAGTTGGCAGCAAACACAGGTCACCCTTGAGTGACAGGAGGGGTCTGCAGTGCTGCCAAGGCCAGAGCTTGTGTCCTGCCAGCACAGCCAGGGAAAGGAGGGGTGAGAGAGCAAGGAGTGAAAACGTGTAAAGACAGTCCCACACGGGTTCAAATTTCCCCACAATTTCAGCACTATGCCCTCCCCACACCTCAGGCACCTCCCTGGAGATGAATCTGTGCTCTTCATTGTAATCAAGGTGGGAGAAAGCAGAGCATCACCTCTGATCTCAGCAATCCCCCAGCCCTGAGGCTCCCCAGCATCCCAGCCACGCTGCTCTGCCCTTGGGAAGCAAAGGAGGGGGTGGGTGGCAAAGGACCACGCTGGGCTGTGACAGACAGCAGCAGCCTCAGCTCCTCACAGTATCCAAAGAGCAGGGATCAATCAAGGCACTGCTTATCCATCCATGTAACAGCACTGAGGTGGGGAACATGCAGATGGAAAAGCAAAGCAGTCTTAAAAGAGCAAGAGCTGCCTGAGCCTTTGCACAAATCCAGGACGGTTGCGAAGTCCAGCATCAACTTGATGAACTGAGGTCTGTGAAATAAGAAAAAAGCTCCTGCCTCAAGCCTTTGTAATTTCTCTCTGGGTCAGCCTTGCCTGGTGCTGCCCAGTGACATCTTTTAATGCAGCAGGGAAAGCCAGAACGAGCCCCTGGCACTGGAAACTGAAGTGAAATAAAGTAGGAGCTAGAAACAAGACAGCTTTCAATTGCCAGGGTAACTTCCACATTTAACAAGGTCTTTTAGGGGTTTGCTATCATACATCACTCAGTCTTGAAGTCAAGATGCAGCATATGCAGGAGCTCAGGCAGAGCTGTGGGCTTGCAGAATTATGGGGAATAATTTACACCTCGTTGCAGGTCGGAGTAAATAACCAAAGTGATCCCTTCCAGCTCAGAGGCAGTGAGCTCCCCATAGCAACCAAGTCTCTCAGAGCACAGAACTCCATGAAATTAAACCAGAGCAAGGGTTCCCAAACAGAAATGCCTTAATCTGGTGCAATTTAACACAAACTGCCCTTCCATGTATATCTGCAGCCTGCACGTGTAAGCCCCAGCACTGATCTGCCACTCTTGATAGACCAGAGCACAGCAGAGGAGGCACAAAGCCCCACACAACCCACCTTGGCTTGTAGACTGCACGTAATAAAAGCTAACAGAAGTGGCCAGATGCATCCAGCATCCTCAGTAAAGGCAGATATGCAATATGGGCTTGCTTTCCAACAGGAAAGCTACCAGGAATATAGAGAAGCACACAAGTACCCCAGGCCAGCAGCCGGGGAGGGCAGGGACAGCTCTCTGGGCTGATGAAGCCCAACTGAGCACTCTTCAGACCTGCCAGAGCTTGGAGCACCTTCCAGTGCCTAAAGAGGTTCCATGAGAGCTGCAGAGGGACTTTGGACAAGGGCTTTAAGGGACAGGACAAGAGGGAATCCCTTCCCACTGCCAGAGGGCAGAGTTAGATGGGATATTGGGAAGAAAGTCTTCCCTGGGTGAAGGGTGGTGATTTGTCCAGTTAATTCTTTATGTATCCTCCCAGCCACTTGTGGACACAAGATTTGCCCAGTCCAGCTCAGTAAAATAATTTCCTTTGTTTCCTTTATCCAGGGCCTGCAAGCACATTTTATACATTAACCTGAAACTTTCAGCAGCACAATTAATTCAGCAGGCGAGGCTATTCATAGGGCAGCTCTTACTGAAAGATTTGCAATATGAGCTAATAAAATAAACAACAACATATGGGATTGCAGGGTGGATCAGCAGAATGTAATTGAGTGGACTGGAAACTGGCCAGGATAGTAAAATTAATTATTCTTTTTCTTTTGATGACCAGGGGTGTTTTGGGCTTTGCATCCAACCAGCTCCAGGTATAAGGTAAGGGACAATTCCCACTTATTTTGAGAGCACAGCAAGCACAGCTGACAGGGGGAATGGCACCAAACATGATAAAGGGCAGGATTAAATTTGACATTAGTGAGAAATTCTTCCCTGTGAGGGTGGGGAGGCCCTGGCACAGGGTGCCCAGAGAAGCTGTGGCTGCTCCATCCCTGGAAGTGTCCAAAGCCCGTTTGGACAGGACTTGGAGCAACCTGGGATAGTGGAAGGTGTCCCTGCCCATGGCAGAAGGGCAGAAAAGATGAGCTTTAAGGTCCTTTCCAAACCAAACCATTCTGGGATTCTGTGGCTCAGCACAAGCAAAAAGACCCCACTGAGCACTACTCCACACAGAGGCTGAGTTCTACTCTGCCAGCTGCACACATGAAGAAAAAAATCTCTCCTGGGTTGATCAGTCCTTAGAAGACCTTCCCCTTCCAACATCCCACCATGAGCCTCACTTTCCCTGCTCCAGAGTGATGCTGGACCATGCTGCAGCACATTTCCTCCAGCCCTTTCCACTTTCCTCCATCACCCTGCACAGCCAGCTCTGCCCAGAGCTCCATCCTGACCCAAAATGCTCCCCATCCTGACATAAAATACTCCCCACTTCTCCCAGCCCTCCTCTGAGCATCCTCAATAATTCCATCAGATTGTCCTGTGAGGAGGGAGGGAGGGAGAAGCCAACTGCCCAAGCTGCATCTCAGGAGGCCAAAATGCCCAGAAATGCCTGTTTCTGTGGGAAATAAACAGCTGGGGAGAGCAGGGAGGTCATGATGAAAGAGCCAGGGAAAGCAAAGCTCTCCTTGACTTCTTCTGCCTCTAGAGAGCATTGTTGCATTTTCTTCCCAGCAAGAGACAGGAACAGAAGCATCTCCAAGCAGAGAACTTGAAACTGCTGCAGTGGTACATGGCAATCTCACATTAACCCCCTGAATATCTCTGCTGTGAGCTGTGAGGATGAACAAAGCCTTGCAGAGGAGGGCACTGGAGTTTTGGATCCAGCTCGCCTTCCACCAGATGCTGTTTGCTGCCTCACAGCAGAACTGCTGAGGAAGGGGCAACTCCTAGAAAACATGAAACAGCTCCTCAGCACCCCAGGCCTGGGCAGAGAACCCTGGGGAAGCCTCTGCAGTGGCTGGCAGAGGGAGGAGGAGGAAGGAAAGCCCTTCCATGCACATGCAATGCTCACCAAGGCTCTGTGTGCACACAGCCCTTGCACAGAGCCAGGAAACAGCCCCGGGCAAGACTGATGATGAGTCCGGTGGTGTTGCTCACCCTCTGCTCATGTCCCAGAAACTGGCTGCCCGTGCCCTGGCCGTGCCCTGGCCATGCCCTGCCTGCAGCACCAAGCCTCCTGCACCTTCTCTGTGGGGCACAACAGCCACCTCTCCGTTCCACTTGCTCCTGCCCATCCAGCCATTCCTCATCCCTCCACTGCCCGCTCCCTGCTAAGCCGAATTCATTATCCAAAATCAATTAAAAAATATTTTTGAGGGAGCATCATTGCCGTTATGGAGAGAGAGGTTATTACGGGCCCAATTTGCTGTGGATGGAACAATTACTTTCTCCCACACAGTGTGAGTCAGGCTGCAGCTCCCAAGGCTCGGACTGCGGAGGCGCAGAGGTGTCTGGTGGGAGCTGAAGGGCGATCTGGTTAAGCTGATGGGCTGATAAGAGGGCAGCAGAAATTTGCGGGAACACTCTGTAACGAGCTGAATTCACCCTTCTGGCAGAGCATTTCTTCCAGCGTTATCTCCTTCACACCAGGAGCAGGTCACAGCTTCCCCTGCAGGGCAGGAGAGAGGGAGAGATGGAGCACGACCAGTGCAGGGACAGGATGGGACCAGAGGGGCAAGGGCAAGGGGAGGCGTGTGAAGAGTAAAGCAAAAAGGCTATTTTGTACTAGCTCAGCTTCTGCAAAGGCATTTAGAATATTCCATCTGCAGACCCAGCATGTCTCGGGGGAGGACAAGAGCTTCAGCCTCTCCAGGTCACAGCCACCTCCAACGATGGGAGGGAAGCGGAGCTGACCCGGGTCTCACACTCACAGCTGGCTACCTGTGAGTGAGGGCTGAGCACAAACTGCTGGACTCTGCATTTAGAGCACAGTTCAGGAAACCCACAGCAGCCCTGCTGGTTGGGGAATGTCTGTGCTAAGCTACAAAGCTGCTCCCCAAACTGTCCCCCCTGAACGCTGCACCCCGGTTCCTTTCCCAAAGTGTCTCACACAGGGCAGCCCCCACCCTTGTCCAATTGTTGTAACTCAGGGCAGAAGTTTGGGGTCATCTCTCCCTCAGCCTCTCTCCCAGCCACCCTGCAGGAAAAAGGAGCTGGGATCCTTTGGGCACAGTGTGCTGGCTCAAAGAGCATCTCCCCTGGGCTTCACTGCTCCAGGCAAGGGGCTGAGCTCAACCTCACACCATTTCTATAGCACTGGGAGCAACTTTTTCCCCTGAAAGGGATAAACATCCTCCAAAAACCCTGTGGGGCTCCAGGAGTGGAAATTACTCGAAGCACATCTGACTGGCTCCTCTTCTGCAGTTAAATTTCAGAAAGCATCTTCCCAGCCCCTGGAGAGGAGTGACCTGCAGTGAGCAGGTAATGAAAATCGACTCCCCAGAACCTTTGGATACTTGGAAAATACTCAGCTCAAATTGAGAGCTGCTTTCTCCACACACGGCCGTCCAGCAGGACACAGAGCTCACGCAGAGCTCAGAGGTGTCACACAGCAGCTCCTAAGTGCCTCTCCCTGCTCCTTCCCCTGCACTCTGCTGAGTGGATTTCTGTCCCAGCTGAGATCTCAGCCTCTGTGCAAACCCCAGTCTCGAGCAGGGAAGCCACTGTCCTCCTGCCACCATGCAGGCACAATCCTCCCAGAATGAGGTTTGGTTCAAGGGCTCTGGGCACAGAAGAAAGGGATCATTCTGAAGGTTTTGCTACTGGCTTGCCTTTCTTCTGGGGTTTTATTCGCTCCTCCCCAGAGCCCCACTGTCTACTCCACCCCAGTGTTGACACAGATGATCCCTGGTTTCAAAGATGTGGGTCCTGCCATCAGCCTCCTCTTCCACAAATGCAGGACTCACTCACAAGCAGCCTGCTCATTGCATCTCTTCACTCATCCCCATCACAATCCTATTATAACATTGTAATGGAGTAAACACCTTTTTTTTGCCCTTTCCCACCTGCACATTGTTTTTTTTCCACTGAAAAAGCCCCGTTTTTGGGCTGATGCTGCAAACTGACAATGCCTCTAAAGGCATGGTGCTGGGTGCTGGGGCAGCAGGGGTTTGGGACACGGCTCCTCATGCTCCAAATGTTTGCAGTTTTTTAATCCACAAAGTGGATGAATTGGCATCCTCCAAGGCGAGAAGAGGGTCCCCAGGATGTGCTGTCACAGAGGGTGTGGGTGCCAGGATTGGGAGAGCAAACAGCTCTGCCCAGGAGCTGGGCAGACCCACAGGAAGAAAACCAGCTGGCAGCTGGGCAGGAGATAGGACATCAAGTACCTCTTAGAGGTGGCAGAGTGAATCTCAGGGTGGAGTGTGTGCTTTTCCCAGGCCACAGGAAATGGTGCCATTGAGCACAGTGGGGGTGGGAAGGCACCAGGGAGCTCACCTCTCCTTCTCCTGGGGGCTCTGGGAGCTGTCAGTCCATGCAGTAAATGAGCATCCAGGAGCCTGTGTGTCCTTCTGAAGGGCTGACAGCACCCCGTGCCCAGGACACCTGTAAGACTTTCCTGAGGCTTTCCTACCCCACTCACTCTGGGCACTGCACACCCTGTTCATGCCCCTGCTCCAGGCAGATCCCAGCAGGCAGCAAAGGGCTCTGGCATGAACAAAACCACCCAGCATCTCCCCAGCAGAGCTGGAAACACAAGCAAGCCCCTCCAATACCCTCCAGGAATGACATCAGGGCATTCCAATGCTTTTCCATGCTGCAGCAGGAGCAGGGATGTGGGACATGAAGGACAGTGGCCTTGCACAAGCCAGCCCAGCCACAGGGCTCACCCGCTCCTGAAGGCATTAACTATTCCTTGCTTCGCCCCCAAAATGAAAGGCATTGCCCCAGAAGCACTGGAAAGGCTCTGGAAAACCTATAAACTTGTCAGAAGGAGACAGGCTCTGAGTCAGAGACCTCTCAGGAGGGAGGCAGGGGGACAGACAATGCCAGCAGTGAAACAGAGATCCTGCAAGCCAAGGTCTGGGATGGCAGAGGGCTGACAACAGCAGAGCAACCCCCAGACCCCAACCCATGGGGATTGTCCCTACAGGAAACCACCATTTCCCAAAATCTATGCTCAGAGGGGGCAATGATGCAGAGGCACCTGACCCTGCAGAACAGCTTCAAAAGAAATCACCCTTGTTGTGGGGAACCCATCACCATCACCTCAGCAGGCACCAAGCACACCCAGTGCAGCCGTGTCTGTGCAGACATCAGAGCCCAGCCCAGCCGATGCAACGGGGCTTTTTTATCATGCTTTATGAACAAAGGCAGCCAGAAAATCAGCCTAGACTACACAGCACCTGGCCAGGCACTAGAAGAAGGTTATTTTCAGCCAGAAGCTGGAAGACATTTCCCTTGTTAAACTGCTCTCTGGTCAGTATTCAAAGCCCCGTAGCCCCTGTGGGCAGAACAGAAGTCAGAGAGCGAAGCCTTTGTCCTGCGGCTCCTTTGGAAGCTGGGCTCAGTGGGACAGCCTTCCCCAGCACTCACAAGGTTTTGGCAAGAGCTCGGTTTTCACACCCACTCAAGCAAAAGTGTATTTTCTAGCTAAGGAAAGTATGTCAGGGCATTGATTTCTTGGGCAACTGCACCGCAGAATGGATGGAGCTAAACTCAGTGATGCATTAGGCTGTTGGCTGCAAACCAAACAGCTAGTAAAAATGCCTTAAAACCAATTTTTTTTTGTTGTTTTTTTTCTAGTGTATTTGGAGAACAGCCTGCCTGCTCTTAGGCCTTCCCTTCTGTTCTTGACTTCCCCATCCAAACAAGAGGGTGGTGTCACCCGGCCTCCCTCAGCATCTGCTCATGGGGGGATGCTTCCATTGAAAGTTAGGCAAACAGGAGAGAAAAAAAACAAAACGGTATTCACAAGCAGTGGGAAGGAAGAAATGATCCCCAGAGGTACAGCCTGGTTTGCCCAACATCCAGAGGAGAGAGGACATCAGCATCCCACCAGTGCAGAGCCCGAGAGAGCCTGAGCGGCAGGAACGGGCGGATGCACCAGGATGTGTCATCCTCCTCCTCCTCCTCCTCCTCCTCCTCCTCCTGGCCACAGACCTGCACAGCCGGCAGGGGTCACACCGTGGTCCTTCACGGGCTGATGGGCACAAGCCCTTGTCCCCTGGTGGCCGGGAGCTGGGCACGGGGCCTGGCGGCCGGGCGCGCTGCAGAAGGCGGCAGACGCTGCTGACACCTTTGTCCTGCAGGGTTTCTGAGCCGGCCCTCGGCAGCAGCTCTGTGAATATCCAAAGAGGACAGCGTCAGGCCTGGCTCCGGGAAGCAGCGGAGGATCAGTAGGGGCAGAACATTTCATCACCTGCAGCGAAGGGCCGGGTCCCCCTCTCGGGGAGGAGAGACACCTGCTAAGGACAGCAGCCCTCCCTTCCGCAGGGACAGCGAGGGCTGAACAACAGCCCAGCCTTCATTTCACACCGAATTTAATTGGCCATGCAGGGCTTTGCTGTGCTCTGGGGGAGGATGATGCTTGGCTGCGTTCTGAGAAGGAGCACCAGGCACAGCAAATGTCTGCAGCCTCCCCCAAATTTTTCCCCTCTTGTGTTTCCTGTAGCTCATGATGTCCTGGGATTTCAGATGCCTTGATGATGATCCTGGTGAGTTTTTCTTTCTGGCCTCCAAGCCCTCTCAGCAGGTTCGGCCAGATGGAGGCAGGAGCAAGGATTGGCAGTGCTTCTCCATCCATCCCACTTTGTTTTGGAAATGCTGAAAAACAGGAAGCAATTGGCTGGAGGGATTTGGCCAGCACAGGCTCCATCTGCAACCAGAGGCACCCAACGTGCACCAACACAGCCAAGGAAGGCGTGGGCAGGTCCCTTCTAAACCCCCACCCTCGGCTGTCCTGCTCTGTAAACCCAACCCAACTGCAGCCAGTGGACTCACTGAGTTAAGGGAAGGTTTAGATTATTTAGCAGAGAAATTTCTTCACTGAAAGGGTTGTCCAGGACTGGAATGGGCTGCCCAGGGCTGTGGTGAAGTCACCATCCCTGGAGGGATTTCAAAGATGTGTAGGTGTAGCACCTGGGGACATGGTTTGGTGCTGGCCTTGTCAGTGCTGTGATGATGGTTGTACCGAAAAATCTTACAGGGTTTTCCCAGCTTAAAAAATTCTGTGATTCTGTCACAGGTCCCAGAGGATTTGCCCGACTCCAAATTGTATCCTTGAACATCTCAGCCACACTCCACCTTCACAATTAGATGATGGCTGGATGGTCCACACACCTTGCCCATCACTGCCCACCTCCAGCTTCTGACCCTCCCCAGCTCCTCTCCCAAAATCCCAGCACAGCCCAACACCCCTGGCTTGTTCACAAAGACAGAGGAAACCACTTTGCTGAAAGGATAAAAGGAAGCTTCTTTAGGCATCACTGGAGAACCTTCCCAACAGGGAGCACTGGTATAGATCTTTTAAGACAGTTGTAATTTCTTTAGAGTATTTCTCCAAGCATACCTGGATAAATTATTCACAAAGAATAAGAGATTAACCCATCTGGAAAGAAAAAAAAAAAGGAGAACAGGCCTCTGGGATCAGGCCAGCAGCTTTTTCCTGTAATGCTATTGCCACATGCAATATTCCTGCTTCCACTGTGAAAGAATATAGCAATTATTTATATTGATTTAATGGAAAGGGGCTTTGTCACATGAAATAACACATGAGCAGGTCATGAAGCAGAGAATAATGAACAGGGAATAATGCTGTACCCCTGGATAAACAGGGCAGTAGGAAGGGGGGAACCCACCCACCACGGCAATAATAAAGAAATCATCATTACCACAGAACCAACCCAGCTAATTTTTACTCCATTTCCATGTTACCACTACGAACATTTAAATTCTGTTGCCATTTTTAGAGAGGAAAACATATTTCAGTGATGTTTGTTGGAAATATCATTAGGATCACAGTCACCCCCGCAATGTTTTATTGCAGGCAGTTACTTCCATGCTGTCATTTGCAGAGATTACTTCCCAAATTACTTCTAAACATCCAAATTGCAAAGGGAAGGAGTTAGTCTAGCACTGGGATTGATTGCTGTAGTTTCTCTTGCAAGACTAATAAGAATATATGCATCTCTTCTGCAGTGTTTTGTTTAAAGTGGTTGTGGAGCATTTGTGAAGGGGGGCAAGTGCTTCTCCAAGGCAGCAGAGCTGCCTGCAAAGCTGTGACCCATCACCCTCTCCAGTGGAGCCAAGCAGATCAAAGCAAATCAGAAGGACAACTCACTAACCTGCTCTTAAAAACTTATTTCCCAGGCATAACCATGCTTGGAAGGTGGGAAAAACTCCTAAAAAATCAAGTTTACCGAAGGCAGTTGAAGAGTGCATCTCACAGCAGTGTTAGAAAACAAACACCTGGGATTAAGGCTTCTTTAATCAACATTTACTGCAGGTTTAATAACGTGTATTAAAAGCAGGCAGGCAAATGGTGTTTGGGAAACGTCAGGAAAATAAAGTAGATAAATGTACTAATTGCAGCTTATCTGACAGCTCTGTGCTCTCCTCCACAGCTGAGACTCCAGATCGAGTATTTATACATCAGGCAGGATTGATTCTCTGGGATCAAGCAAGACTCAGGGTAGGGTGACAGCAGCTGATAGATGGGCATGGTGTCTCACCAAACCCTGGCAGATTGCTTTGTCCAGGTACTGCAAATTGAAAAAGGAGGTATTTTGCAGCTGACAGCAGCTGCTTACAGCAGGGGAGACTTGATCTGCCTGGTTTTACAACACATTTGAGCAGGGCTGTTTGACACTCCGAAGCAGCAAGAGGTTTTGTGTGTATTTGTGTGTTTAGGTGGGCTCCACCCTTCTGGGAAGCTCCCACCGAAATAATCTGCAGATAAAAAAGAGGCCCCTGGAAATCTGTGTCTCAGCCACGTGTCATGAAGAAGAAAAGAGACCAAAATGGACAGTCTCCAGGGGGCTGATGGGTCCAGCTCAGGAGGCTCAGCTCTCCCTTGTGAGGGCAAGGGGCAAAGTCCATCCAGCTCATCCCAGGAGTGACCATTTCCCCAGAGGGACACACAGCCCGAGGTTTTAAAGATCCAGTGTCACATCGTCACTCATACAGAGCTCTCCTTGTCACGGGTCCAGAGATCACATCCCTGCAGCTCAGTTTTTTCCGTGGCTGCATCAATTCCATCGTTATTGAGCCAGGAGAGCTCTGACCAAAGCCTGTGCCCTTGCAGCAGCCGTCGTGAATTTTGGCTTTCCTGCCCAGTCTCCCACTGAGCAGCACATCTGAAGGGGTTTGCTAAAATCTGCCCTTCCATTTAGTGCTTATGCAAAGAAACAGCCAAATCTGGGGTGGCCTCAACCGGTTTTGCAACTTGAAGGGAGGGCCTTGGGGGGGCTTTTCCTGAGGCAAATCCCAGGCAGATAGCATCTCCCCCGACCGCAGGAACCAGCTCCCCGTGGTTCTGTGCAACCACAGCATCTGCAGCCCCTTGTGCACAGCCATCAATCACGGCAGGAGCGGTGGCAGGGCCCTGGCAGCGACCAGGGTGTCAGAGCTCCCCAGCTCACGCATTTCCGCACAGGGCAGGGTTTAACGAGGGGAAAAGCATCCACTGGAATCACCAGCAGCAGCCAAAGAGCTGACCCAGCAATTCAAAGACAAGCTTGCTTTCTTTTTCTTTTTTTTTCTTTTTCTTCTTTTTCTTTTGCTTTTTCTTTTTCTTTTTCTTTTTCTTTTTCTTTTTCTTTTTCTTTTTCTTTTTCTTTTTCTTTTTCTTTTTCTTTTTCTTTTTCTTTTTCTTTTTCTTTTTCTTTTTCTTTTTCTTTTTCTTTTTCTTTTTCTTTTTCCTTCTCTTTCTTTCTTTCTTTCTCTCTCTCTTTCTTTCTTTCAGAAAGGGAAGTGTGCAGAAAGAATTGTTCCCAAAGCTCATCACTGACAAGTTCTTCATGGGTGCTTCCATGGGTGCTGATAGAAAGAGAAGAAAAATGCAGGACTGAAATTAATTTGCTCCTCTGAGCTTTGGGCTGAGCTTGACAGAGGAGGGACACACCTTCTTCCCCCTGAGAGACACACTCAGAGGTAAATTCTCTCCCTCTGCTCCTCACAGAGTGCAGTTGTCACAAACACACCCTCCTGAGCTACCTAAACCCAGGAGAAACCTCAGAATGAGCCAGCCTTTCCTCTGTGAGTGATTTCCCCTGCAACTTGTGCCAACATTTTCAAGAGAAATCCTTCCAGCCAGCTCTGGAGCCAGCTTTGGAGAGAACAGCATCCTCCTGCACTCCTGCTTTCCTTCTTCAGCAGGGTTCCACGCCCTCCCCTGGGAGCAGCAGCCAGATGCCCACAGCAGGCTGAGCACATCAGGTAACGCTGGGCACTGCCAAAGCACTGAGCACATCAGCCCCAGCTTTTTGGTATTCCCACTCTCTGAATTAACCAAGAGAATTGCTGTGCTCCCCACTGACACTCTCTCCTAAAGCTTGTTAGGAGAACAGGCTCTCTCTCCTGTGAGCCTGTGCTGGGGGGAGACTGTGCTGGGGGGCTCAGAACCCAGAGGGGCAGTGGGACGTGTCCCATGGCAGAGCTGGCCAAGGCCACATGGGACTCTGTGCATGCAGGGGGCTGACCAGAGGACAAACACATCCTCCAGAGCTGGCACAGCTTTCTTGGTGGGTCCTCAATGAACTGGAGCATTTCAGCTCTGCCAGCCCCACCGTGCTGCTTCCACCAAGCCACAGAGGGGAGACCAGGCCCCTCTGGGCTGAGATTCAGCTCTTCCCCTGGGAAATTGCCCCTCATTTTTAGCATTGCTAATTTCACTGTGTGTGCAAAGCAACGTGAAATGTAATTAATCACAGTCCTGTGTCCACTCGTGCCTGCAGTGCTGTAGAGGCAGGGATGATCCTAACAAAGCAGCCCAGGTAGAGCCTCTAGAGCCTTCCTGGCCTCCCAAGGATTCTCCATGCTTCTGTAGACTGAGGATTTTTCTGGTTTTCCAGCCAAAAAAAGCCCTCCTTAGTGATCCTGCTGTCACAGCCACACTGGGACAAGCAAGGCATGGGGATGCAGGGATGGGTAATTAGCAGGCTGGCACCCACGTGCTCCAGGACCACTGGCTGAGTGTGTGGCACACATGGATCAAGGCTTCCCAAGAATGCACCAGGCTCTTCCTAAGATACTTGCAGGCACCTGAGATGCATTGGGACCCCTCCCTTTCACAATCTGTCCTAGGCACTGAGTTCACCACGCAGTTTCTGAAGGGAGTTGCAGCCTGCTCTGGTGCACTGGGGATTTGAAGCCTTTATGGCACCCGGGCCTCTCTGGTTGGTGTATCCACCCCATGTTCATGGCTTGCATAAAAGCAAAGCTCAGACCTTGCAGAGCTCTGCAGGGAGTCTCCCTTTCCCAGCCACCACACTGCCCAAATGCCAGCACCCAGCCCTGCTCCACATCCCTGCCTGGTCCCCAAAACCAGTTTCCTCTGCTCAGCTACCTGGGCTCTCCAGCCGGGTTCCTGGTGAGAAGAGGAGAAACCCGTTCTCCCAGGCTGTGATTTTCAACCCAGAATGCTTTTCATTAACTCTGTCCCCAAGGCACAGAGGGGGACAGCCCACACAGGCATTGAGCAGCCCCGAGCTTGTTGGAGTCAGAAGAAAACGAGGCAGAGCTTTGCTTGCAAAGTTAATTTGAAGCAACCGGCAGCTGGCAGAGCAGCCAGGGGAGCCTGTCCCACAGCAAGAGCCAGCATTTTCCAGGGATACCACAGAGCTGGGATGCTAGCAGGGAGGGGACAGCAAAGGGCTTAGTCAAAATGTTTAGGGACAATTATTTCAGGAGCGTTGCAGGCACATGGAGATGGGCTCTGGCAGGCGAGCTGGGGACGTGACCTCATTCTAATGTGCAGCTCAGCACCAGGCAGGGCTGGGGGACACCAGGAGAGCCCCAGGGGTGGTTTGTGGACAGCTTGAGCCCTCCTGCAGGCAGCAGAAAGTGGGATCCAACACAGGATGCTGCAGTTGTACCCCATGTGCGTCCTCCCTCCAGCCTCTGCTGCTCTCATTTTATGCCAAATTAATGGAGTTTTATGATTTTCTGTAATACAATGGCTGCAATAAAGATGCAATTACTCTGGATGGAACTTGCACTCAGGAAAAAAATTGTATTCAGGACTGGTGAAACACATCTGACCAGGAGTGGATGGGCATGGAGCATGGACTGGGGCTGAAAAACCAGAAGTATGAGGTGGTCAGACTCATGTCCAGGCAGGGTTGTGGCAGGCTGGGCTCTGTCAGACAGGGCAGATGTGAGCAGCACCTGAAGAATCCTCCCAGATGGGTTAAACAGGCAGGAAAAGATCCCCAGAGCCACAAATAAAGGGCTGGGAAATAAGAGCAGGGACAGAGTATCAACAGGGGTTTGGTATCATCTCCAGCTCATGAGACAGATGGAAGCTTTGGATCTGCCAGGGCAGAGCCAAGCAAAGATGCTGGGCATGCAGGCAAGGGCAGGGATGCCTGGGGATATATCTGGCTGCCAGCAGGATGCACACGGTAAAATGCGTCTTTCCAGCATCTCTCCTGCTTTCTTTAGCTCTGTTTCCCTGGCTCTCCTCTTTGGGCAGGAATCCATCCTCACCCCAGGCAGGTAAAACATCTGGCACAATATTCCCTGCACATGGGGGAGGCTCCGTTGCAGGGCAAGGGAGAGCAGAGCAGCCCACCAGCCACCCCTGCTTGCAACACCACCAGGACACAGCCCAAATTACCTGGTTCATTCCAGCTTTTCCCCACAGGCCGTTCCAGCATGCCAAGGAAATCCCAGAGGCTGCTGCAACTGGCTCAAAACCACCAGCCCTGTCAGCTGGTTTGAATTTTCCTTGTGTTTGCAAAGGCAAAAAAAAAAAAAGATTAAATGGCCTTTTAATCCTTATTCAGCATTGCTCTGAAGGCTTTTCCAGCGAAACTAAAATGTATCACCCATGCCTTGCTGTTTGCATTAATAGCCCAAGGGGACTTAAAGCTGGCTCAGACTGTGTCAAATGCCCCAGAGAGCTCAGCAAGGGCAGCCAGGCTCTGTGCACAGCTGGGAGCTCCCTCAGCCCTTCCCTGGTTTATCCCCATGCCACAGCCCCTGTGCCCAAGCTGCAGATCCTGTGCCACCCACCCAGCACCACTCCTGGCCCAGGGATGCTGCCCACACCTGGATGGAGCTGGAGAGGGTTTCTGACAAGGACATTGAGTGACAGGAGGAGGGGTTATGGCATCAAACTGGCACAGGGCAGGGTTAGGTTCTATGTAAGGAAGAAATCTTTCCCTGTGAGGGGGCTCAGGCCCTGGCACAGGGTGCCCAGAGAAGCTGTGGCTGCCCCATCACTGGAAGTGTCCAAGGCCAGGTTGGACAGGGCTTGGAGCAACCTGGGACAATGGAAGGTGTCCCTGCCCATGGCAGGGGGTGGAACAGGAGGAGTTTTATGGTGCCTTCCAACCCAAACCATTCTGTGAGTCTCTGATAAGGCTCCAGGTATCAGGACTTCTCCCAGCTCCTGCATGGTCCTGCCTTCCCACAGGAGCATGGGATGGGTACATGGCAAAGGGCAAAGGGTCTCAAAATGTGCCTGGCAGCACGGGATCAGCTGGAGGCTGCACTGGATGGATCAGCCCCATCTTCATCACAAGGAGGTGGCACAAAATCCCCCAGCAGCACAGTCCATCCTCCCTTCATGCCCCATCATCTCAGTGCTGTCAGAAACAGGGCAGAGCATCCCAGTGCCAATTTACTGCCAAGGAAGGTTTAATGTATTTGTGCAAAGCACAGCATGATCAGAGATGAGAGAGATCCTTTTAGCTTCTCTCCTGACCCAGCATCATGCAAGGACCTGTGGCTGGCCCCCACATCCAGGGACATGCACATCCTCCTAAAGTGCAGCAGGTCAACAGCACTCACCAAACTCAGATTACTCAGCATCTTTATGCCAGCTGGTCTCTGTCTCTCCTCTTTTCCTCTCAGGGTTTGTCAGGTTTAATTAAAATTCCTATACTCGGCTGGTTTTTTCACTCAGGCTATTATCTGCAGTGTGCTCTGCTGCCTGCCTCGAGCTCATCTCATTAGGAACCCACCTCTTGGTGAATAGACCCAAATTTAGGAGGCAATACATGGCCAGTGTTTGAGTCTGAGTAGTTCTATTGACCCATCCCCTTGACAAGACAGATGCCCCAAGGACCTGTTCTCGGTGTTCCTGCTACTCATCTGTTTCCAGTGAAACGAGGATTTGGTTCACTGCAGAAAATTACAGCCAGGAAGGAGGAGGAGGTGGAGGTGAGCCTGCCCTGCCCCAGCACTCATGGCTGTCAGATTGCAGGTCACACTGCCCAGCACACCGTGGGGACCCACATGTGCCTGCCCTGAGCACACCAAGAGTGTGGGTCTGTGTTTTAACCATCCTGAAGCCAACAAACACCTGCAGAGCTTCTCCCTTCCTCCCTCCCCGGGAAATCAGGTCTCACATGGAGGTGGCATTTGGCTCTGCCTTCTCTGGTCACACACATCAAACCTCACTGGGTTCCTCATGGAAGTAGGACTGGGGATGGTTTGCAGGGGTTGACAGATGAACCCTCTAGAAGAGAGGGAAACGGAGGAAAAAAGCCACAAACAACTTTCAGAGGAACAACCCCTGGAAGAAAAAGCAGAGAGGCTGAGCCAGCTCCCATGGCCGTGGGCAGCTGTTCCTCCTGGGTCTGTGAGGCAGCACAGTGCTGTCATGGGGCTGGGGACAGGCACAAGGTCACCCAGCCTTTCAGGACACCAGCCCCCAGCTCCTGGAGGTGTTCAGCAGCTCATGTGTCTTCTTGTGCACACCCAAAGGGAGCCTTTCCCATAGATCTCAGCTCAACCCCCCATGATTTTTTTCCCCGAGTGTTTTTAGCTCAACCGCTGAACAAGGAAACCTGCTCTTCACTCAACTCTGTTCTGCTGATGAAGAGGTCCAAAAAAACCCTCTCAAATGCAGACTCCATCACTGAGGGGATCTGTGTTGAGCTGGCAAAGGCAGGGAGAGATGAACCCAGCAGTGAAGCAGCAAAGCTACAGTGGCAGAAGAAGAACACCAAAGCAGAGCAGCCCTGGAGATGCACTTCAAACCCAGGAGACTCCCACAGCCATGGGCTTCAAAGGGCTGGCCCCAAGTCCCCAGGACACCAATCCTCTCCTGCTGTGGGCCATGGACCAGCAAAAACAGAACCTAGCTCAGGCTAAGCACTCTGGACATGGAGCTCTTTTTAGGCCCTAATTGAAGCTCGAGCCCAGGATTCAGATATGCTCCAGATATGAAGCAGTAAAGAAACACAAGAGCCTTCCTACCCTTCCTCCTCCACCTCACCACTGTCCTGAGAGGAATGCATGTTCCAGCAGGCTCCTGTGGTCCCCATCCCACACTCTGAGGCACCCCCAGCCCCACTGCAGCCCCCTCCCCTGCCTCTCCACACACCTCTACTCCCAGCAGTAGCTGTTTGCTCCTTTTGGCCACTGGCTGCTGATTCCCATCCCGTACATTCCCTTCCATTTAGAGATATTGTCAGTTGAGGATCAGAGCTCAGATGTTTATTATTTCTAATGTAATCCCAAGCCAAAATAGGAGGCAGGGTGTTTAGTCTTTCCCTGGGCTCTCACTGCTGAAGAATGGCAGCCGAGGCAGCACCCGGCGTTCCCCATCGCGCCGCGCTCCCCACGGACAGATGGCCAACCCTTCACTCTTCCAGCAGCTCCCAGATATTTTTACTGCCTATTGCTTTTTTGCCTCTGTTTATTTTTCATGCTGAAATAAGCGGAGTGATGGGAAAAAGAAATCTCCTGCTGAGCGTTGCATCAGAGAGCAGATTCCCATAAGGATTAATTTCAGTGGAAACAGCAAGGCCGTCATTTCTTTGGCAGGGTGAACATGGCAAGGGCTGAGCTCTGCATCACCCAGCACAGCAAAGCAAAGCTGCTGTCTGTGCTGGGCACCTGTGGACCCTCCTTTCGCCTTTTTAGTAGAGAAAAGGTAAATGTGTCAAGACACCATCAGAAGACCCTGTTGGTTCAGATAATAACTAATGATGCTTCAAGCAGAGAGCCAAGAAAGCTCCATCCAAACTGCTTGGGGCTTGTTTGAGTCAGTTTGGCACTGCTCAGCCAGGGCATCCCAGGGAAGTGGGTGATTCCAGGCAGGCAGAACTGACTTGAGGAGCACATCAGTGCCTGCTCACACTGTGCTGCCCTTCCCTGTCCAGAGATGGAGCAGACCCACAGCATCCCTCCAGGCCAGCTCCATGGGAACACCACGGGGATTTGGGAACATTAAGGGGATTTCCCATGCAGTGCTTCTACTGACTTCTGGGGTGGCATCATGTGATCCAAAGTCAAGTTCTTCAAAACTGGGATTGCATCACCAATTTTTGTCTCCCAGCAGCTGTGCTCTCTGCTGCAAAGCAAACTGCCCAGAGGCCAGCAATTGTTTTTAACCCCAGGCAGGCCACAACAAGGAAAACAAAACACCTGACATGGCTTTTGTCATGCCATGGATGAAACCCAGTGAAGACAGAGCAAAAGTGAAGAAATCCCAGCTGGGAGTATTTGGGGAATGAAGAGTGAGCATAGCTAGGCAGTGGTGAGGTTCTCTTATTATTTCCATCCTTAAATCTTAAAGAAATCAATAAAATCTTCCTGAACAGAACCTTTCCCCATAAGAAAGGATCACAGCAAGGGGTGTAAGTGTGCCTCTTCTGCGGTCACATTAAAACCACACCTCAACTCTGGATAGCTCATCTAAGAAGGGCAGCTCTTGTGAGAGCTGCAGAGAGGTCAGGGCATGGCCAGGGGCTGGGAGGGCTGCAGGGTGTTGGAGCACAGGGATGCACATCGGCACCAGCAGGAGGAATCTGAGAATGAGCTTTAGGAATAAGCTCCTCACATGTCAGCATAAAGCTCCTGTTGACACACACCTGCCTCGCTGCTGCCAGAAGAGAACAAGGAGCTGCTTTCATCCTTCTGCAGGAGCAGAGATGAGGCTGGAGCCCAGCATCAATAAATTAATGGAAAGCCTTTGCTTTCGAGCAGAGGCACTGCAGGTCTCAGCAGGCACATCACAGCTTTCTGCTCCTGCCTAAATGAATATTCAGCTGGCAGGGAAACTGCAGGTACAGGCTCTGCCAACACCTTTCTGGGACACAGCAGCAGCTCTGCCCCAATTCTTTGATGTCCCCCATGCAACAAGGTGGTCCAGAGCTGTCCTGCAGCATGTTTGTAGGAACAACCTCCTCTGCCCACCAAGGGGACCAGACCCGGGAGTCCAGCAAGCTCCTGGCATTCCTTCGTGTCATCCATGCCAGTGCAGCTGACAGCTCAGACCCTGAGGCAGAATTCATCCTCCCAGGCTCACCGTGTTCACAGGTGAAGGCTCTACCCCTGCTCACTCCCCTGAAGCAGCCTCCCATTCCCAGTCCCTACTTAGTGGCTTGTTGAGGCTTATTTACCCTCTGGGGTAGCTGCACTCCTGCAGCTGCAAGAAAAAGCTGAGTCCTCTGCGCCTGGAGCCAGGGATGAAATGCCATCCCTTTGCTGCCCACCCCAGCCTGGGCAGCGCTGGCAGGGGTGCAGCTCAGTGCTTGACAGCCCCGTGTCCCCCAGCCTGCCCACCCAGCACTCCCAGGCACGGCTGGGCAGCCTTTGAGCCACCTCCCTGACAAGAGCCCGGGGAAATACTCTGCCCTGTCCATCCTCCCTGCGAGTGGCCCTCTCCCTGCTCACAAGTGAGGAGTTTTCCCATTTGTGCCAGTCTACAGGAGCTCAGCTGAAATGCAGCAGCCTGATTGCCTAGCCAGGGCAAGAAGATGAGCAAAGAAAGCTGCCTGTGAGCCAAAAGCTTACAACTAAGAAACAAAATGAGGAACTAACAGGAGGATACAGCCCTGGCAGCTGGCAGGGACATGGGTGGGACCAAGGGGAGGGAGAGGGTGGCTAGGGGCAGGAGGGCAGCCCAGTGGGGTGAGGGAGGAGGGGCAGGAAAGGTGGGAAGCAATGCCTGAAACAGCATCCCAGTAGATGCAAGCTGGCCCACAGCGAGTTTGTTGAGGCCAAAAAAGGATATTGCAACAAGTGGAGGATGTGACGAAAGAGAAGGTGAGAGTTTTAGCTTTAGGAAAGGCTTAGCAAGGTTATGCAAGCTGTTGAGGTGCCCAGGATGTGAAGACATGGGAGGAGGCAGGAGATGAAGACAGCACTCAGGTTGTGGCAGAAAAGCAGCATCCTGGTATTGCTGAGATCAGGGAATCCCTGAGCTGAGAAAGAGAGGTTAAAAGCTCTGATTTGGCCGTGTTGTGCTTGAAAGGGTGCTGAGACATTCACAAGATGTCAGAGAGCTCCTCTGAGATATGAATTTGGACAGGGAGAGGAGAGCCCAGAGAGGGGCTGCATGCCTGAGTCATCACCATAGAGATGGTATTTGAGTGTAGCTGCAATGAGATTACCCAGAGACACAGCACGGAGCACGGACACGGCTCTGTGAACTGCCAGGGCAAGCCAGGCCCCCACAGCAGCCCAGCACCAGCCACTGAGAGGCAACAGGTGGCCAAAACTGGGACATGCTCCAGGCAAGGCTCAGAGCCAGCCAGCCACAGCTCTGCCTCACCTCCAGAGGATGACTTGGACCCTCCTCCTCAGAAGTCCACCTCTTTTCTGTGTGCTGTGTGCTCTCCACACTGGAAATCCAGCTCTTCAAACCATCAGACACCAAACTCAAGCCCTTCAAAGGGGGCAGAGCTGAGCTTCTGAGCCTCACCTCTACAAACGAGGGGGAACCACACGCTCACACCCCACAGGAGAGCCACAAGGGCAACTCCCACAGCAGTGAAGAGACCTCTGGGGTCAGCGTGAGGGGGCATGAGGGACCTCTGAGAAGTGCCAGAGTGAGCTGCTGCAAAGCTCCAGGCTGTGGTCAGTCCTGGAGACTGTGACCAGGAGGTGGCAGGCTCAACTCGTCCGTGGCTGGTGGCTCTTCTGCAGGAGGACAAACTCGCTCATAATGTGCTTCTCACCCATCAAAAGGAGGCCGGAGAACTGAAGCTTTGGAGGCAGAGGGGGGAAAAAAGAGACAGTTTGAGCTTCTTTGAAAAGCAACCCCAACTCGGGAGAGATGTTTCTGCCACCAAGGCTGGTGCCTATCAGGGACACAGTCGTGATCAACGCCAGGACTAGCGTGGGGACAGTGGTCAGGACTGTTTCTCTCCCCTCCTGTTACAGATAACACACAGGAATCAATGGAGAGGGGGATCATATCTGCATTTCCAGCTGTCCCTCCCCACCCCCAGCACCCTGGTCCCTGGGAGAGCATTTGAAACATTGCAATCGCTATAATTAGAAGTAACACTCACTTTCCAAGAGGAAACTGTGCAAAAGGTTGATTTCCTCTTTAATGCCATTTCAGATCTGCAGCTCCAGTGGTGAGGGGATTTGCTGAGCAGCAGTCTGGATCACTAAGAAGAATTAAGAGTTTCCTCCCACTTCCGTGGGGATTACTCAGTCCAGGTGCAAGATGCCAGGTCCTAAGGTGCAGAGGAGACTGTGCTACTCTGTCCAATCCCTCTGCAAAGAGCAGAGGCCAGAGGCATTTCCATTATCATCATCATCTCTTCAATATTATGCATTGCCCCCAAGGCTAATTAGCACTGCTGCATGCAGCACAGACTTGGGAATGCCAAAGACTTCGGGAACTTCGTCACTGGAGCTTTCAACGGAGCTGCAAGTCACAAGTAGGCTCCTTGTGATTCCATACAAGGAAATATTCACAACATACAACAAAAATAGCCTCCATCACTACACGTTATAATCACATCAGGGAGCCTCCAATCTCTGCAGCAATAAATGATGCCCTCTCTCCTCACTCACAGCACTCTGCAAACACCCATTAACCCTCCCAAAACACAAAGATGGGCTACAGAGTCTAAGGCACAGACCTCAGCCAGCAAAAATCGTGGCAGGGAGTCAGCAGCAATGCCTGGACTGTAACAACCTCTTTATCTTTCCGATAATCTCAGGAACACAAGGCAAGTTTAGTTTGCCTTGTCCTTTGCAACCTTTCTGAGACCTTAAGGCCAAAAGAAGCTGCTACATTTTCTCCTCCTTCAGAGTTATTTTTGTGCTGAGCCCAGGAACTTGTGATGGATAAAAGCACCTGCAGAAAGGTCATCAGCCATAGCCCAAAATTATTCAGAGATAACGAAGCTCTCCTTGGCAGAGTGCTCTGCTGTTTCAATCTCACACTATTGAAAAGGTTTTCCTGGTTTGTAATTTGAACTCATCTGCATTTTGCATCCAGATGTTGATCCTTGCTGAGCCCCACAGAGCTGCCTACTGCTGCACAGCTCAAGCACCGCAATCAAATCCTTTTGATAAGCTAAAAGCAAAGGGCACTTTGATCTCTCAGAAAGACACCAGGCCAGTTCCTGGAAAGGCTCCTTCAGCCGTGAGGATGGAGCCTTAAGAATTTCTGCAATGAACTTTCTTGATCAGATGCCCCAGCCCCTTGTGCAAATTCACCAAATAAACTCAGATTCTCTTTCCAACCACCACTGACACAAAGGGCATTTCAGTCAGACCCAAAATGGTTTTCTTAAGACAGAAGTAGGCTCAGTTTTTTGTTTTAAAAAATACCTTAAAAATAATATTCCCATACTTGTTCAGACAAGTAACCAGACAACATTTTTTCCACTCTTTAAATCCAGCCTCAGAAGTGAGATGTGCCATCCCTGGGTTGTTTGTCACCTTTACCCTCCTCTGTACTGCCAGAATTAGACATGTGTGTGTGTGTGTGGCAGCCCACCCTGCTGATCCCTCCTGCCTCCCCAAAAAACATCTGCAGGGCTGTGAGTGGGTTCTCTGGAAGCCGTGGCTCCCATACAAGGCAGCTGGTCCCTGGCCAATGAAGGGCAGCTGGAAAGGCCTGACCAAGTAAGAGATCAACTTGGCTGAGCATCATTTAATTCTCTACAGGGGGAACAAAATATAGTCAGGTCACCTAAAAAAGTGAAATATCATGTCTCACTTGTTTCCAAACAGTGATGTAGTTTCTGTGTCATGCTTGCTCCCAAACAAGTAGAGAAGAAACTGTATCTGGAGAGCTGAATGCCTTCCTCCTCCCACTGACTTCAGAGGGAAGAATGCCTTGGGTGGATAAACTCCTCCACCAAACCTGCAGGTACCCTCCCCATAACCTCCAATCTAGGCAGGTCCAGGCTGCTCTGCAGCAAGGCTGAGCACCAGCACCTGTCCAGAGAAGCTGTGGCTGCCCCATCCCTGCAAATGTTCATGCCCAGATTGGACAGGCCTTGGAGCAACCTGCTCTAGTGGAAGATGTCCCTGCCCATGGCAGTGGGTGGAACAATTTCAACACAAACCAATCTGTGATTCTGTCATTCCGTGATCAGCATCAGCCCATTCCCATTGCCGTTCCCATTGCCGTTCCCATTGGCATTCCCATTCCCATTCCCATTCCCATTGCCGTTCCCATTGCCGTTCCCATTGCCGTTCCCATTCCCATTCCCATTCCCATTGCCGGGCTGCAGCTGGCAGGCAGCGTGCAGGACCCTGGGGAAGCTCAGGTCACTCCGCACGTGCCTGTGCTGACCTGGCCTCGTTGTGTTTGGAAAGAGAAAGGCAATGGCACACGTCAGGCAGATTAGAAGGTGACAAATAGATGGACAGGCAGGCAGGCTGGCTGTCTTTAAATAGTCGTCATATTTTTGCCATGATATCTGTCTGTGAGGGTTTAAATTATGAGCTTTACTTACAGCTTTGAAAGAATTTAAAATGCTTAAATCCTTGTTAAAAACTAAACTAACAAAGCTTGGCTGCATCCTGCACTTTTAATCCACAGTGAAGGCAGTGCATTTGATTTGAAGGGCTACAGAGCTCTTACGGAAATACCCTGCAAACACTGAGCTCCAGCTAATGGCCAGCCTGCTGTAGAAAAGGTTTGGTGTCAGATGCAGATCCTGGGCTCAAGTGAGTCCATCAAAACTCCCCCAACCTTCTGAGTGAAGGATCAGATATTGGATGTGCAGTCTGTGCTGTTTTGGGACACCGCACAAGCAGTAAAAGATATTGAGGGCCCAGATGTTGGCAGGGATATGGGAGAAATCCTGTAGCTGCCTCTCACCCCGGGGAGTGCAGGGAGAGCAGCAAGTCCCAGAGTTAAATGCTTCCAGCAGGACCAGCTGCTGCAGCCCCCCAAGCAAGCCAGCCACACATCCTATGAGCTCTGCATCCCCCACAGAGGGAGGACGTGTCAGGTGAGGCAGAAGGTTCCCAAACCTTTGGAAAAACCCTTTTGTAGATGATAAAGTCCCCGAGAACACCTCCAGTTCCTGTTAGTCTTTATTTATCATCCTCTTTAAGACAGACAGACGGGTTAACTTCCACCCTCCCGTGCTGATCCCCTCCTGTTTGCAGAACTGCACTGCTCGCAGGCAAGCCCCAAACTTCCCAGCTTCTAGCCCAAATCTGCAGCGTGGCCAGAGCACGAGCAGGCCCGACAGCACAGCAGCTGTGGCACTGCTGTCGCCCTGCTGTCGCCCTGCTGTCACCCTGCTGTCACCCTGCTGTCCCCCTGCCCACCGCCCGCACCCGCGCCCTCCGCCGCCTCTGCCAGAGGAAGCCCCATCCTGGCCCCTCCAGAACTGCTGTGCCCTCAGGGGAAACTGTGGAGGTGGCTCTGCCAAGGAGCGTGAAAAAGGGGTGGAATCCACCCCGGAGCAGGGGTGGCACACGGGAACATCCTGACCATGGGGATTTCCCCACCGGAGGAACGCGCCCACTGCCAGATGCGGTGCCCGCTCCCCATCCCGCCTGCAGCTGGATCTCACTGCCGGGGGGGAAAAGCTTCTGCCTCCTGACTGTTCTGTTTGTTCTGCTAAAGACCATAATCACTCTGCTGTTTGGGTTTGTTTGGGGTGGGTTTTTTTTAGCAGGCTCCTATTTTTGTGAGTTCATGTGCTGCGCTCCCTCTGCTGGCTCACTTGGGATGGGGAGAGGCTCTGGGGAAGGAATCGTGGACCGAGAATCCCAGAATGGTTTGGGTTGGACGGGACCGTACGGCTCATCTCGTCCCAACCCCCTGCCATGGGCAAGGACGCCTTTCACTAGACCAGGTTGCTCCAAGCCCCGTCCAACCCAGCCTTGAAAACTTCCAGGGGCGGAGAAGGGGAAAAAACAAAGCCCTGCTCTAACTGCCTGTGAAAAGTAACATCACAAACTCTTCCCAGGCCTTGACTCGTTAAATGTGAGTGTTAAGACCTGAGAGTGGCATTCCTGTGTCAGCTTTACTCCTTGTGGCCTGGGTAAGCAGAGTGCGGTCAACAAAGAGAAGTGGGTGGCTTGATAAAATTCAGCTGATCTTTGTTGAGGATGGAGAAGCTCTCACACTTGAAAGTCACATCAGCAAAGAGACAGGTTTGTACTGCTGTGGTGTGCAAAGGCCCTCAGCACAAGTAATTACACCCAGCACAAATTGTCAGCAAAAATGTGAAAGCAGATCTTGAAAATCTTGATTAAAGAAAACCTCCTGAAGGGCAGGAAGCATCTCATGAGGAAAAACAAGGGGATGCTTCCACAAGGAGTCATCCCAAGCCCCTCATGCTTCAGAGAGCATTTCTCACACACAGAACTGCTATTGGGAGCCCTGGAGCATCCTTCCCTTTCTGGAAAGCTGGTGGATGGGATTAAGCCCAGGGTTGTCCTGCAGCATTCACAGTGCTACTTTCATCATCAGAGGAGCAGAGAAATCTTTTGATGGACTTTAACCTAAGAGCAGGGAGTTTTTCATCAACCCTATTCAGTAGGCAAGCCAAGAAACAGTAAGGGCTCTCAAAATCAGCCAAATAAAAGGCAAGACAACCCCCTGTATAGATATTTTCTTACTAAAACGATTAATAAACATCACACATTGCATCAATCTCTGAAGGTCAAAGCAATCTTTTTCCCTAGTGGAAGCTCTTAATGGAGGTTTTGAGCTGCATTTTATGCCTAAGTGTGCTTCTTTAATGAGAGCAATTTTACATCTGCCCAGGTAAACCGCCTTGTTGTACATTTGCTTTTCTTCCGTGGTTTTATTACACCTATTTGGCTGATGGTGCCCAGCCAAAAGAAATAAAAGATGCTGGGAAATAAAAATGGAGTTTCTGAAAGTGTTTGTCTCCATAACAAATTAAAAAAAAAAAATAAAACTAAACAAAAACAGGCTTATGAAGCAGGATGCTTCAGTGCCCGTTTACTGAGATTTCACTGAACATCTTTTCCTTATATAAAAAGGCATTTAAACATTAAATAAAAAGGGAAATATTCTGCTAGACAAGCTGTGACACAAAAAGGGCAAACAAGATGTCTGTGAACAGCCTCTGACACCGAGGTCCTGAGGGCACCCTGCACTGCCCTGAAGCAATGGAGGGGAGTGGGGGAGTGAGGATGGGAACAGAGAGGTAACCCTGACAGAAAATACCCCCAGGGCCAAGGCAGCTGGGTCCTGCTCCACCCTGTGCTGTGCTGAGCTGGCCAGGAGATGTTAGTCCTGTCTTCCTTGTTCTGTGATTTCTCCCAGGCCTTCCTGGGAAAAAAAAATAAAAATATCATTTAAAACAACTATTTCAATACAAATATATTTAAGGTCTGTTTCTTCAGCATCCATGAGAAATGTGGTGTTTGAACACAATCATCTGCTCCTGGAGTTGTTCTCAGCCTGAATCAACAGCTGGGCAGGGGAGGATCCCTCTGCTGGCTCCAGCAGAGAGTTGGTTACAGAGGTTTCCCAGAGAGCTTTGCTGGGTTTTCTTTTTTCTTTTTTTTTTTCTTTTTTTTTTTTCCTTTTTTTTTTTTTTTNCGCAAAGAGTTTGTTTCCGGGGTTTTCCAGAGAGCTTTGCTTGGTTTTTTTTTTTTTTTTTTTTTCTTTTTTTTTTTTCCTTTTTTTTTTTTAGTCTTATCATGTCTTATTTAGGAGATGTACTTACTATAAGGGATTTGTGAGCTAGAAGGAGCTTTTTGCTGTCAAGAGCAGCATCACAAAGATCGGTTTTCTGCAGCTCTCATACCTTATTCCCTTTGTGTTATTGGTAATTATGTAATATTAAAAGAACCCTAAAAAGAAGATGTAGGAAGAAATAATCTCTGTTCCCCAAACCTGCAGATCTGAGTTACAGAAACAACAGTGAGTGACAGGTGGCAAAAGACAGATGGAGACAAGGCTAAAAGAGATCTCTAATTCTATCAGTTTAATGAGTTCTTTCCTTATCAGCTTCAGCCCTTGTCCAGGTCTGCTAAGTGGTTTTTCTTAGAGATAGAATCACTGTGAATTAGTGTGTGGCAGGTCCCTTTGTCACACAGCTGAGCAGATTTTCGACAGTTCAGTCTCTGAAGAGCTGAGCTGCTCTCAAAGCCTGGCTGCCAAGGGGAGCACTCAGCAGCTGAGCTCTGCTGACCCCCCACCCTTGTGCAGGGCCAGGCTGGGAGGCCACGGCTCTTGCAGCCACCCAGGCAATAGCCAGGGCCTCACAGGCTGCCTGCAAGGAGTTCCCTGCCTGAGCCTTCCCCGGGGTGGGAAGCCAGCTCTGGGAGCCAAGGCAGCCACGGTGCTCGCACTGGGAGCCTGTGCTCAGTTCACACTGAAGCACCAGCAATCCAGACTGCCCTGGGAAGTATCTTCCACTAGCCTAGGAAACAGTGTTTTGTGGGAAATCCATCTTTCCTTCCTTTGCAAAGGTGTTTTCCATCTGGGAGAGCAGTGCACTGCACTGGAGCAATCCTTGCTCTTCGCTCTTCTGCCCAAGGAAAGCACCTGGGGACAGCCTTGGCCCCGGGGCTCCTTGATAACCTCTAGAGTGGTGGACAGCAAAGATCTCACTTGGCTCATTTTTGCCATCATGAAAACTCGAGTTGTTTCACCTTGGACCACAGGAATACCAGGAGCTGACCTCCACCTGGGAAACTGGATGAACACTAAATCTCAATGTCCAGCCGTTTATGGAATTTAATTCTCACAAAGGCCACTTCCAGCAGGAAAGAGAAACCTTGAAACTAAAAGAGCCAAAGAGCAGGTGGACTTTGTTTATAAGGCAAGGATACTTCTTTCTCCAGCATATTTGGAATTCAGTTGTGTTTTAAAAATTGCAGACTTTAAATGTGACTACATTTATTCCTTCTTGTCTTGTCCAGAATATTTTCTCACTGATAAAAACCTGTTCCTTGCTTTGCTACGGAAGTCAGGGATTGAAGCTATGTTTTGCCTGGAAGACAGAGGCACACAGCACATTTCACATGTATGAGGAGAGGTGGGACTGGTGCCACAGAAGCAGGGAGCCCTCCCAGGACAGCTGAGAGCTGGGGTTTTTCCTTCTGACATTCATCCCTCTGATGCTTAGGTGACAGTAGGAAAATTTATTTCAGTTTTGTAGCAGGAGCTGACAGAATTGATGCATTACTGCATTCGGGGATTTAATACACACGAACAGGCACTGCCAGATCTGCACTGGCTCTGATTAAATTAAATACTGTGGAGTCAGTCTCCTGAATTTCTGTTCACAAGTAACAAACAGCGTGGAGGTGGGAACCTGCATTTTGTTATAGTCTCACCAATATAACACTGTAAGAACCATTTACGAGCAAGCTTTATGAATAACTATTTTACTCTGGATTTGGATTTAAGGACTCTGAGAGAAATTTAAGATTTTTCAGCTTCATGCAGCTACTGACCTGAACTCAACTGCTTAAAAGCTGTGTAGATTAGCTGAAAAGAATCTGAGCTACATTAGCTACACAGGAAAATAAGCACAGACTTATGCTCTGTGCAGAAACACACAGGCACCTTCACTGAAAATATGCCAAATAGATACAGATAGAGACGTACAGATATCGATATATACACACCCACACATTCTGTAGGTGCACCTCTACGTATTATATGGGTGCAGTTATTTTTAAGCGTATTCAAATCTGTGGCAAACGAGTGTCTAGAACAGAAACTGTTTTCATTTGCAGCAGCACAGGCGATGGCAGCAAGGCCAGCTGCTGAGAAACCACCCCCTGCACCTCCTCGGCAGCAAAGAGCTGTGCTGCTGCCTTTGAACCTCTACACCACATCAAGAGGGACAGGAAAATAACGCGCCAAGGACCTCAATAAACATGGATTATCTCGTTTGCTGTAATCGCTTTGAAATGGCCAAGGCAGCCCCCGGTTCCCCAGGAGTCAAGTGCTCTGCCCTGTTTCTATAATAACACCTCCTCATGCTCTGCCTGCTTCCCACATGATGTGTCCCGAGTGGAACAGGACTCTCAGGAGGTGGGGCCTTCACCAGACAGCTCGGGAAGGCTTCAAAAGTTTCAGTTCCTGAGCAGGTTTTGCAACACCAGCAGCCCGGAGCCAGAGGGGCCGGGGCAGTTTGGGGGTTTGGCTCAGGAGGAGCACACGGAGCTCCCCGGGTTGTCCATCCCCACGGATGCTCCCAGGTGCAGGAGCAGCTCCGGGGGTGTCAGCTGGCAGGAACAACAACCCTCCATGAGAATCCAACACGTCTGGCATCCCCCTTGCAGCGCTCAATGTCATCCTCAAAACCACTTCCTTCTCCTCGTCAGCACATCCTGCGCGATTTCCTGTGTTGTTTTGTAAGAGCAGCGCAAATGAAAGGATTCCTCATTTATAGAAAGCCTTTCTCTGCTTTTAGCAGCTTTTCTTTCAAATCTACTTACACAATCCCTCCTTAAAGCGTTTTTCTACCAGGTTTTCTTGTTTCTTCTTTTTTTTTTTCTTTTCCCCTGGAATTCAGAGAATTTTTTCTCTACAGTCAAAATCCTTTTCCTCACTTTTTGCTGTTTTATTTTTTAAAAAATACAATTGCTGTTAACATAGAAACCCCAAGATTCACAATTTCTGTTACAAAACATATTTACAGAACAGCAAAGCTTTTAGGTCATGCACAGGAATAAATTTTTCACTGAAATCACTTACTGATCTTAATAACCACAAACATGGTTGGCTTTATTTCAAATAGAAATTAATTTCCTCTCCATCTTCATCCCCAAATCCAGCGTGAAAAGCTAATGTATTCAGAGTCATTTGCAGGCACCATGCACCACTCCCGTTGTGGTTGGGATGCCACTCCCTCCCACAGGAACGTAAACTGCTGACTCCAGGATCCAGCTTTAACACTGCTTTGGTGGATTCTAAGTTAAGTTAGAATTTTCTGGCAGTTTTGGCAGAAATTTAACCTCCTATACACTCAATTAGATTATTTCAGTCTGTTAAACCACAGTCTGCCTTCCATTGTGTGTTATAAACCCTTCAAACACCCTAAACTTTCTTCTTCCCTGTGAACACATCAATTAAATCAATTTACCTTCCTGCTAGTCATGTTTATCAGGGTACAGCTGTAAGGAGAGCCCAGCTGAGGCAAAGGCAGACTGTTTACACTCCACAATATTCCTCTGCTTAGAACATGTTTTTCTCCATGGCTTGTTGGCTTCTCTGCTCAGAGTCAAACCCATTTACTCAGTCTCTCTGGTTATTGAGAACATTGCCCATGTAATAATCCCGAGGGTCTCTGCAGCACAGACAAATTCAAGGCTTGTTCACACCACGGGGATCAAACACGTTTGTTCCTCCTGACCAGCAGCATTTCCTGTGATAATAATAGTTTCTGGTTACTACGGACTGCCACATATTTATTACAAATTCCAGGTTCTGAGAACAAAACGAGTGTGCCCCAGGCTGCCCTTGGTGTGAAACTCGGTGGGTTTGGTTCACATGACGTGGTGAAAACAGCCTCAGCTCCCAGAGCTCATCGTGGGTTTGTACTGATTCTCCCTGTGTCGTTCACTACGCCACATTTAAGCCATAATATCTGTGTTTAATCCACCTTGAGTACAATCTTCACCTGTGGCCACCTTGTTTTAACCTGCAGTCAGCAATGTTTGACACTGAGGGCTGGAACCAGGAGCTGAACTGCAGGGTTTATTCTGGAATACTGCTGAGACTCGGAGGAATCTGTCTCAGGAGCAATAAGCTGAACTCAACAGCAGTTTCTGTTTCACACAGACTGTTTCCAGAAGCTGTTGACCTCTCCCTGCCTGCCTGGGCCTCTCTGCTGTGAAGACACCCTGCCTGTGAGCCCCCTGTGTTTGTGTCACAGAGCTGTGCTGGGCTGCTGTGGTTTCCCAGTGCTGGGGTTCTGGGCAGTGCTCCCCAGCTGCTCTGCCTGCTCCAGGTGTGTGTCAGCAGCAGCAAGGCACGAGCAGAACTCCCCGAGCCCCAGTTTTAATGTGGGTGCTGAGTTTGCAGTCCTGAGTCAGCTAATTACTATTTGTGGCCTCAGTAAAATGAAGATTGTGCTATTTGGGATCTTCCCAGGCCTTTTACAACGATCCCTTGGTCAATGTTTGTGGAAGGTTAGAATACGTATGATAATTTTTGAGCACCATATATGTATAAACATATATATAAGCTGCATGTTGTTGTTGTTGTTGTTGTTGCTTTTTAGGATCCATCAAAGCAGTATTGAGATTTCTTGATCTCCTGAGCAACTGATATCTAGTGGCTCATACCTTCTCCTTTGTTTTCAGACAGAAGCAAAGCACAAACAAGGCAGCATCTCTGTGCTTTTTATCCTTGCCAAGACCATGGCAGCCCCTCATGGCTTTGACTCATGCCCTCAGCTCGCAGTGCAGCTGGGACGGCCACTGGCCACCTCAGCCCTTGGGCTGGGATTGAACCACAGCTCCAGGAATGCTGCCTGGCCCAGCTTCCCCACTGGTCTGAAGTGGGGAGCTGTGCTGACTTGCTCTGCCCAGCACCTGCACACCCAGTTCCTTCCTTAGATTTTGGGTTGGTTTCAATCCCTGCCTTGGAACTGAGGAGGGATATGGATCTCTCAGGATACACTTGACAAGCTGACATGGTCCCAGCTAGTCAAGCAGAACCCCAGCCATGGCAGACTTTCTCTGTGGTCCCTGAACATTTCCAATCTTCTTGTCTTACTGTGCAGTGAAATTATTCCCTGTTAACTGTGCTTCTGCTGCAGATATTACTCTTCCACCCAGAGAGAGCTTTTCTCAGAAGCTGAAAGTATTGTTCTTCAACCAACTGAATTGGATTTTGAATCTCATGAGTGGCAGGGACTAAGTACACTGTGCCTGTAATGCCCCATCTGTCTTCTCTGAAGCTGCACAGAGCACAGCCAGAGGACCTTTGGGCTCATGAAACCTGAACTAAAAATAGCAATTACTGGGAAACAAAGGGGACAACCTGACCCCGCAGCTGGCAGCCTCAGTACAGCAGCAGTGATATGTAATTGCCTGCATATTTCTGAACTACACTTGAGAGCAGCTTCCAGGAGCTTCCAAGCAGAGATCCATGCACAGCTCTGACAGATGGTTCCTCCTTGCAGGAGAGAGGGCTGCTTAGACTCTTCAACCCCCATCCCAAATACAGACTAGGCTGTCTGGCATATTGCAGCTCAGCTACCAGCAAAATACCCCAAGTGGGCCAGACCTGACTCTATTCCCTGACAGCAGAGGATTTGAAGAGAACAGTGAAGCTCTAAATAACCCTGATGAAATAAGACTGGGTCACAATAAAAGTGTGTGCCCTGTGTGGTGGTAGGAATCCCAGTGTGGATCAGGGTCCTGTATTATTTGGCAGTGAATGGATATCCTGTAGTTCTTGCAGAGAAAACGGGCACAGCACAAGAAATGACAAAGATTTGAGTTTGTGAGTGTTAAAGGACAGAGCAGCATCAAAGCCACAAGCAAGCTGTCCATCTTCTGAGCCTGACAGCAATACCTTTATTCACTGGCTGTACTAAAGAAGCTATTGACACTCTAAATTAGTACTAATGTCAGTTGACCTCTTCTATCCACTCCCTTGGCCAGACGACCTTTGTATTTTATCATGTAACTCATACCAGGTAATTCAAAAAACCTCTGTCCTCATACAGAAATATCATTTTCCCATCTTCTTCCTCTCTTTTTCCTCTTTAGGCTGCTTTGCAGTGCACAGCTGCCATAAAGCTGCCTTCAAGACAGAGAAACTCACACACACAGAGGACTATTGCTAAACCAAAAGCTTCCTGTCTAACACAACCTAAAAGAGAGCAAGGTATGTGGTGTTTGCAGAGCCCACTGCTGAGAACATGAAAACCATGCTGGCCTCCCACACCTTTGTGGTGGAGAGCAGTTACTTCCCAAGTCAAGCCCAGCACAGGTAAAGAGCAAAAGAAAGAGGCTGTGGCTGTCAGGCTGCTCAGAGCTGCAGAAACCCAAAACCTTCTTGAAAGCTGAGATTCTGCTCTCAGGATCTGAGACTAAGTTAACCATCAGAGGATCTCTCACCAGGGATCCGGCTGCAGCAGTGAGAGGCAAAGCTAATGAATGCAGTGTATGCATCAGACTGGTTCAGCCTATCCCAAAATGTCACTTTTCAGATGTTGTCTGCATTATTAGAACCAGAAAGAGCAGAAATAAAAAAAGATATTTCATTTTTCACAGTGTGTTCAAGTTTATCCACTGCTTTCCTTGGGGGGACACCCTCTAATCCAAGCCACTAAACTGAGGGAAAGCATTCCAGTGATTATCTCAGACGTTTGCACGGGGCAAAATCCTCTTGCCTGGCAGTAGAGAAGAAAAAGAAATTTGAAATGGAATTTTGTACCGCAATTCCATGGTCCCTTATGCCAGGTTTGAGCACGAGTGGATCATTTAGCAGGACAGATTCAATCCAGATCGTGCCTGGGCACACAATGACGTTTCTGTTGGATTAGCCAGAGCTCACAACACGGCGTTTGTGCTGGCTGGATGCCGGCAGCAGGAGGAAAGACAATATCTAACCTGGCATAAAGCCTACCAATACAGCCCTCATGTCATAACTTCTTGAACAATTTTGAATGGGATCAGTGCTTTGGGTTGTGTGGTCTAGGATTTTGTACCCAGGAGCCCTAAAGCCAGGTTTCCTGTTCCATCAAACTATGGCCATTTTTTGCTGTGCTTGTGTTTCTCCACAAAATTTTTCTCTTATTTATGAGAGACCCTTATCCCACTTGAGTCCTTGCTGTAATCCATGATAGTGCTGTACTCTCTACAACGTGTATTCAGGATCTCCCTCACAACAGCCTTTCCCAGTTGCTCCTGCAGATTTGTGTGTGTGTGTAATTGTGTGTAAATTTTGCAAAACAAACATCCCAGCTGTTTGCTCGGCTGGGCCAACGGATGCCCACGAGCTGTCACTGGTTTGTGCAGCTCCTCGAATGCTGCCCACGCAGCCATGGGAACTGTCAGTGCTGGCCTCCCAATCCATCTCTATAATGGTCATTAGTGGCATCTGATTTCTGAAGGGACCTTCTTGTCCACTGCAGAACTCGGGTTGCAAAGGCTGTGCTTGCTCTCGTTCCCGGAAGGTGCTGTTTTCTAAGAAAACTGACCCAGTGCCAGGCTGTCATTCCCTGAGGAACTTGGAAGAATCTGCTCTCTGAGCTGTTTTACCTGCTGACACTTCTCACCCAGTCAGTTTTACCAGAGTAATCCCCTGAATTTACGGCTACAGGCTGGCGTTTGTGTAAGTCTTTGGGAGAAAACTTATACTGGAAAAGTTGCTTATTTTAGAACCCACGGCCTCAAGGAAGATATTTTCCCCTAATCCTAAACTAAGTGATATCATACTTGGCTAGTGCTGTAACCATGGTACTGCAGTTATTTATGACTCCGAAATTAATGCTATAGTTAGCAACACTGGAACAGGGTTTCTTCTATGCTACTGTCCAAGTGCTTCCCTCCCCCAGCCCAAGGCTACACTGGAAAGCAAGACAGAGTGTCTCCAAAGGGTCTTTAATTTGCAGTAAACAATGTCAGCCTCTGCTGATTTCCAAAACTTGGCAACACACGAGTGGATATGTACAAAGATGCGTCTTCTAAGCAAAACAAAGCACTTGGCTATGTTTTTATTGATCTTATTTTGGGGGGAGATTTATTTGGGTTTTGTTTGTTTTACTTCTTAAAGTAAATGTTAATTTCTGTGAAAGGACCTGGAACTCCAGTGTGCAGAGCCAGGGCTGGCAGGAGGAGGGAGAACTCGGTTGGACACTGCTCATCAGCTCCAGCATCAGGGAATCACCACGAGGGCAAAGAGGAGAGGTCAGCTCTTATGTCTGGGACACTCTGGAAGTCACCTCCTGGAAATGGATAGCCTGTGTACACAAGATATCTGGGGACCAAACCAACATTATTCCAGTCTGATCCCTTCTGCAAAGAAATCCCAGAGGAAGTTGGGGAGAATCCAGCAAAGTGGAACAGAGGAAACACAGAAAACCACACAATGCTGAATCCCTCCTGGTCAAAGATCAGGCAGTTCCCTGCTTCCACAGTGCAGATCCCTGTCAGGAATACTCACAGCCATATCCTGAGGGTCAGATGACAGCTGGGGACCCAGGCACCTCTCTCTGCTCTTGGGGGGGACTCAAGCCAGCAGCAGTAACCTCTGCATGCCTGCCACAGTGCATCACCTCTCAGTCAGGGAACGAAGAGAACCATAAAACAAAACTGCAATAAAAGCACTGAAATAGAAATAGAGAGGGGAAAAATGTAGGAGAGAAAAAAAAAAAAAGAAAAAGAAAAAGAAAACAGAGAAGAAAGGAGAGACATAGCCAAGTATGAAGACGTGATGGGATTCTGCTCTGGGGTGCAAAGGCAGCCCATCCTCTGCTCCACAGCTAGAGGCAGTTTGAGTGAACTAAGCTCAGGTCACAGTGTAGGCAAGTGCCCATGCTCAGTGCCTGCTCTGGGACAGCAGCCTGAGGCACAGCTACAGCACAGCATTGTTGGACACTTGTGCCACTACCATTTGATGTAAGAGCCTGACTTCATGTCAGCTCTGCTACCTGGATTAACCTTTTTATGCTGCCTCTGAGCTGCAGTTAACAGAGCAGTCTGAGTCTGCTTATGCCAAGTATAAGGAGGATCCCAGTCATCATCCCCCAGTTTAGGCCTTTCCAGATCCTCTGGCCTTGGGCCCAATCTGATTTACAAGTTGGTGGAAGAAAGTCTCAGGGCCTTCACTGAGAAGTAGATAAGGCATTCTGAGAAAATTTATTGGGTGAGAACGCAGCATTTATTTGGGGTTTCAGTTTTATTTTGGTTTACAGTCTAAACTTCCAATTCCCAGAGCCACAATTCTCCCACTGCCTTCATGGGATTTATAGTGGAGTCACTTGACCGGGGTTTGCTATGTCTAACATGTTTCTTTATTTTTTCCTTTTTGAATTTTTTTCTCCTTTTGACCACAGGCAAAGCAAATAAATCATCTGACATTGTGCCAGCAAACTGCCATAGGCACTTTGAGACTGGAGGAGTTTTTCCTGCCCCAAAAGAGCATTAAAAAAAACCTGGCTGATAACTTGGACGGGGTTCAGGTATGTTTGTGCACATACCAGCAGTTAAACTTATTTCTTTTACTATCTTATCTGTCCATTTCTGGTTTTAAAGGGGAGGAAGTTTGGCAGGCAAGTTACTCTTGGAATGCACTCAGTAAACCATGGGCAAGAGAAGTGAAGAGCATAAACAGAAATAACCATAGGTACAGCAGCTGGGAGCCTGACTGCTGGCTTCTATTCCTGGCTTTACCCATGACTCAGTTGGTGACCTCAGAAAGCCACTTCACCCCTCCATTCTCCAGCTTTCTCACAGGCAAAATCACCCATCCCACAGGTCACCCCAGGCAGAGGGACCCTGTGTCTTCCAGATGGGGGTTTTGCAGGAAAAGGCCAACCCGACTCCCTGTGCCAGCCCCAGACTCCTCCACCACGCAGGATCAGGCCGTGGTGCCTCCCTCCCCGAGGGGAGCTGGCAACTTTAACCGAGTGCATTTTGTGAAGGAAAAGCACTATAACAAAATGTTGCTAATTTTAGCCTGACAGCATACAACGCATTCCCGCTCTGGACAGAGCTCTGCTACCAGCCAACTTAATTATCCAGTACCTTTGCCCAGTTCCCTCCTTATTAATTGTGGCCAAAGCACTCAGCAAGGCCAATTTGCTGTTTGCTCTCCATTTCTCCTCATGCAAGACCAATTCCTTGACAGCTGGACCGTGAGACTGCTACGCTGGGCAGTTTCTTCTCCCCAGCCTGTGCTTCCTTCCCCCCCAGCAGTTGTAAACACGTCTCTCCACTTTGCTCCTGCCCGCCTGCAGCGAATTCCTGGGATGCTGATGCCAGACACAGCCCCGGGCAGGGCCGAGCAGTGCCTTGGCTGGGGCAGGATGGAGCTGTGCTGCGCCAGGAACCTGCAAACACCCCGGAACGGGCCACTGGAAAAGCAGGCTCTGTTTTTGCAGGAAAGGCTTTTCAGTGGGGCTTGGGAACCTCCTGCACCGGGTGGTCGGAAGGGTGTCCCTCCATCCTCAAACCCGAGGGTCTGTCCGGGGGGTGCAGCCAGGGGGATTGCAGGCACGAGCGGGAAAGCTGAAATAGAACTCAGAGAACCCCTCTGTGTGCATCGGGACCAGCAGCCGCACAAAGGCATCCTGGATCTATCTAATTTCTGTATAAAAACAGGAAACTGCCCCTCCCTTCGCCGAAGCAGAGGGAGAGCTGCATGGCTTGCATCTGTCTCACCGAGAAAAAGGGCGGAGGAAGGAGCAAACAGCTCCCTTCCTCTTTTCCCGGAGCGTGTCAGAAAGAGGATGCATCAGTCAATTTGTTCCTGGGATATTTTTAAGCCTGTCCTCAGGACAGGTCCTAGAAAACAGTGAGATTTCAGAGCTCAGACCAGGCAGGCTCAGACCTCTCCTGACACTCATTCCCAGCAGGAGAAGCAGAGTGGGGGATTGGTACAAGCAGCAGGGCAGGAGTGTCTCCCCAAAACACCCTGGGAATTTCAGTGGGGACTTTGGTGCAGGTTCAGTTTGGGCTTAGGGCAGCTGAACCCCTTATCTGAGGGTTGTTAGTGACCTGGAAGGAATGAATCCTCACACACAAGCCTGCCTGGCCTCCCCTCCTCTTCCAGCTCTCATAGCAGGGAAAGCCAAGATTGATTCAAGACCAAGCAAAAATAAACCCTGTCCCTTCAGAAACAGTGCTTCCCTCACTGAACTAGGCTTTGTGAGGCAAGGCTCTTACTTCTGACACTTAATTCTACAGTGAAAATATCCTAAGAGTGCAGGGATGTTAAATAACACCTGGCCTCTGCCCCACAGCCACTACAGAAAAAAAGAGGGGAAAGTGAGAAAGTGTCTATATTCTCACTGTCTTTCTTCCCCTGGATTCGGGGACATTTACTATCATAATTGGGAACTCACATATTTTCTCAGGGTACAGCACCCTGCTCTCCTTTACTCCGTCATCTCACTGGGTCTTAGTGATGTAAGATGCCAATATAAATCCTGCAGCTCGACTGTGTTTGCTCTGGCATTGCAGGCAATGTGAATCAGGCTGTAATCAAAGCTTTACCCATTTCAGAGTCAATAAAATCAATGAGAAATAAGGACTGTATGGTGTTAAACCAAAAACCACATACAAACACCATTGTTCTGCATGTCAAAGTAGTTCTCAGCTTAGCATATAAGTGAGAAACCTCAAAATCATGACCAGCTTTTCCTGACAATGACTCCTGGACGTTGCTGTGTTAAAAAGGAAATATCAGGGTGATATTTGTTCACACGTTTATAACCATAATTTGCTTTCTCTGCCATCTTGTAGTCAGCAGGACATGAACTCTGTGTACTAAATGATTTAGAGATGAGAAGCAATGGAGAGATGCTCTTCATGCAAGTAGAATAAAAAAGGGAGGCTGTAGTTCTCGGGGTAGATTATACAGCTGAGAGTATCTTTATCTTCCCCTTTGGGGCAAAGTATTTTCCTTGCATGACAGACACTTGACTTCTCAAACCTTCCTCTCAAATACACTGTTCTCATCTCTAAGCATCAGCACCACCTTTCCCCTGCAGCCAAAGAGTGGAGACTTCCCATGAGCTCTCCACACATCTGCAGGAGCTGTTCTACCTGCCTGGGAACCTCTGTACAGGGACCAGACCAAACTGTGCTCGTTTTTACAGCTGGAAGATCTCCAAAGTGTGTCTCAATTCCTGTCTGTTCCAATCTGCTGTAATAGTTCCAAAACACCTGTGACTTTTCAAAATGTGGTCCAGCTTTTTCCACTGTCCATCTTGTAGCCAAGGAAAGGGCACATCTGCCCAGATCTGCCCTGCCTGACTCGATTTCAGCCAAAAGTAATCAGAGGAGTCCAACCACCTCAGCTTTGTCCTTATTGTCACCATTTGCCTCTGACATACCTTACAATGAGTGTTCAGACACCTCTCAAACACTGATGAGAGTTTGAGAGTAGGTCACTGAGAGGCTCAGGTGACAGCTGTAGGGGTGACATGGATTTTAGTGCTCTCCAAGGCACAATGAGTTTGTGCCACCCAGCAGCAGAGCTCAGAATTTTCAGTGACTCCTTCAAGGGCAGCATCTTTACACCACCACAGGGAGGCTTTGGGACCTTTAGCCCCATCCTGGAACACCAGCACTGACCCTTTTGGCCAAGACTTCTGCTAAGCTCCTTCTCCCTGCCCACCCCCTCCCACCTTGGCACCAGAAAGCAAACAAACAGCTCTGGGAGCTGCAGAATCTGCAGAGTCTGGCTTTCAGCAGGCTGGCGCCTCTTGGGGGACCGACCTGGGTCCCTGTGAGGGCACAAACCCTGACTGAAGCTTTTCCCACGGTTTGGGCATCAATCTAATGTCAGCTCCAGTGGATTCTCCAGTGTCTAATAAGGTCTGACAGCATGTGTTGGTTTTTCTCACAGCTGCAGCCCAGGCAGGGTCATTCTTTGCCCAGCTGTTTGTAATGGCAGGAACTCAGCTCTAACCACTCTCAGTTTTTGATAGAACTGGCCAAAGGGTTAAGAAGTTTTGAAGAGTGTAATTGGGAAGAACATGAGTGGGCTGATATACAATGTGATTGCATAAGCTCTGTTACATTAGGAAATCAAAATAATTGACCCTTTTCCCTCTAAACAGGATAGAATTTAAAGACTAAATGCTGAGCCAGGTAGTGCAAAATCCTCTTTTAAACTTTGCTCCTCAACCTCCAGACACACTTCAGAACTTTAAGTTGCTGCTTTATCTTCAAGCTTGAGTAGAGAAGAGGCAATCTTTGCACTTCAGGTCCCTGTGGAAAAAACGTGGCCCCAACCAGAATGACTCTTGAATCAGCCTGTGAGCAGTCCTGGGGAGCCACGGAGATATGCAGGGTTCTAGCACACCTGATAGCTAAGGCAGAGATTGGGATTGGAAATGTGTCTCTGGCATTCCACAGGAAGCTTTGAGGCCGTAAAAGAGTAAAAAGGCTATAAAGGGTGCACAGGGAATTTATTCTCACAAGGGAATAAATTAGCCATGGTGAGACTGCACAGCTCAAACCAGGTATTCTGCAAAGACAGCCTACACCACTGAGATACAGAGGGTAGATTTATGCCCTGGAGCAGGGCTGGTCTCCAGAGCAGCTCTGCTTCCTGCACCCTCACGTGCCAGCTCTGTGCACACACAGGAGCATCACCTCAGCGTGTCCCCAGCTGCCCTCTGCAGAGGAGCTGCACATTCAGGGACAGGGTGAACATGACCTTTACAATCTCAGTTCTGACAAGAACTTCCTGCAGGGTGACAGCACAGAGTTGCTTCTCCTCTGCCTCTCACATGGGCTGTAGAAGCTCAAGCACTGTTGCTTCCTCAGAGCCCGGAGCCAGGAGCATCTCTTTTGGTCACTCCAGTCTGAATATGCTCTGCTGCTTGGAAAGCTTTAAAAAGCCCAGGCAGCTGGTGGGGGGGAAGTCTTTCCTAAAGCAAAATATCTCAGAAGCCTTCATCCATCCAGCTTCATCACCTGCCAGCCTCTCAAGGAACACAAAGCTGGAAACACACTGGAAGGGATCAGCCCATTCTGCTCTTGCAGCCAGGCTGATACTGCAGAGCACCTTGGAGAAGGGATTGGGCAGCTGTTGACAGGATTTCTCCAGCAAACTGTGCTTTGGAGACCTGTTGGGAACCTTGCTGTATCTCAGTCCTGACACAGGCTGGCTCATCTCAGATAGTCATCAAAAGAGAACTCCTGCTTCTGAGCATCCTGCCTGGAGTTACTGGAGTTCTCCTTGAAGAGGAAAACCCTCTCTGCAGGTGCTGATGTCCTGTACTCACAGCTCCCTGCAACCTATGGCAGAGCTCACCTCTGCTCACCCAGCACCTTCTTAGAATCACAGAACCAGAATGAAAGAGAATTGTAGGGGTTGGAAAAGCCCTCTAAGATCATCGAGTCCAACCATTACCCCACAACTGCCAAGCCCACCACTAAACCATGCCACCAAGTGCCACATCCACATGGCTTTTACATTCCTTTGGGGATGGTGACTCCACCACTGCCCTGGGCATCTTGTCCAATGCTGGACAAACTTTTCTGTGAAGAAATTTTCCCTTATACCCAACCTAAACCTCCTGTGCTGCAACTTGAGGCTATTTCCTCTTGTCCTGTTCCTTGTCCCCTGGGGGAAAAGATCAACCCCCATCTGCCTACAATCTCCTTTCAGGCAGATGTAGAGAGTGAGAAGGTCCTTCCTGAGCCTCCTTTTCTCCAGACTGAGCCTCCTCAGCTCCCTCAACAGCTCCTCGTGTTCCAGACCCTCCCCCAGGTCCCTTCCCTTCTCTGGACGCACTCCAGCTCCTCAGTGTCATTCTTGTCAGCCAAACACCGGTTTTGCGGCGTGACCTCAGCAGTTCCCAGCACGGGGAGGGCAGTCCTGGTCCTGCTGGCCAGGTCTGAGCCTACTTAGCAACACCAGCAGGAAATTAAGGGAAACACCGACGGAGTGCCCAGCTCTTGCTCTCAGGACTTCCTTCCGATGTGTCCGTCGGGTACCCGAGGAGCCGGCAGCAGCTCCCGGGATGGTGCGCGGCTGCCCCGCGCTCCTGGGCTGGAGCTGCCCCGCACTGCAGTGGGTCCGCTCCCCGCTCCCCGCTCCCCGCTCCGTACAAGCTCCTTCTCCCGGTGATCGGGGGGGCAGGGAGCGGCCAGAGCCCCGCCGAGCCGCCGGGGACCCCGCACCGCCGGTGCGTTCCCAAGCCATGGGGACCCCCGAGCCGCCGGGGATCCCTGAATCACCGGGACCCCCCCAACCCGCCGGGGATGCCCGAACCGCCGGGACCTCCCGGGCCACCCCCGAGCCGCCGCCGGGCGCGCTCCCGGCGGAGTCGGGCGGCACCTGCGGGCAGGTCCCGCTACTGCAGCGGCGGCAGCGGCTCCGGTGCGGAGCGGCCGCGGAACGGCCCCGGGACACCGGCACGGGGGGCTCCGGGCAGCGCCTCCGCCCCCGGCTGTCGCCGTTCAGCACCGGCACGGCTCGACCGAGGCTGCCGCTCTCTCCACCGGTGCCTCCGAGTGCGGCAGGAGGCTGCCAGTCCTTCCGCAGGAGCTCTCCAGGCTGGCACCGGGGGAAAGCAGCTTTCCAGATCCTCAGCAGTGTTCCTGGTATTGATGGCAGCATTTCCAATTGCTGGGAAAGATGCGAGGCCGAGCTGCTGCACTCTGAGCACCCAGTGCTGCGAGTCCGGCTGTTCATTGACAGACTCATTGTGCAGGGGGTTTGGAAGCTCCAAGCATTTCCTCCCAATCCATGATTTAAAAAAAAAAAAACACAAACAAACAAAAACAAAACCAAAAAAAAATAATTAAAAAAAAAAACCAAAAAACGTGATTTCTCATCGGCATCTGAAGGGACAGACTGGATGGAGAATCACAAGAAATCACAAGCACAAATCATAGAATCCTGGAATGGCATGGGTTGGAAGACACCTTAAAGCTCATCTCATTCCAACCTCCTGCCATGGGCAGGGACACTTTCCACTAGACAGGTTGCTCCAAGTCCCATCCAACCCAGCCTTGAACAATTCCAGGGAGGGGCAAATGTTCGTGGGGATTTCTAAAAGTCCCGAATACACACTAAAAAGCAGTTCCTGAAGACTTGGGAGCCTTTATGGGCATTTGTGAGCTTCCAGTTAAATGAATTGCTAAAGAAAATCGTGAGGGCTGGTGGCCGGGTCACACAGCAGGAGGGAGCAGACTGGCAGTCACAACTCCACACTGGAGCTGCTCTGAAGATTTGCAAAACTTGCAGCCAGAGGAAGGACCCCGCTTTGTCTGGAGAGGTCCTGGGGCAGGTCCCGCCTGGGTGAGAGCTGTGTAGATCCCACTGTCCTGAGCTGGATGGGTGAAAAGAGAAGAATCCAGAATGCTGCAGGACAGGTTGAAAATGTGGGAGGCACATTGGTTTTGTCTGATCCCCCAGTGCAGAGGCAGAACGATTTAGCTCAGAGATGCTTCTCGCACGGGTGGGGGTCGGGGTGGAGTTTTCACTGCAGGAGTCACATTTGGGGCCTATTTTAAACACGTCCCCCACGTCGCTGAGTGCACGTCTCGAGGATTGAAATAGATGTCGGTTTGATCATTGTCTCTCCCAGGGAAATGGTTTTTAATGAGGTTTTAAATAATAAAGTGGGATAATTTCCCTGGCTGGCAAGATCATGAAATTTTTATGCCTCCTTTCTCTCCCAAAGTTTTATCACCCTTTATTTTTAGTGATGTATAATCCCCGCTTTTGAGGGGAAAAAAAAAAAAAAAGGCACAGAAATCACTGGCATAGGGAAAGCCACTCCTGGGCAGGGAGCCTTAGGTGGGAAGAGATCTGGGGGAAGCTTCACAGACAGCCCTCCCCCACCCCCTGGGGATGGGAGAGCACCCCAGAGGGGCAGAGGGGATCCCCGGTGCAGGGTGCCAGTATTGGGTGCACGATGCTGGTGCTGGTGCTGGGTGTCAGTACTGTGTGCAGGGTGTGAGAACTGGGAGCCAGTACGGGGTATGTGATGCTGATGTAGGACGTAGCACTGGGTGCATGGTGTGAGTACTGGGAGCCAGTGCTGGGTATGGGATGCTGCTGCTGGGTGCCAATAGCGGGTGCGTGGTGCTGGTAGTGGTTATCAATAGTGGGTGCATGGTGCTTGTCCTGTGTGCCAATATTTGACACTGGGTGCTGGCGCAGGGTGCGAGTACCGGGTTCAGGGTGCTGGCAGTGGGCACCAGTACTGGTCCTGTGATGCTGGTGCTGGGGCACAGCAGTGGGTGCCTGGTGCTGGCGCTGGGGACAGGGGGCTGCGGCCGTGGGTGGGTGTCTGTGTGTGTGTGCGTG